>VXBZ01008084.1:1674215-1752397 GCA_013399135.1 Heliornis fulica | reverse complement strand
GCTCCTGCGGGCGTGCTGCTTTTTTTTTTTTTCTCCCACCCTCCATTTCTCTCCCCCTCCTTTTTTAACGGCTGTGAGTCTCCCTTTTTTAGGGAGATCCTTTGAGAATGCCGTTCTCTCCGCGCGTTTGTGCTCGCTCCGTGGCTGCGATTCCTCTAGAAGGGGGAGGGGAGCCTTTTCTTATGGGATGCTGGAGGCACATGGAGGGCGCTTTGGTTTTCTAACTCTGAAATATTCATCCACAGTTTTTGAGCTGTACAGTAAAAAGCCGTTCCTGGCCTATTTGATGTAGGACTGAGTGAAGAGCCGTTCAGGAAGGTATTGTTTCTGCTCCTAGGGACAAGATTTTAGGGGTGGGATGAGCAGAGACAGAGTATTCTTATTGATTGCACTTAAAGGGTACTGTGAGCAGAGTTAGATGACACGGCTAAAATTCAGGTAGCCAGTCTGCAGTGGGAATAATGGGAGCCAAAAGCTAAAGGATGGATGCTGGTGTTGAAAGTCTGAAGGCCCAGGTAATTTCAAGTTCAGGCACTCTTTATGAAGAAGGGGAGCATGTATGAGAGTGTGTTGATGGACATGGAATCATGTGAATGGCACATTTTTCAAAATCTTTCTTTTTTTTTTGTCTCAAACTAATATTTTGTAAGGTTGTTCCTTTGTGAAAGGTCTTGAACTCTCCTTTGGAAAGGACTTTTTTCTTGTTGCTCTGTGATTACTAGGATCAGATGGGTACTGATTTTTCTACTAGAAATTAGCATTATTATCAACAAAAAGAGTAGGACTCCTAATTTTTAACAGTTTTTTTGCTCTGCAGTGAGGCATAAGGCCTACTCATTTTCTAGTTTTAGGAGTTCTGCTGAGACAAGAAACTGATTTTGAAGGAGGAAACAGGACATGATCTCATTTGTCTATCAGTGGGAAACAAAAGGATTACCTTTTAATACTGACTGCCAGGACCAGAATGGAAATCAGTTTTCTTCTAATTGTGGTTTAGAGAATTTTCCTTCAAAATTAATTTTCATGTATTTTAGTGCAACTGCGCTATGGTCTGCTTGGGTCCATTGAATCCCAAATTTTTGTGAATTTCTTTTAATTTAGTGAATGTGCAAGGAAAAGGCAATTTGTCCTTCAAAGAATTGTGTCTGGCAGATGAGTAGTATGACACATTGGAGGTGTGTGCTTGAGGTGACTGATTAAATTTAAGTGAGAACTAGTATAAGCCAGTACCTGTGTGTGGAGACTAGCGTTATGGCTGCCGTGTAGTGCTCTGCCTTAGTGTGTACATGTTTTCTGCATAAAGTGTATTGCTTTGGTAAATAATAGCTTGTAAAATATGTGTTAATCAATAACCGGTAATTTCTGTGAGTTTTGCTAATAGAAACATTCTGTCTCTGCAGTCTGGTAGCAATTCATAATTTGTTTACTCTTATTTAGGCTTCACAACAGGAGCCTAGCTTTTTGTAGAGCAATTTACAAAAATAGTTACATCAATCTGTAGCTTTAACTTGGCTGCTGGAGTCCGTTTTCAGCGATACAGATTTATGGTATGCACCTTCTGTCAGTCCTGTTTCTCTGCTAGGGAAAGTGAAGTGGGCCACAGAGTGAGGAAAAGATGATCCAGTTCAGAAGGGAGCTCTTGAGTGTGTTTTGTTTTGTCTGAATGAATGCTGTATGTCATTAAAGAGAAAATGTAAGAGCAGTGGGTATCTTGTAAGGGATTGACCAGGTGTCCTAGGTCACTGAAAGTGCAAGTTCTTTATTCCAGAGGATTTTCCAGGCTCATGGGACTGAAGTGAAAGCGGAGAGAGGGTGGAACATGTAGTCCGAACACCACGCAGGGGTGGTGTGGATAAGAGACTTAGATGTGGAGATAGAAAAGGCAGCTCTTGCAGAAGGCTTAAGCCCTGGTGTAGGGTGTTGTGTAAGAGGTGAAGAAAAAATAGTCTATGATCCTTCTGTTAAAGGAAGATTGTGGCATTTTCAGAGGCCAGATACAGCGGTGGAGGCTGAGGGGATTAAAGCAAGCCACCTCGGCCCTGAAAATGCACCACCTTCCCACTAGTTGGGCTTGTAATGGCGGGACTGCTAGTGGTGTTTTACTGGTAAAACCAGTTCATCTTCTGTAGCAAATTTTTTTCTTCGCTCAACTTCATGCCCTCCTTTTTTTTCTTTTTTCTTTTTTTTTTTTAGCCTTTTTTTTTCTTGGTCTTCTTGAGGAGGGTCTAGGTTTCACAGAGCCCCATGGAAACTGCCCATAGGTGTAAAAATAAGAGTTCAGATTCGTGGGAGGAGATAATGTTCTCTGTGTATTGGTGAAATGAAAACAGAATGGACAGTGGTCTTAAAAATGCGTAAAAAGCAAAAAAGATGAAGTCCTAATAAAAATCAGATTAAGACAGCTCTTATGTCTTTGAAGGACAGGCTTAACAGAAATAGACTGTTTTCATTACAAATACCTCAGCCATTACATAATATTCTAATAAATGCTAACGAACTAGACTGCTACAGATTGCAAACACGTATTAAAGGGAGAAGCTGGGTATCATTCACATTGTTCATTTTTTTAATCTGCCATGTCTTTGCTTGGTGGTGGAATTGCAGTGCAGAATCAGCATTCTGTATCTTCAATCCAGAGTATGTTTGTGATACATTTTAACTGATACGGATTTGAAAATATCGGTGGGCTACACTTGCATAAGTTAACAACATCAGAGACAGGAATTACTGCACTTAATATTCAGGTACATCAAATGCACAAATAGTGCCTGAAGAGCTCTGGCATCACCCAGTGCTTAGTTACCAAGAGAAGAGGGGTCTATTAAGTATCTCTTTAAATCTATGTACAGCTGACTGTGAAGTGAAGTGGCAGGCTTACTCAGTATTTAGTTAGCTGGGATGTAAGATGTAGCTCATCATGCTCAGAGGTGCCAAATGGTTTTTCATAGTAAAACTAGCACAGGCCAAGCTGTCTGCTTTTTGCTGCAGTGCTTGCTTATGCTGGCAAATCAGTCTTCCTCTGCTTAGAAAAGCAAATCTTTTGGGGCTATCCTCATTAAATCATAAACAGCTACAGCTTGTTTTAAAACTATTATTTTGTAAGTGTGTGGCTTCATATTCCTGGATTTTGGTGTTTGTAAATTTTAACATGCACTTTAAAATTATGACTGTAGGTGTAACTTGTATTTGCAGAAATAATAGTTTAAGTTAGTCTTGACAAAAGAAACATTATCAAACTGATTTGAATCCAGCTGAGGTGGAAGTGTGGAAACTGTTGTTTTCTCCTAGTGTAAGACCTGATATGCTTTATGACTCAATACATCTTTTCTTTTTCAAACAAGGTTACATATTCCACAGAAGGACCTCACTGTCTTTAGATCAATGTATTGATGGTTTTGTTTTATTAAAAAAAAGCCTATTATTTATAAGGCTTGTTTTAGAATTTAGCATTTTGAACAGTCTGTGCTTCCTGTACAAGTGTGTCTAGATGTATATATAGGTGGGCAGCAGAACTGTTCCAGTGAGGAGAAACAATAACATTTTCTCTTGCCAATATGTATAAATAACCTTTAGGAAAGGATGCATGCTAGTAAGGAAAACTTCCCTTTGACTTGTGACATGACTGCTTGGTTAATTTGCTGGAGTCATCTCAGTTAGGAGATGCTTTTTATGCCACAAATAAAGTTATTGGCATGTACAGAGCTTTGTATTATGTACTTAGCTTTGAATAAAGAAAAGTTTCTTTAAGTATCTTGATAATATATTGAGCCTTTTTAATTATTTACCTACTGCAGAGAGCAGGGTATCAAGGGACGTGCATTTTTTTTTTCTAAGCAGAATAAACAGAACCAAGAGCAACAGAAGATGTTAAACTTCATCTGTAGCTATTTGGCAGATGCAATTTAACTTGCATGGAAATGGGTTCTGTAATGCTGAGAGGCAGATTTATAAAGCTGGGTATGCTGATAAGGCTTTTCTAATTTGGCTCCTCATCTTTTTTATCCTTTTTTTTTAACAAAACAGGAGTGAATCCAGTCTAAAGCAGAGGGCTGAAGCTGACCCATACTGTAATTAACCAGTATTGTCCAGAACTGTTGTCAGTGTGGTTTTTGCAGCTGCATCCCTTACATGCTGAGAATTCTGTTAGTGAAGAAGGAGGGGGTCTCCGGGAAACTAGAGGATCACAGGGTAGAAAACAACTAACCAAAGATCCAAAGGATAACAGGCAGCATATAAACTGTGAGCAGCAGCCATCAGCTGTCTCCAAGCTGGACCAGACCAAGAAGCAAATTCTACCATACACAATTCTGTGTATCTGCAGCAGTGAATTATTTTATTGATTCTGTCAGTGCTGGTACATTTGGCATTACATTTTGTAAGCTGGTACATTTGGCAATTTTTCAGTTGGTATATTATAAATGGGTACATTTGGCATTATCATAGCGGTTGTATCGTTGGTAGCCTTAAAAGCAAACAGTCTGTAACGTTTCTTAATGCAGAGGGGAAATTATGATTTTTTTTTAATTAGACTAGGAATACGGTAGGAGTTACGGGCAAGATGTATTTTGGTTTTTGAGTGAGAAGGGGTGTTTTGAAGGTGGTTACAAGCAGCTTAAGTAATTACATAACTGATTAACTGGTTCTGAGCAGGATTTTTATGGTACTATGGTTCTACAAAACTCTGTATAAAATTGTTCATTGTGTAGGTTCCTATTGATACTGTGCTTCTGTCTTCAGGTTGGACCTTTCAGTAACAGAAGTGTTTTGAACAGAAAACATACTGAGAGAAGAGGGAATTCATTTTGGCCCATCTATTCTAAAGAGGAATGAAAATCCTTAAGGATGTAGCCCTAAACTGGTTCTTGTGCACTTCCAAAATATTCTGCAAGAGCTCATGAACATTATTTCAAAGCAACATCTGATTTCTGAAGTCAGAAACCTTAGTTGTAACTCTTTGTTGCTTAAGGACTGATCTGTGAATAAGGGCTTCGGAAAAACAAGTTTTGTATTATGGGGAAGAAAATCTATTGCTCAGTGAGTTGTGATTCCCTGGGAAGAATTCTGAAACCAATTGTTGCTTACTCTGTTGCAGAATATTACTTGTTATAGTGATACTTCCAAATTGTTGTAAAGGAGCAGGAAATGCAAGTGTTGAAAAAGATTGAGTTATTCACAGCAAGGAATGGCTTAACATTTCTCTCTTAATCTTTCCTGCCCTCTTCCACTGCCTAATTCAACACAGGGTGGGGTGAGGACTGTTGGAAATATGCCACCAGTTTAAATGGCATCATTTCAGAGCTTGTAGCAAAGTGCGAGGGCTTTTGCAGTAAGAGTATTAAAATGCAGGGGAGAGATGGAATAGTGGAGAGATGGGTAATTTTAAATGGCTGCCTTTTCTGCTGCTCATCTGTCGGGAATCTGATCTGTTTTCATGTACTCATTGATTATCTTTCTTCAGCTTCCTAAAATGAAGTGCATTGCACCAAACGCTGTGACTGACTTACAGAGTCATCTCTTGTTCAGCTCAGCTGTTGTTTCTGGTAACTTATCCCAGACAGCCCCATGCAGAGGAACAGATTGGGAGCGCTGTTCAGCCTACGTCTGGAATTAGATCTGCTCAGTGCATCTGGAAGGGACCCACAGATCGCTGGTCTCTGTGTAGGGGTAAGAGAAGATCCAGTAATAGGTGGAGACTTCTTGCTCATACACTGTTTGCTGTAGAGTGCAAGCACTCTTGTTTCCTTTGTCCTTGCAAATGGATCCTCAAACCCACTGTTCACCACCAGTTTTGATTACTCTTTCTGTGCAGTTAAATCTAAATGTAGCCAAGTGCAGGGAAGTGCTGAACATTTGAGTATTTTCGGCACCCTCATTTGAACATCTGTATGTCATCAGCTGGGTAGCTTCTTTTGCAGCCCCACTGGGGGCTTCCCTTCTGCTGCCCTGTTCTCAGCCTGACAGAGCAACGGCCACTCAGGATGCTGCTAAGGAGAAGACTCCCCATGCTGCTTTCTTTGTGTGTGGGGACAATGGGTATGCTAGTATTTTCGCCATTCCAGGCTCCTGCTGGATGGCGTGATGGAGTTGAACAAGAAACAAAGTTGTACTTGTGGCAGTATGCTAAGTGTGTTTGTAATTTTTAAAGGGACTGTTCGTGATCTTAAACATTAACAGATGCCTTAGCAGAGAGCAGCTGTGGTCAGGGTAAACTGACCTAAATTAGTTTGTAAGAGCCCTGGTAAATAGTTACAACTTTATTAGCTAAAAAAATAATTCTGATAGGTAAGACAGATTGGATTAATTTTCTGCATTCAGAGAAAAAGCTACCTGCAAACCTACTCTTTGAATATTGTATTTTGATAGCAGATACATGACTTGTTTCTGCAAGAATTTGCCTTAACTTTGTTCCCTTATCTTTTTCTCAAATAGGCAATGATTCTGTTTGCAGAGCTTTGAAGTTTTCTTATTCTTCTAAATAATGGAAATTTCTTTAATAAATGCTTTTGCAAATCTTTAAAATAAAAATCTCATTTGGCATCTGCAAGTTGAAAAGCTAATTGGGTGAAAGCACTTACATTGTTCCGTTCCCAGAAGTAATGAGAATGCATCTCATTATAATGCTTTATTTAATCGTATAGAAACTCTTCTTTTTTTCTATTTTTTTTTCTTTTCTGGTCCTGGCTTCCTTCCAGCACTTCAAAACTTCTGCCACAATTAAAAATTTGCAGTTCTGAAAAAGTTTTGTAACCAACTGTATGAAACCGGAAAACCAAAAATCTGTCTTGCAATAATTTTTCTAATGTGTGGTGATAAAGACTGGCAAAGAGATTGGCAGGCTAAGTAGGAATAAAATAGACTGCCTTAGAAATGAGATGCAAAGAAGTTTTGGATCTTAAATTCTCAGAAATGAACACATTTTTACTTGAATCATATTTATTAATCCTGAAAAACATCTAAATTATTCCAGTGTATGTTTGAGGATTATCCAAACACGGCAGGAAGAGCTGTGTTGTGTTAAAGCAGTAGCTTTATGGTGTGCTAGTTCTAACTTACGTGTGGCACGTACTGTCAGTCTCTCTAGTGGAATAGCTTGAAAACTCCCTTCTGGGAAAGAAGCTGTTTAAATGTACTTTGGTAACTTGAAAATGGAATGAATGATGGAGTCATTCTACAGTGCAGCTGTTAGTAGTTACTAATCTGACATTTTTACTTGAGCTGTGGTGGTATTTTTTTTTCCTATTAATCTGGTTTGTGTAGAACAGATGAGTAAAGGAGCTAGACACTTGTAATACCTATGAAGACTGTAGTATATTTACTGTCACTGTACCCACTGGTGAAATTTTAGTTATAGTAGCTATGTCCCCTCATATAATACTGCTAGTAGCCTTTTCAGTTTCTGGAAACTTTATTCATGTATCCTTGAGAAGTGATGTATTTGACATTGCTGCTGTTTTGTGTGCCTCAACCCGAACTTGGAATTGCTCTTGAAAAGAAAGCTCATGCCACTAGCCTGCCAGTCATGACTACTTGAGTTTGCCAGCAGACATACAGAGAACTATTTCTTTGAGCATGAGTCTACACTTACTTAGTCATCAGTGGGAAGCTATCTGGGAGAGATGCCATGGACAAAAGATACGATGGATCAGCCTTGAGGTTGGTGTCTTTATACCAAGATCATTCTGATCTGTATGAGTAGGCATGAGTGCTGAACCCAACATGCAATTGATCAGAAACCATGCAGGGTTTCTGATCTCCTAATGTTACAGTACTAGTGACACGTGCAACTGTGGTGTACAACTTCAGCCTTAAAATCCAATTTTATTATTCGGTTGTGTGCAAATTCCATCAGTACATTAGTCTAAAGACTATTTCTCTTGTTGAAAATAAATTTGAAAAAAAAAAGACCATATAAATTCTCTGGAAGCCAAATTAAATCACTTCTGTAGGTTTTGTAAGCCAGGCTTTTTATTTTCTTTTTCAGCCTTTTTTTTTTCTCTAGACAGAAAATAGGGAGTTAAGGCTGAGTCTGGACATTGTGTTTCATTTCTTGAATGTTTAAATATGAGAGAGGATTTCTGTAGGAGTATTCTGTGCCTAAAGGAACTGCTGCTGGAGATAGCAGATGTTGGATTTTCAGTTCAGAATTTTAATGTAGATATTTTAAGCAGAATGGTTTTAAGGGAGCTTGTGTATTTATTTTAGTATAAGCTGTATAGTTGCTCTTGAATTTAGTTGTTAGGAGTAGAGCATGTGTGGCTTTGAGTGGTGGAACATGGAGGTGCAGTGAGAAGCCCAGTGATGTTCAAATTATACAGATCTGGTTTTTTGTTACAACTCTCTGCTGAAACTTGTAGCCTTTTTGTTATTTTACTTCTGGTAATTCAAAGAATTACACTCTACTGTTGCATTCTGAAATTTTGGAACTAGTGGTTAAGATAACAAGGGTGAGAGGGGGAGCTTTGGATCTTCCAAGAGTATAATTTGTATTTAAGATGAAGATATGAAGATGAAGACCTTGGGTCCCTGTTCATCTGCTGCTGGTTAGTAGGTATCTGCGCTCCAGCCATGATCTGCTACCTGCTGCTGGGGGGCAGCTGTTGCTTTCTTAGATCTCCTGTGGTGGTGTGCTTCCTCCTTACAAATTTTGTTTGCTGTCTGAGAAGACCCAATGAGTCTGTATCTTAGTAGCTACAAAGTAAAAGTGAAGTATGTTGCCAGCTCTCCATGAGCTCCGGACTGGTAACAGTGAAACTATCCACAAAAAATACTGCTAGCTACTCTGGTGATTTGAGTTGCGGAGGTGGGGGGAGGGCTGGACTTGGGCTCAAGTCCTACCCTGTGGGAACTTAGTTCCTAGTGGCTGTAGCAGGAGATACATTGCTAAATAGATAGGAAGCATTGTGACTTAAGCCTAAAATTTAAACTGAAGTTTAGTTTCATTTATCAGCTGCTTCCAGTGAGAGAGGAGATGCCAGTGCTTTGTCCTTCCAGCTTTTTTTCCTTGGAAAACATTTTTGTTTAGGTTTTTGTTTTGTTGTTATTGTGAACTGCTTTACTATTTTACTTTTGAAATACTTTACAGTGTTTATTCTACTTGATGTGATAAGGATGTAAAGACCTTCATTGGATGTTATCATAGCTAGAAGAATTCTGTGTGGAGCTTCGGGGAAAACCTACTTTCAGTTTCAAGAGAATTTGCTTTATTTCAAGAAAGTGTTTAAAGAAAAGGTAATAATTGGTTGTGCTTTTAGTACCTATCAAGCTTTTAAACCTGCTAGCTTAGTTACATGGCTCCTTATTATTTGATAATTTGTAATGTGCCTTCTGTAGCCAATCTCATACTGTTTCTTTTAAAAGTTTTATTGATAGCACTTTGTACATTTTTAACTTTGAATCTTTTTTAGTGATAAAGCTGGGCTTATATCTCAAATGTGAGACTTTACATCCAGAAGAGAAATTAAAAGTGTAACTAATATACCTTTGTCTAGTTTAGCTTTAATCTTCTGCATGTACAATATTGGAGAACTGAATGAAGTTTTTAGGGATCTGCTTACTAATTTCAGCATTTTTTTCATAAGTATTGCTATATTTGTCTTTGAGTGCCCCTATCCCATTCCTCCCTTCCTTCCTTTCTTCTTTCTTTGTGAAAGGTGAGAGAGCTGTGTTGAAGAACAGATTCTCTTATCCAGTAAAAGGTGGGAGACCCCAGTTGAGCCACTGGTGTAAAGTGTGGAATAGAGTGAGGTATAAACACTGTGAGCGTTGAGTACCTGGGTAATAGTGTTGCCTTAGTATTTTGACACATATTATCTAGCAGCTTTATTTGATACTGTGAATACAGATACAAATAAATTATTCTCTGATTAAATTAAAATTGACCCTTCTTTTCCCAGAGTTCTTAACTAGCTGTATAGGCATCATTCTGCCTGTGAGGGGAAGGGGCCATATCCTCTGTTACCAGAGGTCAGAGATCTCATAAACAGTACAGATATCAGAAATTGTCTTAGCTGAAATAAACCAGCTGTGTAGCACATAAAAATATTTAGTGCAAATTTCATGAAGTTCAACAAGACCGCATGCAGGGGCCTGCACAGGAGTCATCACAATCCCAAGCACAAATACAGGCTGTGTTGAGAGCAGCCTTGAAGAGAAGGACTTGTTTGAAGCTCAGCATGAGCTGTCAGTGCACACTTGAAGCCCAGAAAGCTAACTGTGTGCTGAGCTGCATCAAAAAAAGTGTGATCAGAAGGTTGAGGGAGGTGATTCTGTCCTACTCTGCTCTGGTGAGACAGCACCTGGAGTACTGCATCCAGCTCAGGAGTCCCCAGCAGAAGCAGCACATGGACCTGTTGGATAGAATCCAGAGAAAGGCCACAAAGATGATCCAAGGGCTCTGCTATGAAGACAGGCAGAGAGAGTTGGGCTCATTCAGCCTGGAGTGGAAGGCTCCTGGGAGACCTTATGACACCTTCCAGTACGTAAAGGGGACCTACATGGGAGCTATTGAGGGACTGTTTACAAGGACATGGAGTGATAGGACAAGCAGGAATGGCCTTAAGCTGAAGGAGGGGAGATTTAGATTAGATATTGGGAAGAAATTCTTCCATGTGAGGGTGGAGAGACCCTGGCACAGGTTGCTCAGAGAAGATGTGGCTGCTTCTGGATACCTGGCAGGAGGTTAGGCCAGGTTGCACGGGGCAGTCTAAGATAGTGGAAATCTCTGCCTGTGGTACTGTGGTCTTTATGGTTGCTTCCAACCAAAAGCATTCAGTGATTTCTGACAGCTTTATGCCAAGTGTGAGTTATCCTGTTTGTGGTTTTCTGATCTCTTGTTATGTGAACACATTTAAAAAGAAATGCTGATCATGGTTGATCCTATGGATTAAGCTTCTTTTTGCAGGTCTGTTCCACAGGAATATAATTTTTGTGCATGAATATGCTACTTACATATTCAAATCTGTGGATAGAGACTAACTTCAGGTTTGTTGTCCTTCCCTCTGTGGGTTTTTTACTCCAGCCAGCTACCTTTAACTAATTTTTCCTTTTGTTCTCAAAAATGCGCTGGAAAAAAATGAACAGAGCTGACAGATTATTTTAGTCCATGCTAATATTTTTGTTCTGCTGCAGCATTAAAAAGCCTTAAAAGTTTATTTGAAAAGTATTAGTCACAGCTATTAATGCCATCTTGGAACTGAGACTCCTAATAAAAGGTCTCTGAGATGTTGTGGTTTGTTGCTGGTAGTCCTGTTGGAAGGCCATATTGTAAGTGATGAGTATTTGAGAAGACATTTCAACAAGATGCCTTACAGGCTTGCTAAGGCAGCAGAAGATGTGCTGCTATATGGATTGGTAGCTTAAGCTAAGAGAGGCTTTGTGGTATAGTTTCTGTGAAGACTTTTTGTGGGTGGCTAAATTTGGTTGTTTTTCATTGCTTAGCTTTGTAGCTCTATTTAGACTGTTGTTAGGTGCCTAAGAACTGATATAGGCATATTTGTGGATGCTCATTTCTGGCATCCACCGACTGCATTTTTAAAAGATGCATCTGTGGGTTAATGTCCTAAAATGGCTTGGCTTTCTTCTGTCATGCTCTGTTTTCCACCTGCCATATCTAGTTTTGGTAGTGTTTTGGAAAGACTTTCTTGAGCTTTGAGGAGGAGTAATTTGGAGAACGATACAACTAGCCAAGCCTGTGTTGCTACAGTTTTGTCTTATAACAGTGCTCTGATTCTAAGGAGCAAAACTCATTTTGATTTTCTGTTTGGTGGCCATTAACAATACTCTATAGATTGTCTAGTGCTTCAGGGATCAGTTTGTGCTACAGTTTTTCCTCTGAGGTGATGGGTGCAGAAGAAATGGTGATTAAAAGTGTTTTATTTTCCTATGTAGCCAGCTGCCTTCACAGAATTTATAGAATCAGTGGAATCTTTGTATTCTCTACCTTCTTTGAAGCTCTGCTGAAAACCAGTGAGCCCAAAATAAAGGGGGAAGAAAAATGGAAGTGGAAATGTGTATTAGCTTGGCTTTCTAAGGAAATAAAACTTCATATAGATGTTGCTCAAGAAAAAGCTGTAGTCTGATCTATCCAGAACTCTTTGAGGATCTGGAAGCCTTCTGTTTTTGTAGGTCATAGAGCTGTGTCTGAGGTATGTGCAATAGAAGCTCCAAAGTCCCCAAAATATTTAAGCAGACTGAAAATGGAAGTAACAACCTACTTAATGGTGAACTCTGCAGTTTGCTTTGGGGGAGGGGGAGGGAAATCCTGACCTCGGAGCACTTTTTTTTCGGATATGTGATCTGATAGAGACATGCTATTTAATTATGGAGGATTTTGGAGCTTGCTTTTATGTCCCACTAAGCCGACTAGGGTTGAGGCTATAAAGAATTATTAATAGCGGAATAAATGGAAAAAACTTTTTGTATGTGTTTGGTTTTGTGTGTGTGTATGGTTTGTTTTGGGTTTGTTGGGGTGGTTTTTTTTTGTTTTGTTTTTGTTTTTTAATTAAAAAAAAAATCCTTGGTCCCAGAAGCCTGAAAAACTGAAAACCTCAGTCTTAGAAAGATGTCTTGGGCACTAGAAAATTGTAAATATAAGGTCATCAATAAGATTGCTAGTGTGTATTGTTCATAAACATCCTTGTCAGAGAGGTGAAATCAGTATGTTTAGCTGTATTTCCATTTATTATTTGTGTGCAACCTTCTCTGCACAGACCACAGTTAATAATTGTGCAATGATTTTGAGTGTTTATTTAAAGGAACAGGGCTCCTTGATAATGGGTTACAAACAAAGCCTGAAGAAGGCTATTTTTTGTTCCAAGTACATTGAATCTAGTATCCTGTGTTTATCTCGTTTTAAATTGGCTTTATGTTTCTGTAAATAGTTCTGAGTTTGCCTCTCTTCTGAAGATCACACGGGGGGGGTCAGGATTTCATATCTAGCTGCAGATTATTCTCGGGTTTTATAGTTTGGAGGCAACTTTTTCAGTGTGGGTCTAGAATCTAAATATACCAAACTTAAAACTGAAACCTTTCCTTTCTAGCTGAAGCTTCTAATGCGTTGTTATTTACCTAGGGTTTTGTATACAATGGTCTTTTGAAGTTAACAACACTGAGTTTGTGAACATCTGCCTCTAATATCAATCAAGTGTGTGCTAATAAAGCTTAGTTTTTCAGTTGCATTAGTTCCAGAACTTACCAGAACCACATTTTTCAGAGTGCTAGAAACAAAGCCGTTCTAAAAAAAGTGGAGCTATGGCTGGATACAAAGGACAAATTTGTGTATGATGGTTTCTGTGCCTTAACCACTTTAATGTGCTTAAAATAGTGTATGAAAAGTCATTCTGGATTTTTTTTCTTTTCTGTTTTCAGAGAGGTGCTAAAGTGTCCCAGTTATGAATTACCTTTCATGTCGTGTCTTTGCAATGCTTCCTGCTTCACAGATGAGCATTTCAGGCACTGAGGGTTGAAGGCTTTAGGAAATCTTAAGCAGGTCTGAATCTTGACTAGTGTGCTTTCCTTAAGGTCATTCCTCCTCATCCTTCTCCAAATTTAGCCAGTGTAGCCTTTGGGTGGAGGTGGCAGAGACTAGACATCCTAGTGGTGTCAAATAGGGAATGTGAGAACTATTCTAGTATTCACATAATGTATTGAAGACTTTAAAATGCTGGAAAGATTATGTGCAGGTTACCTGTCCTAACTGATGGTGTGCTTGTAGGCTAAATAGGTATAGGTTGTGGGATTTAAGAAGGTAGGACTGCATAAAACTGTAGTACAGCTGGAGAAGTCTCTTGAGATGTTATACTTGTGTAGAAAATAAAGGCTGCTTTTGTCTAGAGGTTTAAAAATAACAGTGTATAAAATACAGATCTTGAGTTTGTTGTGCATTTGTTTGCTTACATGAGCTAGGATGACATGCCTGAAAAATAAAGGGAATAGTTGAATGCAGTTGATTGTAAGAATTGATCTGCCCCGCCAAAAACTGGGTAGAACAGCTAATCTTCTACCTGAACCTTTACACAATGTTCTTCCCCTTTCCATGCCTGCCTGTACTACTTCACTAGGGCAGTGAAATACAGTATCTTACACAAGATGCTCTTGTGTTCTCAAGTGTATGTAAAACTTTTTTTCTTGTGTATAATAAAACTGCAAAATGCCAGAATGAACGTGGTGGGAGAAGGAAACCAAACATGAATTGCTGAGTTGAGAGATGTTCTAAACTTCTTACTGCTCCTGTCCTCAAAAGTGACCTCAAAATATGTAATGCTTTCTTCCTAATTTAATAACATAAGAATGTTTTTATCCAGAGTGGGGGTAAGATTTTTTTCTAGCCTGTGGCTTGTCCTTAAGGAACACTGCAAAGTTTAGACATGTGAACTAGTGTTGTCAAATTCTAAACAAGTCATTTTAGGGAATTCTGAAATGTTCAGGAGAGAGTGTGAAGAACTTGAGGGGAAAGGTCTGTGGTTTGTGTGGGGTTTTTGTTTGCTGGGGTTTTATTATTTTAAAGATACGATTCGGCAGTCTGGAATATATTGCAATCCATTTTCTACCAGTTTCTGTATGCATACTTGATCTCATTGCAGGATCTAAATAAGTCAGCCAGTTGCAGTCTGAAAAAAATAGTCTAGTACAGAAATTACAGTAATAATTTTAACCTTAAAATCATACAGCCACAGTAAAGGTCTGCTAACTGATGGCATTGCAGAGCAACTGAAAGGTAATCTTTATTCCAACATTTTGGGAGAATTGAGCCTTCCATAATTGTGTATAATAGCTGTAGTTGTTCAAAATGAACTGTTGGCTTGCTTAAATTTCTTAATAGTGCAGGGAAGCCTGCCAGCTGCTGTTATTGCTTGTCTTGTACTGTTGCCTGTCCTTCTGTTAGCTATCATGGTAGCTACTTAATTCTGGTAAGTAATTCTGACATCTTTTATATGTTACTGCTGTTCAGAGGTATACAGCTGTCCCATGTTCTTATTTGTATGGCAGTGAGTCTAAACCTAGTGGACAGCAACATTTTGTTTTAAGGATTTGACTAATACAGTTCAGACTAGCAGCTTCCTTACTGATAGTAACAAAAGATAAAAATATTAGTGCATATTGGAAATCACTTGGTGAGTTTAGTGCTTGTCAGCCTATTGTGTGCACAAATTAAACATGTCCTCTGTTAAAATACCTCATAGGTGATGCTACAGAGGGAGAGATTCCAGTGCTCCGGTATAGGAGTGTAGCATATGCAAATAAAGTTTGAGTGAAAAGGCAAAAGTCTTTGAGCTGGATACATTTAAAGTGTCTCGAAACTATGCAAATATACCTTTAAAACTGTTGTTAGATGGCACTGGGTGCTTGTTTAACCTGGCAGGTATGTTTGTAGAGGGCCGCATGGGCTCTTCAGAGGGAAGTTTTGTCATCCCTGGCTTGAGTAGCTGGTCTAAGGTCTAATTTTGCAAGTATCATCTTTGTCAATCAGTATCAGGTTTAAACTTAGTTAAATATGGATATATTGACTGGCCTAATTTGAGAGCACTGTTGTCAGTGCTTGATTTACTTTCTGCAAGTCAGAATACTGAGGAATGTGCAATTGCAATAAATCTAAAATAATGCTTTTCTTTTTTATAGTGAAACTTTGGAATTTTAAAACTCTAAAAAGTGCAGAGCTCAATTTTTGTAAGTTTGACATAAAGCATTATTGGGGAACATGATTATTGCCTCCTATTTTTTAAGCTATCAGATGTTCTACAAAGAACGTATGAATTCTCTCTTCCTCAGTAAAGAGGAGGGTGATGATTAGGATTTTCTGTGTTTGATCTCTACAAGAGGTACAGGCTTTGGAAAGTATGAAGAAATCTCAACATTATCTTAAACCATCCTCAAACTGCTTTCTGCTCTGCCTGCATCTGTTAGGCTTAGCTGCTTTTGTGAAGGGGGGGTGGAGTTTAGGGGTGTATGTGGTGATGGCTTGAGTCATCTACCCCCTGCACCCCATTGTGCCAACTTCTAGGTTATTCGCCATTGTGAAGCTACTTCTTGTTTACAAAATCTGTGACTGGGATGAGTCTTGGGCTGAAAATTTAAACTGTGTATGAGTTCCCTCTTCAGAGTGTGTGCATAGCTAAGTATGAAGTAATTATAGTGTGTTCCTTGATAGGGTTATATTCACACCTAAAATCTTGTTTGCCACCTGTGTGGTCCTGGTAATTATCTGCCTAATGCCTTCTCCTCTGATGCCCCGAGATGGTTGTGGTGGACTCTTTATCATAAATACAAGTCTGGGAGCCGTGAGTAACAGCACAATTGAAGGGGAAGAATCTCCCAGATTCTTTCACAGACATTTTATTGAAGACCTGGTGATAAACTGAGTTTCCTCATAGAAGACTAGGCCAACGCAAGGCCTAATGTCTGGTTTAGACTCCAGCTTGAAAAACTAGTTTGCCTTAAATCAGCTCTCTAGACCAGCTGAAAGCAGTTGCGTGGCCATGAATAATAATTTTAATATCGGAGCTTGACTTGTTGTTGAATTGCAAATAAGCACTGGGGCAGCTGTGAACGGTGAATGGTTGCTTGAAATCTGCTTGATTGATAGCTCCAAAGATAAGCTTGTCTAAATTTGTGTATCAAGCTGTTTGGGTTTTTTCTTCCCCGTGCCTGTTGTGATGTGTGAGTAGTGAGCTGCGGCTGCGCCTCGGTATGCAGTTTTTTTGGATAGATAAGGGACAGCCTAACAACCATATCTGACATCTGTTGGTTGCACAGTCTACTTGGTGAGCTGAGCTCAGTCTCCTTCCATCCTGTATTTCATGGTTTTGGGTGACAAGAGGAATGGCTGTTGATGTAGCACGTGTTGAAGTACTGACTAATTTGGTGAAAAAATGTGGTACACGCTTTCTCCTTGAGGGAGAGGAGGAGCTATTTCTTAGCTATGTATGGCCTTGTGTGAAGCTGAAGACACGCCCCTTTGCAACAGCCTGCAGAGATTGTAGTGGAACAGCATCTGGCCCAAATCCTATTGATGCTGGACTGTCCTGAGGTTCTTTACCATCTTTATTTCTTAGTCTTGTCAATCAGTCATGGCTTTTAAATTGAACTGGAAGGCAGAGGAGGATGGGAATGTTACCATTCTTATATAAATAAAGCTTTCTTTTTGATGTTGGTTAACATCTGTCATGGCCAAGTGCTTTATTCCATGTACTGCTTGGCCATGCAGAATTCTTAATACCTGAGTATGCTGCATGTAAATCAAGTTCCTTTCGAGTATCTTCTGGGGCTTTGAGTTTGACCAGGTAGTTTGCTGATCACTGGAGGGTTTCAGCATGATACACAGCTTGCTTATTGCTGTCTGCTCTTAGAATGAAATGCAAGAGTATTTGAGTGTACATAGCTATTCTGGAATTCGTATAGAAATTATTATTAAAAATTGTTGTTATAAGGAGGGGGGAAGGTGGTAGGTGGATAATGTTTAAATGAATCCTCATTTGTGTTCCTGCCTGATGATGAGCAGCAACTCTGTCAAGATCATTTTAAGAATTCCTTGTGAAATATCAGTTATAACTACTAGCTTTTTTTTTTTCCCAAAGGCTTATTATTCTGGGGGAAGGAGAAAAGGGATGACCTACTCTTACAACCTTGTAACTTACTGCTGCAAGAGGAGTAGTGTAGCACTTGGTTTAAGGAACTTTTTACTCTCATGTCTGAACATACTGTGTTCTTAGTTTTGATAAAGAAAACTTTTCATGTGGTGTGTTTAATTTCTCTAGCTGCCGAGTTCATGAGGGTTTTAATTGGAAAAAAATTCCAGAAATACTGCACCACTGTTAATCGTATCACAGTGCTTGGCTGCATGAGTGGCTGAAGTCATTGAGCTTATCTGATGGGGAGCTAGCTGCTGGTAGAAACACTGCATGCTGATTTTTTTTTTTTGCCAGTGAGGTTACAGACAATATTTACCACTTCTAGAGGGTTTGTATTAATTAAGTGCCAATTACATACCATTCCATAAAGCTTGGGGTTCTGGGGGCTAATGTGGCATCTCCAGAACGCTTAAATGAAACACAGCTAAGTATGTTAAATGTGCTGTCTGCTTTTGTTTTACAAACTGTCTTAAATATTGTCTTATATTTAAATAGCTTTACTTTTCTGGTGCTTTTCTTTGCAGGCACATTTTAAAGAGTGAGTGGGAGGTACCAGACTCGATGAGTTTCCATCGAAATGTCGGAAAAGTCAGGCCAGAGTACAAAAGCAAAGGATGGAAAAACAAAGTATGCAACACTCAGTCTGTTTAATACTTACAAAGGAAAGTCACTGGAAACTCAGAAAACCACAGGTGAGTAAACTGACTTTGGTTTTACCTTCTGTTTCATCATTGCTACAGTGCTAATAGTGTGAAGTATATGAGGTCTTACCCACAACAAGACTTTTGAACTGCTTAGTACAAGTTAAGAAGAATAATTCTGGAAAGCAATCTCGATTGCAGTTTCTGATTAGCTGCAAACAAGAGTATTGGTTCAGGGAGGCTGTGTTTGTAGTCTAGTAGGAAATAGAATGTAAGTAAATAAAACCTAGTTCATAGCTGCAGTCTCCCTTTGTTATCAGCATGTGACATGCCATTCTCCAGCTCTGCTTATTACTGTATTTCAGAAAATGTTTGTAGCACTGAATATGTTCAATTAACAAGAAGGCAATGCTTGCTTTCAGGTCAGGCACTTTGTTTGCGGAAAACACAGGGTGAAACTTAAGTATAAAATTCAAATTGGGCTGCTGTGGGCCTGCTTTTTAATATCTGATTGGCTTGAGAACCAGGAGGTAACGGCCCTCTGAAGGATATGAATTTCATTTGACACAGCTGCCTAAAGTGGGAGGGTGTGAAAGGTTGAGGGTGTTCAAACTTCATTAAAGTTTGCCACAATACTATTTTTTAATGGTTGAAACTGAGATGTTTGTAATGTTACAAAATGCCTGGAGCAGTATCTTGCACATGATCACTGGAGTGGGTTAGTTGATAGGATGAATTTCTCTGTGTAGTGCATAGCTTCTTGCTGCCTTTTTCATACTTGTGGTCTGGATTAAATGCAATCTGTAGGAACATTTTTTTAAGGGCCGCACCTGCCAACTGAAACTAGCTGCAAAAAAGAAAGGGTCTGGATTCATATAGGTATTACTAGACTTGTCAGGGTACATAAAACCCCAGAAAAAGTTGAAGAGTGATGCTTGATGACATGTTACGAGATATTAAAGACATTAACATCATATTTAAATAGCTCCTCTGCCTTGCTGTCACTGAGAATTGTGTATAAAGTTGGGGCCATATCCTTTTTAATCTCTAGAATCAGCTAACCACGGTGACTCATTATTGAAGAAGTACTCAAGTTTTCCCTAACCAAGTATTTCTGATTACTTATTTTAATTTACTTAGAATTTTGCATTGTTAATTGTTTTGCTTTTAAATTGTCAGAGTTTTTTTCAAAGCACTTTTATTGCTATTATAGGCAGCTTTGAGCATTACCTGGTAAACAGCATTGTTAACTCGCGTTCTCTGTTTTGTCTCACAGTTGCCGCACGCCATGGATTACAGAGTCTTGGAAAAGTTGCTATTTCAAGGAGGATGCCTCCCCCTGCTAACCTCCCCAGTCTCAAAGCAGAGAACAAAGGCAATGACCCTAATGTGAACATTGTGCCTAAAGATGGCACAGGATGGGCTTCAAAACAAGAACAGCACGAAGAAGAAAAGTAAGTGACCATTAAAGTCAGGGTTTTGCCATGCCATTTCTCGAGCTTTCCTAAAACCAGAGGTGGTCAGGGCATGGGCAGAAATTGGCTAGACTTGACTGTCCTCAAGATAGAAAAAGAGGAAATAGCACCACTGTCAATTATGTAAGGAAGAATCTTGTTCTTAGGGACCAGTTTTAAAAAAAAGAAGAAAACCACCATTAAATTGAAAGCAGTGTGCTTATTCCATATGAAGGGATGAGTGTTTGTTTCCTTTAGCTGCTTGAGGTGCTACTACCCTTGTGTGGGCTTTGGTGGCTGCTTAAAGGAAACACCGTAGCAGGGTTTTTGTAAGAACAGTGTAATCACCTTAAAATTCTTCTGAAACGCTAGGAGAAACCCTTAGGTACGCAGCAGCTAAGTTGAGAAATAACATGCAGATTCATGAGAATATGCATAAAGCTTTATATAGTATGATTGTGCTAATGTAAGGCAAGTAAAGCTCAAACTTTCTTGCTTTATATACATTTGTTTGTATCTCTGCTCTCTTTTCCTAATGGTTCTTAGAAATTTAAGCTGTAGAATTTCTGGAAATCTAATAAAATTTTATCTTAAACTTTACCCTGTTGTTCCACACTCCCCCAGTATGTGACATAAACACAACAGAAGGGATGGGGTGGTGTTAATGCACTGCTGTATATTGTGTGTAATATAAATCCTCATGCTCAGTAGGTTTTTTTTTTCACGCTTGTATAGGTCAGATGAAGAGTTCTAGTCTTTATTTTCTTTTTTAATCTAATTAGAAAGTATTTTATAACAATTTCTTTTGCCATGAAAGCTTAAAATAGCATATGATTCTTACTAAAGTGTTCACTCTTTGACATACAAATTGCTTTGAACAAAACAATCAGTGCCCCTATCTTGAAGTGTATGTCGCAAGGACTTGTGAGGGCAAAGCATGATTAAAGGTTTTCTTCCTCTTCTTTTTGTCCCTTTATTTCTTCCTGCATACCTTTTTACATTTAAATGCCAAGTTTTGACATGTCTCTAAAGAGCTTTTTAGGCTTCAGAACTATACCATTGTGTTTAGGTTTTTATATGATATTTTCAAGCTTATGAAACTACAGATTTACAAATCTTTTCCCGAGTGTTTTATATGGCACTTTAACAGCATTTTCCTCTACTCCAAGGTCACTTACGCTTTGTCTAGTTAAATCTGTGTTGAGTCAGTAGTTTGCTTGACTAAAACACACTTTCTCTGCCTTTCTATAGCCTGCTGCATGTGTTATAAATATTTTGCAGTAGTTGATGTTCTGTTTAAAAAAAAAAAAGCTGTCCCTTACCTGTTACTGGAAGGTATTTGCCATTGTATTTTCATATGCATTATTCTTATGAAGGCCTCAAAGTTCACAGACCAGTAAAACTGGTAGGGGGAGAGATTCATTCCCAGGAACAGATATATGTGTGCCCAGGCCAGGAGGAAGTTGTCCAAAATTCAGAACATGTATAATGCATTTGCTCAAGTCTTCAGACCATTTTTGTGACAGCTGATGGATTTCTCAAGTATTTCACTATGATTATAAATGCTGCAGTTTCATAGGTAGAGTGCTTTGATAATCCTCTTACAAGTCTTGTAGATAAAGTTAACAACTTGGTATCAGCTTGCCTTAGCTTAATTCTCTTTCTCTTTTATCACTGCATTGAAGTTCATGAGTCGGTTGTTACTTGTGATTTTGAAATTTTTCCTGCTGCTTTCCCAAGGTATTACCACAGACCATTTTCCTGATTATTGCAGTCCATGTATTGCTTCAATTAAGTCAGTTAGCACCAAATATAATTTTTTACCAAATGGTGCACCAATAGGATGGTGTTTAGATAACTCAAGTCCTAAGTGAGGTTGACTTGGAAACAGTAGGCCTGCAGGAAATCTCTTAATAGTCCTGTACCTTGTTTCACTTCTGTGTGACAGAGTACAGCAACGTAAGCTCCAACTTCCCCAATGTCTGTTTAGAAAATGTGAAGCTGTAAGAAAATACAACTAAGTGAAAACTAAAGAGATTAGTTGGCTTTTATTTTCAGTTTCACCAGTCTGAGGGAACCAATCAAAATTAAATTGTTATCCCTGTGAGAAGCCAGTGTGCCTCCTCCCAGCAGAGATTTTTTTTTTCCTTGGTGGTGTTTACTTCCACATCAGTTCTGAGACCTCTGCGTAGTGCTTTGGTCAGGCATAGCAGAACCCAAATGGGACGGACTTCTTGGTGGCAGTCCTTAGAAATTCAGGATTACTTTAGGATCTACTTAAAGCATTTACAATTATTTTAAGTTAGCTGACATGATACTGTGCTAGTTACCTCTTACTGGTATAATAAAGCAATTCTAAACTACTGGATTTGCCCCATTATTCCTGTTCTATCAAAAATTACTACCAATGGGCTGGAGGACTTGGCTTATAGACACTAATGCTTTGAAATCAGTACCTGAATATGCAGATTTCAGAAATAGCTATTTTTGAAAGAAATTTAGATGGCATCACTGAATCTGGAAAGGTCTTCAAGAACATACCTGGGTTTTATATTGGACAAAATGAATCTTTATGTCTTCCTCTTCATTGTTAAGATGGTGAAGTAGAGACTTTCTTCTTAAGAGATGTAAACATCTGGGCTCCAGTTCATGGTACCCAGAATCAGTTCCTCATACTTTATGATTTCTGAAACACATTTGCCTTATTTCAGTTCTTGGTGGTCTTTAAGTACTTTCCTCTGTTCCTAGGGCAGGAGAACATTGTTTCAAATTATTCCTCTCCATGGTTACCCTTTGGTTGTTTTTTATCATCTCATATGCTTTTCAGAAGTTATAATTCTATTCATGCCTGACTGCATTTTCTGCCCAGCCATTTTCATTCATTCCTCTCCACTTTGGGAAATCTACTCTTGAAAGAATTAGCTAATTTATTCCAATTTTTAACTGTTACTATAACAACTCCTTTTGTATAAGAAAATGGGTTGTCTGCGGAAAAGTAGTTAATGGTTCTTCAACTTACACAGCTACCTCATTTCATTCAGTTGTCTGTGGTAGTAATCCTGATGATCTTGCTCTGTGCTCATGCTCTTATATTTACAAGTGCTTTTCCTCTAATTTCAGACAGCCAGACGTGCAGCAGACACAGCCAAAACCTGCTGTTCCTGCTCCTCCAGAAGCAGCTCCTGTTGCCAAATCATGGGCCAACACCAAACCAGGTGGACAAGATGGTAAGTGACCTTTAAGGTGGAAGGGTACTCAACCAGACCAGTTGGGAGTAAGAATGCTGTGGAAGCTGCTTTCTTGGCTGGAAGGTGAACAAGTACTCTGTCACTCAAGTGAGCTCCAGCCTGATTTGGTGTCCTTTTTAAAGGGCTGGTGTAGTCACCTCTCTTGGGTTGACAGGGAGATGGTGGTGACTGCATAAGTTCTTAATATGGCCATGGGGAGGAGGGAAAATCTCAGTCAATAGTTATAATGGATACAACTTTGGCACATAAGGAGAACCATAAGCAACTAGCTAGTTGTCATTCTAATCCTAATTTTGCATAATTTTGTGTAAAATGTGCATAGTCTTGTTTCTATTTAAATATCTGCCACTGCAGTACTTTTCCCTTTATTTGATACATTTCTTGGTTGTTTTGGTTACATAGTGATAGTGTTCAAGTAGGGTTTTTCTGCAAAAAGCATTAAAGTTGTGTTTTGAGTTTTTTTAACATAATTATATGAAAGACTGGAGAACTGTTTCCATCAGTGTGAATCTTAACTTGACTTGAGTGCTTTCATTACAGATGTAAGATGAGAGCTGAATCTTCAGCAGATGTTTTAAATTGCTAGTAGAGTGAGCAGTTGCTTAAATTCCTGTGCCTCCATTATGAAAAATAACCTATGATGTGTTACATTCCTTACATTTAAAACTTGCTAACTTTCTGAGGCTATAAAACAGAATTTTGGCTTCCAAGCTGAAGAGGGTATCTCTGTTCTGGATAGAGATCTTAAAATAGTAGAATTTGAATTGCATGGAGGTAACTTCCAAACCATTATGTGGAGTTTAATAATTCTCCACTTCTTGCTTTCCTGATAATAAATAATTATTCTCATAATAATAATTCTTCACTTCTTGCTGTCCTCTCTAATGTCCAGTATTTCCTTCATTGGCAAATACAGGAGCTCTCCTTTAAGCTTTTGTCCCAGGTTTTGTGAAGTTAAACACAAAAAAACCAAAAACCACTGTTGCAGAGTGATCTGCATTCCAGCCTTTCCACACAAGCTGATAAGATCATCTCTGACACAGGAAATACTGATTCAGCTCAATGGCTTCAAAATGCATTTAGCTAATTATTTTGTAGTTACCATGGCAGCTTGTGTGCCAAGCCCAGATGGTGCCCTGATTTCATTCAATTAATGCAGTAGTGGGTTTGCTGTTTCAAGAAATAATACAGAATATGAATTGGAATCAGCTGCACCCTATCCTCCTTGGTTTAAAACTTGGGATACACCTGTTGTGCTTGTGCTTTGCTGATCTGAAGTTGGTTGGTGGAACTAGCAGTTTTTTCAGATGCCTTGTACATACACCAGCAGTCAGTCAGCTGCCTCATGCTGTTGTGCAACTTTAGTTGAGTGAGACAAGACTAAATCCTTCTCTGTTGGCCATGTAGAAAGGAAAGTTTTCTAAAATGTAATGGCAGCATATATTTTTCATCTCATGCATTGGCTAAAATAAAGGGTTAATTGCCACTGTAACACCTGAATTGTTCTTTCTCACCTGTTAGTTTGACAATCTGGTTACTTCAGGTTGATAGCTTAAGTGCTGTCAGGCTGATCACTGTGGGTGTTGGTACTCTGCAATTAAAACTTTGTTGCTGCTACTGTGTAGATTAGAGCAGAAAAGATTTTTCAAGACTGGTAAAAAAACTCCTGAATGTTTCATGCCACTGGACCTCTGAAGAGGGTCCCTTGCCTGGCGTCAGACACTCCTGCTTTCAGTGCCATTAAGCAAAGTGTTGAATGTAGCTGCTGGGGAATGTCAAGTGTCCGCTGTCCATTAACAAAAAACAAGTTAATGTGATCTGTGGTACCTGAATTTGGAATGAAGATTGAAAGGCTTCAAGGTATTTTGTAGGAACAGGAATAAATAGTGGTATTGGATGTCATGGCTTTACAAAGGGAAGTACAAAGAATAAGGAGTTTATCCTGTGTTTGTTTGACACTTAGACTTAAAAAAATGAATCAAGGTCCCTGCATGCTGTTGTTATGAATGATTCTTTCACAGACCAGAAAGAATAGAAAGATTTCTAGCTGTTAGCTTAAGAAAAAAAGCATGTTGTGGGTATTGGGGGGGGGTTTGAATGGCATATGTTGGGATTTTTTATTTTTTTTTTTGAGTTTGCCTATTAAACTGTGCTGCTGAATATGATGCCTCTTACAGTAGCCAGTAGTGAAGTCAAGTATAGGAACAGGGCGTGGTGTGATGGCTGACCTAGTAAATTTAACAACTCTGGTAGCAAATGTGAATGCTTTAGTAGGATTACTCTTCATTCATGTGAATTGCACTGCCAGGAAATGAATGTGGCTTTAGTATTCCTTTTTTTAAGAATGATCAGCCTTTTATCACTTTCTGAGTTGTTTTGACTATAGAAAGTTATGACTTTGTGAATATCTTACTGTGTAGGTCCAGCTATTCAAGTAAATAGTTATTTCCAGCAAGAGTTTCCCAGTCTGCCGGCAGCTGGGGATCAGGAAAAGTCAGGCAAAGAGAAAGATTCACCTGAAGAGCAACACGGATCAGGACCCAGCTTGCGACCACAGAGTAAGTAGATACCACAGATTTTTGTGAAATTGCATGAGGTTTTGTGGAACTTTTAATATTGTGCCATGAACAAAATAAATTGATAGATTGATTGCTTTTATCAACACAACCCTAAGCAGAAGAAATATATTTGTGGTTTTTTCCTTGGTTTATATCTGCTTTGCAGATATAATGATTGCACAATACTGGCATTTTCTTACTTCCAGCTGCTGTGTGTCACAACAGCTAAAATACATATTTAAAGAATTCTCCTAATATTAACCCATTACACAAATCATTACTAGGCTTGTCCCCAAATAGTTAGTACTTGTAATAGTAGCCTGAAAAATCCTGAACAGGAATATCAATCTAGAGGACACCAGGAGTGGACTGACTTGAAAGGCATTGGCATCTTTAGCTCATGGGTGAGGTGCTCTGACTAGCTGGGTCCGTTTCAGCTGAAAGGGACTAGATCTGCTGAAAATCACTGTAACATTGCTGCTTTTGCACACTTCAGTGAAGAAACGTGTACTGCTTCCCCAGACCCTTTTAATGGGGAGGCATTTCCAGTGAAAACCAGGATTCCTTTCTTCATCAAAAGTTTGTTTTTTATAAGGTTGATGAGCTAAGGATCCTTTCCAGCACTGTAGGTGGCCCAGTCTTGTGCACTGCTTTTAGAGGGCTTTGGCTCTCAGGGAATCCTTAACTCCTTTCTGTGTTACCAGCCTTGGTTTTCCTTAAGTTGCTTGTCAGGACCTGCATGCTGAGGCCGTGTGCTTGTTCAGGTCCTCACTTGATTTTGTATCTAAAGAACATAAGTTGACAAGAAATTTGAGATGTCCAGCACCAAATCAGGCAATTAGCTGCACGTATCTGTTCCAGGCTCCTGCAGGCAGTTATAGTTTTGGTCAGCACTGTACATGCTATATTAAGCTCTTCTTTCGGATCTGACAGCAGAAAGCGCAAAGAACTTGGCAAGTACTGCCCCTTTAGCAGCTGTGCTCCTCAGCAGAGATAAGTGGAAGAACTGTAGTGGACTTAGGAGCATAGTTTAACACTTCTTAAAGGTTTGTGCCACTAAAGGAATATTATTTACAGTGTAAGTCTGAATTTTTGTAGGTCCCAATGAATCTGAGCACTGCTGCTATGTGTACTCTCTTGTTTTTTGGGGTGTTTTTTTTGTTCTAACACATACTCTGTAAGCAGAAACTCCTAAATAAATGGACTGCATGGTACAAGTGATAGGTCATTAAAATCTCTTGCTTTTTCTGAACTTTTGGCTAGATGTTCACACACAGAATTACAGCCCTAATCGCTTCTATTCCATCCTTATCAGATATAGATAGAAGACATGTTCTAGATATCTGTCTTTACTTAGAAAGATAATGCGCGAGTCATGTTGAGCTGCTTGAGAGTTTTGTGGCAGATCTTTGCTGCCTGAGAAGCTTGAGCTGTCCCTTGGCAGCATCTTCACACTAAGTCAAGACTGGCTCACTTACAGCTAGATCTGTTTTCTCTCCTGTGCCATTATCAGTATCCTTCCTAAACTGCTTTGTGCTTTGGGAAGTAGAGCAGGACAACTAGAGTAGTCTATAAATTTAATTCTTACCATTTGGGAACACAGTTGGATGTAGGGCTGAAGGGTATTACAAACCAGCCTGTCTCCAAGTGGCCATTGCTTTCTTCAGTACCCAATATGAATGTGTGTCTGCAGAAGTCATAGTGTCACTGAAAAATGGGTAGGAAAAATATGGTTTTCATTATGCTAGTCTGTAATATAAAGTCTGTTCTTGTTTTGTCTTTTTTTTTTTTTTCTTGCACTGATTCTGTCCATGCAGATGCTACTAGTTGGAGAGAAGGTGGCAATAAGAGCAACTTGCCCGGTTCTCCAACCGATCAAGAAGCAAAGGCTCTTGGGCAAGAAGATGGTAATGCTACAGCAGCAGACCAAAATGATATCCAGAAGGCAGCAGAGAAGAGGGATGTGCGGTTACCACAGATCCCTCAGCCCAAGCTGAATGGCCAGCAGCAACCACCTCTCTCATCTCAGTACAGAGCAATGATGCCACCTTATGTAAGTGATGCTTGCATGGGAAGTTCTTAAGCAGTGGGTATTGATTATCAACTAATGTGATTTCCTTATGCCTCTTTCTCCTCCCTCAGTAGAATGCTTAGCAGCTCTGTTAAGAGGGTGGGATCCCAACCAGCTCCTCAAAGGATATGGCCACCTGTTGCCACTTCTGCTATACTGAGTTTGAAGTTGTCAGGAGCTGATTAAAGCATGTAATCACTCCACCTTGATGACTTGATGTCACACACTTGTGATATTAAGCAAACTGTCTTGATTGAAGAGTCTTGCTTTACTTCCATTGGATTCCTTGAATGATCTCGGTATACTTAATGCAATAATATTTTATAACAAATGGCTCCTCTTTTAAACCGTAGATGTTTAATCAGTATCCTAGAATGGCATATCCTCCTTCCATACAAGGTCCAACAAGGTTTCCCAGTTCTGAGCTTAGCAGGTAAAGACCATTACAAGTGTTAGCATGTGGGTATGATGTTTGTTTGTGACTCGGTGGATGGGGGCGGGGGACGTATGCACAGAGTGTCTCGATTACATTTATATATTACCACTGTTAGTCTCCCAAGTTTGGCTTGTGGGATCAGTGCTATGGAGTGACAATTTACCAGCAAAACTTGAGGGAATTCTGCACATTACAGGAGTTTGGACTAGAAAGAGCAGGAGTCACTTGGGGACGCTTTTGAAACTTCAACCAGAATTTTACCCATAAAAGGACTAACTATCCAGCTGTTTTAACAAAAGCAGCTAATTCTTGGTTTTGAACTCTGCTGCTGTCCAATTAAAGAACTGCAATGCCGTACCAAATTAGCTTTCCTTAGTGCGTTCCTCCATAGATGAGGATGGCTGTGCATGTGCATGAGGAAATAGGGGGACCGACTTTGACAAGTCATCTGTGGTTGGGATAAGAAAGGGAACATGGGCTGATGATGACTGGGAGAACTTGAGTGTAGGAGTAGGAAGAAGATACAGAAGCTCTGACAGTGGGAAAGCCTGAGAAGCATAAAGAAATAGCCCTGAGGATATTTGGTGATAAGGAGGGTGCCAGGTCTGTGCAGTGTGTTGCTTGAAAGCTACAGGGCATGTGGTTTTCTGTCAGCTGATGCTTGGCTTGTTTGTGAAGTGTGCAAGCAAGGCTAGAGAATCTAATATTTTTTCTTCTATAAATAACCACGTGTGGGTGTAGTTATTTGAACTACAGTAGTCACGTGTGGCCGTTCTCTTTCTTTAGGGGGCCAAGGGGAAGAGGACCACCTTCGTGGTGTTCAGAACCTATTGAGCGCCCATCCATTCTCAGTGCTAGTGAACTTAAAGAACTTGATAAATTTGATAATCTAGATGCTGAGGCTGATGAAGGCTGGGCAGGTAAGAGCATCAGATTAATGGTTTCTATTATTTTTATGTGGAATATTTCTGAAAGATTGAGTATTTGTTTATCTATCAGGTGCTCAGAGTGAAGTGGATTACACTGAACAGTTGAACTTCAGTGATGATGATGAACAAGGAAGTAGTCAAAAAGAGAAGGAAAGCGGGTGAGTTGGTGTTGCCAGTTGGGTCTGAATGCCATCTAAGCTAGTGTGGTGGGTTTGGGGAGGTTGAAAGAAATGAGTGTGAGTACTCATTCCATTAACATTTATTCCATTATACTGTGTTACATGGCATAACTGCCTGCAGACTAGAGTCAGCTGGGTATGTGATAAAAATTATCTTTGTTGTGAGGAAATTTCACTCTTGATAAGAAACATTGAGGATAGCAGATAAATCACCAAATACATGTGTTGAATACACTTTCCATTTTTATTCTTTCTTTTCCACATAGTGATGAACAGACACCATCAAAAGATTCCCAGGGTCCTGATGGCCAGAAGGAAGGAGAAGAACAGACAAGTGCTAAGTCTGCCACCCAGGTTTCTACAGCAGCAACCAAAGGGACTTATGGCAAAAGTTCTCAGCTTGATCAGGTTTGTGTGTTCTTCTCTTCAGCTCTTCTGGCAACAGTCTGATCCAGGGAGCACTGACTCAAGTGTCTTTCCAAACTGCCAGGTCAACTGAGGTTATGAATATGAGTGAAAGCATTAGCTTCTGCTTATCTGAGCTGTGGCAACTGATCGGGTGCTGCTTAGTCAACTTAGTTGCTTCTGGTTGCAAAATAAAAATAGCATGTCTTTATCTGGGGTGTTCCAGTCCACAGTTGTGAGGGGTTGAACTCTTGTCAGTTACTGTGACTTATCTGATAAGCTTTACCTCCACACTCTGGTTTCATTCACTTGATATAGGGATGGACAGACGACTCTCGTGCCCATCATGTTTTATAGTGGCACAGAGTAAATAGCACCCAGTTGGCCAACATATTTTTCCTGACCATAGGAGCGGTGGTTTTTTGTATCATGACCCATTTTCTTCTGTGCAACTTAGTAGTAATGTGTCAGCTCACATCTGACATCAGGCAGACAGATTTTACACAAACCATGTAGAGCTCATCAGCTCAGCCATTTTGGTTTCTGGTTTATCTGCTAGTGGAGGAAGACTGGCAGCCACCTCAGCTTAAGCCTGCTTCAGCCCTATTTTTATTTTTCCAGGAAAAGCTACTGTTGGCTTTGAAAATTTCCCAGAAGTGTGGGGGTTTTTGACACCAGTAGTAATGAAGATGGGGGAATCTTGAATTGTTTTCTTGCACTCATTTCATATATAAGAAGACTGCATTGTCTATCAGGCTTTCACACTACTTTGAATCTGAGGAAAAACAGTGCAGTAACAAACTCTGAAATTTGGATGTGTTAATTTTTTTCAGTATTTATTTAGCTCTCAGAACATGAAGTGGAAATGTTCTTGCACTTGTTTTACATAGAAATATGTATTGCATGCAGGTGGTTCACTATGTGTAGTACCTTAATGAAGTAGAAAACAGTACATTTAAATTTTCTCAGCTTGACTGTTATAAGCTTGCTTAACCCTGGTAATGTTTGTGGTCCAATAGGATCGGAGTGCAGCCCAGCCTTCAGTACATGAAAGAGGTGGCCCTGCTCTTCATCCAAAATCTGTTCTACCACCGGTAAGAAAGATTAGACTTGCCCTTGTTTCCTTGAGTTAAACTCTTTGATGCTGTGGTGGAGGGATTTAGACTAAGAAAAGTAAAAATATGCTTTGCATAAGGGTAAGCCTTTTCTTAACAAGTAAAATGGTTGTAGTAAAAGCAGCCAGGAGGAGTGGAATCCCCATGCAGCCATGCTGCTAGTTGTGTAAAGCAGCCTCGTCTTGTAAGTGGCATATGAAATGCATGAGGACTTGTGGCTGGGGAACTGAAAGCTCTTCTTTTGGGAATTAGAGAGGACTGGGGCATCGGCTTGGGAATGGTGCTGGAGGCGTGGCTGCCAAGGCAGATGGGAAGATTAAGTCCCAAATTAAATGAATATGTAGTACCTTCTTACAAATTTCTACAGTCCTTATAAAAATCTGCTAGCTACCTTGAATTTCTTTGGCCTGCTGGAGGAGATGTGTGTATGTACGTTTCATCTGAGATCTGCCCTGAGTCTCTCAGATCTAGGGCAGCCTCTAATGAAATGTAAAAGTTGTTTGTCATCTTTGCTGTTGCTTTGCCTTTGTGATGAGACGGAAGACTGATCTGAGACCAACTGAATTTTACTTCCCTTTCTAAGATCAGGTTGCATGAGTCTGAACTGGAGCAGGAAGGTAGAACCTTGCTATTTCTTAGAGGTCTTGCTTTTTAAAGGGTCTGATGGAAATATGTGGATGAATAACTAAATGTTTTAGCTGTCTGTTTATATAATAAATGCTCAACTTGTTTTAATATTGCAGCACCCTCCACCCCCTGATCGCCAGGTAGGACCTGGAAGGCAGGGACCTTTCCCCCCTAAACCAGTGCCAGATGAAGATGAAATTTGGAAACAGAGGAGAAGACAGCAGTCCGAAATATCCGCTGCGGTTGAGCGAGCCCGTAAGCGGCGAGAAGAGGAAGAAAGAAGAATGGAAGAGCAGCGAAAAGCAGCTTGTGCTGAAAAGCTGAAACGGTTAAATGAGAAATTCGGCTGCGTGACAAAACCCTCCCGGGAAGACCCTCTGAAAGAGAGAGAGAGGGAAAGAGAGAGAGAGAGGGAGCGGGAGAGGGAAAGGGAAAGAGAACGGGAGAGGGAAAAGGAGAGGGAGCGGGAGAGAGAGCGAGAAAAGGAGAAAGAGAGGGAGAAGGAAAAGGAAAAAGAGAGGGAAAGGGAGAAGGAAAAGGAAAAAGAAGAAAAAGAAAAATTGGAAAAGGCTAAAGAGCAAGAAAGGGAAAAAGAAAAAGAAAAGGAGATGGAGAAAGAAGAGGAGAATGAGAAAGAGAAAGAAGAGGAGAAACCAGCACATGAGGTTCCAGAGCCTGTAGAACCTGTGACAACACCTGTAGTAGAAAAACAAGAAAGTGAAACCAGGAATAACAAGGAAGAAAAAGGTATGCTTGCAATACAAATAGTTGTCTGTCTTAAAGCTGAGCCACAGAACATACTTGTAATCTATGAGTCTTAATTTACATCCCTAATTAACCTAGTGCATCCAGACTATTGATTTTCCTGGCACATTACAGCTGCTAACTGTCCTTTGAGCTAGACCTGTTTGCCTGACTCATCAAAGCATTAAAGGAAAAATTGAGCTCACTCTGTGGTTTAGGCTGGACTTTGAAGACTCCAGAAAGAAAAACAAGCTTTCATTTCTTGCTAAATGAGGGTCAGCAACTCTTACTGCTAAAAAGCAATTGGAAATTATTTCAGCTGTTCTGTTCTTTCAGTAAACATAGAGAAGTAGACACAAAGAGTGTGTATTTAAACTTAGTGCATTTTTTGTAGTGCAACCTGAATAACACAAGTGAATTGTTAGACTGCTTAATAAGGTTATGTTATCCTTTAAGTGGGTAAAAGTGACTGTACAATCAAAATGTAGTTCATAACAACACTTTTAATCATCATAGTTAAACCTAAATGCCAGTGGTGGATTACCCAGTGTATCTGAGTTTGAGGGCCACAGAGATGTATTAACACCAGTTGTTCTGTTTTGAGAGGTTGTCCTTAACTTTCTTTGCCTTTACCAATTTTTGGAAACTAAGGTTAGAGAAGGCAGACTCTTCATTTTACAGCATCCTTCATCTGACATTCTGGTTAAATGGTCACAGTCTTAAGATTCACTCCTGTCTCCCCCATGTTTTGTTTTCAGAAGATCAAGCCGTCTTTACCCGACAAGATAGTGGTCGGAATGAGAAAGAGATTTCACAGGTGACTCATGAGAGTGAGCCAGATTCAGGATCTCAGCCTCGTCCTGCTGTTTCCTCAGGCTATTCTAAACAGTTCCAGAAATCATTGCCACCAAGATTTCAGAGGCAGCAGGTAAACAGTTCGTTAAAAAAGGAAGTTAATTGGAAGAATGTCTTCTACCTCATTCTGAATAAGAGGGTGATCACAGAAGTTCCAAAAAGCTTATGTTGTTGGGTTTTCAGGTAGAATTATACCTTTTTTACTGGTATGCTTGAAACACTTGTTGTCACTTGCAAAGTATGTAAGTGAGCAGAAGGCAAGAGTTTTACTTTTTTTAATGGTCATTTTTCCACCATTTGCCGAAGAGCAGCATTGACTAATGCTTACCTGTGAACCTGGGTTTTGATGATCATTATTTCTGCAGCTTTTCTTTAAAGGGCATGACATTCAAATATCATTTGGACTTGGGTCCTGTGGTCTGAAGAGCAGTTTCCATTAGTGGCATGCATGAAGTATAGGTTGTACCGGGCCTCAACTGAACTGTAAAACTGTAGCCATTGCAAATTGTCCAGACTCATTTTTCCCCTTTTCTCCTAGTTCATCCTGGTGCATGTTTGCAGTTAATTGGCAGAATGCTTAGTGTCCTGGAGATAACTTGTATTTGTTGTTTCCAAGCGTTATTTGAGTTCTGATCAATTCCTCATCTCAACAAAGCTGTTTTCCATTCTGCAGGAGCAAATGAAACAGCAGCAGTGGCAGCAACAGCAGCAAGGTGTTCTTCCACAGTCTGCTCCCTCACAGCCTTCTAGTGGCCCTGTCCCACCTCCCCAGCACAGACCCCTTTACCAGCCCATGCAACCACACCCTCAGCATTTAGCTTCCATGGGCTTTGATCCACGGTGGCTTATGATGCAGTCTTACATGGACCCACGAATGATGTCAGGAAGACCTGCAATGGATATGCCTCCTATTCATCCAGGTAAAATCTGGCAGCACTTTGACTGATGAATTTTCTTGTTTGAAATAAAAGCCTTTTCCAAACTGCACAATACATATAGTGACAGCAAATGGGTGCATTTTTAGAAATAAAATGATGTTATGTCATTGTTTGGGACAAGAGAGATTTTAGTAACACTGGAAAAAATTAGTCATGTGTCAGTGCATATCTTTGACTATAAATTAAAATCAGCTTTCTTCTATTTTGAGCCATGTTAGGAACAGTTAGGATGCATTCAGAATGTCAGCACAAACCCTGCTTTATTACAGATAAGGCTGATATGAATTCGGTTGAACTGAGCAAAATAGTGTTTGCCATTTGTGTTTCATTACATGTTAGTACTTGATATATTACATTGCTGATTTAAAAACATGAAATTTTGTTTTTAGTTGTGTATTAGCATCTCTAGAGTCTTAATAAATTTCTTTTTTCAGATTCTTGGCACAACAAAAGCCATTACACAAATTAAAGAGGACATCTTGCAGTTAGGAGAGCTACTATGCATAAATAATACAAGTCTGGCATGTCGTGTAATGGAGATACCCATTCCCTTGCTCATTAGCTGGATAAGTATCCTGCATGAGCACAAGGAATAAGCAGAGGAAATGGCAGGCTAAGCGAAGACAGTGAAAACTAAAACTGCTTTGAGATACCAAAAAAAAAAACCCAACAAAAACCCACAATTAAAAAAAGGACCCAGACTCTTTAAAGAGTGTAAAATCACTTTTGCCATTCAGATCTTAGATCACAAGTTTCATCCACAAGTTTACAGGTCTATAGGCTTGGTTCATCCCATTATAGTGGAAGCAGAGAGCTTTTCCTGTTGCTGGTACATAGGGTACTTGAAGTGAATAGGGTTTAGCTGTTCTGAAGTCAGCCAGCAGTGAGTAGACATTTGGTTTCAGCAGTGGAAGGTACAGAGGAAAGGAGGTTGGAGGAGAGAGAATAATGTTCTTCAGTATGTCCTGATGTGCATTGTTTGTCTCAAATCTGTTACAGGAATTATGCCTCCCAAACCACTGATGAGAAGAGACCAGATGGAGGGATCAGCAGCTAGTTCAGATTCATTTGAACATATAGCTCGCTCAGCAAGAGAGCATGCTGTTCCTCTCTCAGAGCCCCGTGTGATGTGGGGGTCAGACCCATATCCCCATGCAGAACCTCAGCAATCTAGTTCTCCTCCCAAAGTGTTGGAAGAGCCTGATGATTTGAGGTAAGCCTGAGTTACGTACACTGTATGCCATGTCTCCAGGCTGTACATATGTATATGCTTGGCTATGTAACTCGTATTGCAAAACACAATGTAAACTGATTTAGAGCTGCTCTTCATGCAGTTTTAAAAGATAACAGCTGTGGGATGCAGTGTACTTGGTACCATTGCATAAAACAAGCCATACCTGCTCAGTGGTGGGTTATGGAATGCATTTATGTCCTGTTTTTAGGGTCTTAATTTGAATGGTGATTAGCATGGTATTTTAAATTTTCAGTCTTGTAGGACACTTGTGTAGCATTGTCCTGTTCTCTATCTGCTCTCCCCATATCAGAACTTCCCTGTGATTTGTATTCCCTTCGGAAGTGGCATGTTAAGTACAAATAGTATCAAGCAAAACTTGCTTCTGACCTTTTCTGCTGATGAATGGTCAGGAAGGTGTTCCCTACACCTTAAAGTATCCACAAATTCTTCTGGCTCTACTGCTCTCTGGGTATTGCTTGTGATATTAGCCTGTGAACTGGGAAACTCCATTGAAAATTGCGTGTAAAAATTAGCAGTAATAGATTCCTAAAGCTAATTGTATATTTGACACATGACTCTTAAGGTAGAAAACAAATTGATCTCTACAACTAGCAGCCACTATGAAAATCAGTACCTGTTATTTCCTTAAAGTGACACTAATCATTCATAGACAAAAATTATTTAAGTAAATAATTGAGTAAATTTTCCACCCCACCCTAACATTCTTAACTGCATGTTGATTAGATCTGAGGCACACTTGGAGCAAGAACGGGTTGCTGTCCCTGCCACTGCTTATCCTGTAGAACACAACCAGTTGGACTCCCGTGCAAAGACAGACTTCTTCAGAGAACCGGGAGAGATGGAGGTACAGAAGTTCCCAAGCAGGCCTTTGGAAGATGTACAACCTCTCCAAACTGACACACCTAGCACAACAGTTAATTTTGAAGGAGTGAATGAGAAAGTCACACGTAGCTCTCCAGAAGAATTGATGCCTGTGGGAGAAAGTCACTCTTCACTAAAAAGAAGCATTTCCCACGGTTCAAGTCACTCCCTGAAATCAGAAGACCAGAGGAATGAGACAGTAACAACTATCCCTAAACTAAGTAACAGGCCTGTTGAAACAAAGGATACAATTGAGAGGCTTGAGATTAAGCCAAAAAAAGAAATTTTAATCAGTAATAGAACATCAGAAGGACCAAAACCTGAAAAAACTTTCAAACCTAAGTCTGAAACAAGATGGGGCCCTAGGCCAGGTTATGGCAGGAGAGATGAAGGTGGTGATAGACCAATAAGACGATCGGGTCCTATTAAAAAGCCTGTACTTAGGGATATGAAGGAAGAGCGTGAGCAGAGAGAAGAGCGTGAGCAGAGGAAGGAAAAAGAAGGAGAAAAGATAGCTAGTGAAAAAGTGAACAAGTCTGAAAAAACTGACAAAAAGGAAGCACCTCAAGTGCCACTGCCTCAGGCTGAGCCAGAGACATCCACCTCCAATAGCGCTCCTCTGGCTAAGAAGATAACCCAGGATGCTGCTCCAACACCAGCAAGTCAGGAGAGCAGTCAAACAGAGACCACAGCTAAAGCTGTGGTTCAGCTGCCTGTACCTCCAGCCCAGCAGCAGCTCCCTGCTGCCCAGCCTGCTGCTCCACAGCTTCCCCCTGCAGTGCAGCAGCAGGCACCTGCTCAGCCGGCAGCACAGCAACAGCCCCACGTCCAGCAGCCAGCCACTGCCGTGAAGGAGGAAAAGCAGACCGAGAAGATAGTTAGCAAGGAGGTTGTAGAGAAACCTCGCTTAGAAACTAGACCTGTAAAAAGAGAGCCTGGCTTACCACCTAGAACATACTGGAAGGAGGCTAGGGATAGAGACTGGTTCCCAGATCAGGGATACAGAGGCAGAGGCCGTGGGGAGTATTATTCTAGAGGTCGTAGCTACAGGGGTTCTTACGGAGGACGTGGTCGGGGCAGTAGAAGCCATAATAGAGAGTACCCACACTACAGAGATCCTAAGCCTAGATCAGACCATGTGCCTTCAGGGCCTGGTAGGCAAAGAGAAGAGAGTGAAACTCGTAGCGAGAGTTCTGACTTTGAAGTAATCCCAAAACGGCGGCGACAGCATGGTTCAGAGACAGATTCTGACAGTGAAGTTCACGAAAGTGCAAGTGACACGCTGCTTTCAGACAAAGACAGTCTAGTCAAAGGCAAGCACCCAAAAAGAGAAGAGAGAGCTGATGGCAAGAAACCTCCAAAGCCCCTGACATTCAAATCTGAAAACAGTATCAGAGTAGACAACAGATCCCTAGAGAAAACATATATAAGAGATGATGAGAACAAACCCAAACCAGGATTTCTTCCTAAAGGAGAGCCATCTAGACGAGGCAGAGGGGGAATGTATAGACGTGGTGGCAGGGATCCTGGCGGGCGTCCTCCACGTCCATCTACAATAAGGAGACCAGCCTACAGAGACAATCAGTGGAACCCTAGACAAACAGAGATCATTAAACCAGAAGATGGGGAGCCTCCAAGAAGAAATGAACACTATGGTCCTGTGCCAGTTGATAAAAGACCTCCAAAATTTGAGAGAAAATTTGATCCAAATAGGGAGAGGCCACGAAGACAAAGGCCTGCTCGACCTCCGAGGCAAGATAAGCCACCACGCTTTAGGCGCCTAAAAGAAAGGGAGGCTGCATCGAAGATAAGTGAGGCAGTAACCAGCTCATCAGCAAGTGCCACAGTTAGTAATGCAGTCACTGAGCCCTCCAACACTGCTCTGGATGTGTCTGGAAGTAAGACACCAGACTTGTCCAACCAGAATTCTTCAGACCAGGCAAATGAGGAGTGGGAAACAGCCTCAGAAAGCAGTGACTTCAATGAGAGGCGGGAGAGGGATGAGAAGAAAACAGCAGATGTAGCAGCACAGGTGGCAGCAAAGGCAGGAGAAATCGCTGGAGCTCCAAAAAGGGAAATAGCAAAGAGAAGTTTCTCTAGTCAGCGGCCTGGAATCGACCGTCAAAACCGACGGGGCAACAATGGACCAGCTAAACCAGGGAGGAACTTCTCAGGGCCTAGGGGTGAACGGCGGAGTGGGCCTCCACCCAGAAGTGGAAAAAGAGGGTAAGTATCAGCTCCTGTTGGGAAGCACGTGGTCTTCCCTTCTGTCATCTGTTGTCCTGTTATGGTTCAAAATCATTAGTAGTCACTTCAGATTGGTAGTAGCTGGTAGAAGAGAGAGTAAGACACAACCATGCAGCTGTGGCTGTGTGCTTTCTAGTTCTTCTGTTTGTTATACAGACACATGGAACATGAAGCTGAGAGTATAGTGTCCTTGTATGTGGGCACTAATATGAGTGGTTTGCTGTTTAATACATAGATTACTACATTCCATTTGGCTTTTTGTATTCCTAGATCACTCACCTAACATAGATGAACAAGTTCAGAAAGGCTTGCTGTTTTGTTTCTGTATATGCTAAAATCAATTGAAACTTGATAATAGCCTAATGTTACTATTTGCACACTGTTTTGTGGCACAGCGGACAGTAATCTGGTAAGTAGGAGGCAGGACAAGACATTTCTTCATTGAATGCTTGTCCTTTACTCAAGGTACTCCCTTATGTTTGTAGGTTGCTGTATTCTATGTCCAGGTTTTGTCTGGGCTTAAGATGTTTTAATAACCGAGTTAGAACTAACAACGAGTGCCTTTGGCTAGTCACTTAAAGGTGATGTTGAAGCAGAAGTTGGGTATTCCAGGTTCCGCAGCAAAGTCAGAATGATGCCAATCTGATTTTTACGGCTTTGGGGAGCTTTTGGCAGTTAACCTGTGGAGCATTTGTTCCCATTGCATATTGTAAGCTTCTGGTTTGTTTTCTCCATGGAAGGGTTTTCTGGAATTCTGAACTACATAGCTGTTGAATTTGATGTCTCTACTTAAACTAAGCCAGAGTTGACCTTAAAAATATGCTGCTTGGTTTTTGTTGTTGTTTTTCTTTTGGCACCAAGGCATTTGATGTCTGCAAAACCGTTTTTGCTGTTAAGCTTCTGCTCGTTGCATGGCTGAAAGTAAAAAGCTGGAGCCTACTAAAACACTGCACATCAAACACCTGCTAGATTTATAATGTGATCTGTATTTAATTGCTATTTCTGAGGGTTTTCTGTTACAGACCATTAATTTTCTTATTTTTTTCTAATATAGACCATTTGAGGAGCAGGCAGCAGCTGTGGCTGGTGTTGATCCAACCAACAGCAACTCTTTACATCAGGAAGATGGAAGTGTTACTGCTGCAGGACAAAAGAGCACCAAGGATGCAAGTGGCAAAAAGAGAGAAGAACCTAAGGCTGGTCCAAAGAAACCTAAGGAAAAAGTGGATGCCTTGTCTCAGTTTGATCTTAATAATTACGCAAGTATGTATTGATAATTCACTAACAAGAATTTGTGATCCTGCTAGCTTTGTGGTATGTAGAGCTAGATGTTTGAAAAATTAAAAAGGGGAAAGCTGACTTTTTTTAAACTCCAGAATAATTGTGATTAGCAATGTGTGTGCCTCTAAAAGATGGCAAATCTCATTGTATTTTTTTAGGTATAGATAAGTACAGTGTTGTTCTATTGCTTAATCTTAACTCTGTCAGTCAGACCGTTTCCCACCACACATGAAAGATTTGCATAAACTTCATAAGTAAAGGCATTGGATATCACTGATGAGCTTACAGCTAATATTCGGGAAAACTGTTTATGTTTCAGTTCCTATTTCTTGGAGAGTCTAGTACTAGAAACTCCATTTTTTAACGTCTTCAAAATACAATCCTTGTTTTCAACCTCAAGAGCAAAGCACTTGGCAAGCAGAAGCTTACCTTTAATCAGGGCCAACCTGTGTAAGAGTGGACAAAAGGCTTCCAATCTGAAGCAGGTTGTGGCTTGGTGCGCTGCATCTGAAGCTGTTAAAACGGCAGCATCTATACCTGTCCTTTTTCTATAGGTGTTGTGATCATTGATGATCACCCTGAAGTGACAGTAGTTGAAGACTCCCAATCTAACTTGAATGATGATGGTTTCACAGAAGTGGTGTCTAAGAAGCAGCAAAAACGTTTGCAAGATGAAGAACGCAGAAAGAAGGAAGAACAAACAGTGCAGGTACAAGACCAGCATTTACAATGGGAAAGAGCTTGTAGTACTGGGAACGTTGTGATACGTAGTATCGTCCTTCTAAAGAAGCCATTTTTTTCACTTTGTAGATATAACTGTATAGTTGTGTTAATTTTAAGTTGTTCAGAATTAGTAAATTAAATGCTTTTTCATTTAGTCACCCAAGAATAGCTGTACTTCCTGATGGGGCACTGTCAGGCAGGTGGAAATGGCAAACCAAAGCCATTAGTTTTCATACTGTGATAAAGATTTATACAATTGCTTGTATATCAGTTGATTCCAAGAGAAAAAGGATGAGAAATTGCCATTCCTGTGGCTTAACACTTCTAAAACTAGAGTTTTCAGACCGGGTTAATCAGTTTGCTTTTTGTCCATACAGACCTTTATCTGTAAGACTAAAACTGGTTTCTGCTTACAGGTTTGGACCAAAAAAGGATCAAGTGAAAAAGGCAGAGGCCAGAATTCCAAGCTCCCACCCAGATTTGCCAAAAAGCAGCAGCAACAGGCAGCAGCCGCAGCCGCGCAGCAGGCACAAGCTCAGGCCCAGTCTCCGTGTGCATCGCAGACTCCCGGCCAGCCTCCGGCCTCTGTTCAGCCTCCAAACCAGGCTGCAGGAGGGACAGCCAGCGCAGAATACACAGTGTCAGGCAAAGTTCTGCAAAATGCCCAGGCTCATAATGGTCTGGGAACAGAGTTATGGGAAAACAAGGTGCCTCCTACAGTGGTTCTGAATGACATCTCCAAAAAATGTGAGTGCTGTCTTTTGTATTTGAGGTGGGCATAAGCATTGTAGCTAGAGAATGCCAGATGCCAGCTTGCTCTGTTTATGTCTTGTTTCTGTCTGCATTTATATTATCTGTATTTGGCACATGGAATACAGGCCAGCATTCCCATGTGCAGCATTGTAACCTACTAATATCTAAAAAAAAAGATGTTTACAATAATGATATTACTCGGTATTTTAAGTTATGTAGTGCATTCATAGTGAATGAAGAACTGGAACTCCATTCAGGAATCTGTGTTTTGTTTGGCTTGGTCGTGCTTCCAAACGTAACAGTTGCCCCAGTTGAAAGCAGATAAATAGGTTAACAGTTTCTCAACTAAAGCTTATTTAATCAAATTGTCTATATTTTAATTCTCAGTCAGTTTATATCTTTAGTTGAAAGCATTTAGCAACACTGGGACTGTTTTTTAATTCTCTTCTTAATTGTCAGTGGGACCCATTAGCCCACCTCAGCCACCTTCAGTCAGTGCTTGGAACAAGCCTTTGACATCTTTTGGTTCACCTTCATCTCCAGAGGTAAGAATGAAGGGAAGAGTAGCTGCATGTGAAACTTGCTCAAATTGTATCTCCTTGGGATTGGGTGCAGATTATCCTTTTATTAGGTGTGCATTCTTAAACCAGTAGAACTCCATGAAGTCAAGAGATAGTATTACCCATATCCTGTGTTTCTCTAAGTTGACTGGAGCATGAAAATACTGCTCTCTTACTAAAATCTCAGCTGTTCACAGATTTTTATCAATAGCTTTTATTCAGTGCATGTTTTAAAGTAAAAAAAAAAACCTACTGCCTAGTTTGCCTATGAACACTTGTGTACAGTTCAGTAACATTGAAACGGGATGTCTTAAAGGAACTAAGTGGTTTTTGTCCCCATTCTTAAATCAGAGTTATAGAAAGTAGTAGATGCTTTCTAACTACTCTACTTGTCCCGTGTAATTTGCAGAGCCCTGAGTTTTACATTTAAAGTCCTGTGGTTTTCTTTGGCTTTTCTGGTCTTGTCTCTGTTGCTTTAAGTGGTAAGAATGTAACATAACTCCCTTAGACTGTTCTAACTGCATAAGGAGAGCTGGAAATATTTTTGTATTTCTTACCACTGCTCTTGAATGTTAATTTTTCAACTTCCAGGTATATGTTGTGAACTTAAATCTGGATATTTGGATATTGCACTTGTCCTCTCCCTTCTCTACCAGTTGATCATCTTGATCTTGTGTACATATTTCTTCACTGTTTTTTTTCCTTGCTCTTGAGCTTGTATAAACAATAGTAACTTGGGGAAGTGTACATGCATACATTGTTTGCTTTTGCAAATATGTGGCTGTCGCAAAGTTTTTGCTGGCAGAAGGTAAAAATACCCTTTTAGTGGTTTTCAGCTGTACTCTCTTCCTGAAGGAGTGGCATTCTACTGATGTAGAAGTCTTTTAAAACGTGATCTGTGTCTACCTTTTAACTAGGGGACTAAGCCTGGGCAAGAAGGTGGAGTTGATCTTGGTATAGAAACTATTCAGTTTGGAGCCCCAGCTTCCAGTGGCAGTGACAATGAAGTTGGCCCTGTACTTGCTGAGAAGTCTACTGACAAACTACCAGAACCAAAAGAGCAAAGACAGAAACAGCCTCGAGCTGGACCCATCAAAGCACAAAAGGTAAAAGGTCATACCTTCAGTACAGACTTTTAAACTTAAAGAAGCTCAGCCAAGAAGAAGCTGCAAATAATGGAATACTCACTCAGGGCCAGGACCTATAAGAATTGTGTTCCGCTTTTATATTTCCTAAAACAATCAACAAGGTTGTCCTTTGAGAGAAGGTGGGAAATTCAGTTCGAGAAGCAAGTGTGAGTAAACAGCAGCCCAGCAGTTTGTTCCATTGGTTCTGTTTGGGCAAGGGATGTGGCTAGAGCAGGGATGGGATTACAGTTTTGCTGTAGCTTTGCTGGGAGACTACAAATGTGGTAGTGTTTGCTTTGCTTTCTAGTTTGAGTGTTTTGGTTTTAAGTTTATTTCACTCAGGCTGTGAGAGCTGTTTTGAAGTGCACTTTCGGTTTCTGCCCCAGCAACGTTTCCAGTTTCAGTAGTTGTTCTTGTCATCGTGCCTGCCTTGCACCTCTCTAAATGATGCATGATGCTGTGCTTAGTTTTGTAGCCACATGACCAAGGTGAATAATACATCAAGGTGCAGGAAAATAAGTGTTTTGAAGAAAGAGAGGAATGTTAGAGCCACTATCACCTGCCCTCCAGAGACTTAGAGGCTCCATTCAGTCATCATCTCCTTGTATTTCTATTGTTACATCTCATGAGGAGTAATAACTTTCTCTTCCAGTTATTTTGATTGCGCTTATTTTCATTAACGTGAAAGATTATTGTAATTCCCTACTATGTCTACCTCCAGCACACACTTCCCTGTGTATTGTTAGCATTCAGCACTGTAAACTTGGCTGGTGGCTTACAAAACCAGCTGTTGCAGCCCCCTTGATGCCTGAGGTTTGGTAGCACCCCTGATGTACTTAAAGCCCCTCTTGCTTTCTAAAGACCAGGTGTTTCTTTGTGTTGGCTGTGTTTGGGGGTTTTTTATGTCTAAAAAAAGCCAAAATCTGAAAGTGCAGTCACACATGAAAGGAATTTAAGTTTGCTACGTGAGGCACTCAGTGAGTATACTGCAGCTCATGGTTTTTATTGCAAAATACAAAACCCATACAGTAGAGGAATTTGCAGTAGTTAACACTGCTGGTGAAACCAGCATGTTCAAAACCTTTATCTCAGATACCCTAGCAGCATGCCTAAAGCTGCTTCCATTAAATCACTTAAAAGACACTGACTCCAAATTTAAATATATTGAGTCTACTTTACACTGAAAGAAATTCCTTCTTTTTTTTTTCCTGCTTAGTTATATCTGTTAAGACTCCTGTAGATTCTGTTGTTGAAAGACAAATTGTGACTAAATGGTAAATTAGATTGCGGTGAACGTTTTTATGTGCCCTTCTAAATGAGGGCTGTAATTCTTCAACTGTCTTTATGGGGGGGGGGGAAGCCAACAAACAGTTCCTACACACCCATCACCCCTAAGGTGATATTGTTTGCTGTGAGGCCAAAATACAAACCAGTGTTCAGGGTTTGAGGTTAGTGTTGTTGAACTAATATGGGCAGTGTACTTGAAACAAAGCAATTTACCTTTCCAACTGTGACCTTAAAGTGTCTGGAGGAATATCTGCCTCTCTAAATTGCTAGAGGAAAATAAATATTTGGGTTAAGATGGGTCTAATGTTCCCAACTGCTGCATTGCAGAGCTCAGGCATCTGTTACTGCTGTTGTTTTCTTCCTTCCCTCTGAAAACTAGTCTCTGCTGGCCTCCTGCGGGTACCAGATACCTCTGGGGAAACTCCACCCTCCCCAAAGGCATTGTGTTGTAGAGAGTCTTCATCTGCTCCTGAAACAGCTGGTTTGTATTCATAGAGACAAACCCAGCAGTTTCTGTCTTCCAGCTATCGAAGCTTAAGGAGTAGGATTTTAAGAGCTTCCTTTAAGCAATTTCTGTGCTGCTCTGTAGTGAGATGGGCTCAGCAGTCTCAGCCAGAAAGGATAAGGCTATTTAAACAGCAGAGCATTCCGGTTCCCCGAGGCCCTTCTTTCTGCTTTCAGCACACAAAAAAGGAGCTATTGAGTTGCAGCAGTTATTACAGCCATGGTGTCTGCAATAACAGGCAATGCTTGTGTGTAGGTGTTCTTACTTTTTTCTGGATATCCCCTTAGTGCTCAGTATCTAGGGAAAAATGCTGCCAAGGTACCTACATCAGGATATCTTTAGATGAAGGTAGTGTTTTCTGTCGTTTCCTGGGGCCCTGTAAGATCACAGTTCTCTGAAAATTAAAATAACCTGTATGTATACAAAGTCTTGTGGCTTCTATACAGTTTTGTGCTCTTCTTGTAAGAAGAGTTAAGCTGGCTTTCTTCAGTAGGCTTTAACTTGACCTTGTTTTAGTTGAACTCTGCCACTTCACACACAAAAATGTATTCCTTGAAAATGTTTGTTTAGATTCCTAATGTTAAAAATGAATGAGTTTCATATATGTATTGCTAATGCAGACTCAGATGATTTTATTGTTAGAAAATACTCAGGAAAGCTTTCATAAATTTAAAAATAAATTTAAGCATGTTAGAATATTCTTGTTAGGTCATGGGGAGAAACAAAACTGACAAGTTAACACTAACTTAGCTTCCAGACTTGAGTCCAGTAGAAAACAAAGAGTATAAACCTGGTCCTATTGGGAAAGAGCGTTCTTTAAAGAACAGGAAGGTGAAGGATGCCCAACAGGGAGAGCCTGAGGGCCAGGAGAAGCCATCTCCCACTTCGGTCAGAAGCCCAGAACCTGTCACTACAAAGGAAACCAAAGCAGCAAGTGAACTGAGCACGGAAATAGGAACGATGATTTCTGTGTCTGCTCCAGAGTTTGGAACAAACACGAAGGTAAGAAAAATATTGACCAATTACTGAGCACTAAATGTAAAATATTATTACAGTGATGTAATTGACATTTGATTATCTGCTGGTGGTTACGTGGACAGCAGAACCCACTCAGTAGTTAAGAAACACATCGGTACTGCTTAAATTAGACACTTGTCTGTAAGTGGTACAGAGACATAAGGTTTGTCATACCCCTGTACAGAGATCAGCTCAGAAGGTTTTAAACTTTTTTGTTGCATTATGAATATGAAAACTGTCCTGAGCCTGGTTATGGAGGGTGACGCTGGAGCCTGGTGTAGGCAGACTCTGGAGTCTGAGATGAGTGCCTGACTTTCAGCTAGAGTGTGCAATGTGTTCAGTAGTGCACGTGATAGATGGTTGGGTGTGTGGATGATCCAAAGCTGTGAATTGTGTGCTGCTCTGGGAAAAAAGCCATCTTTTTACTAGTAATATGCTAAAGCAAGGATCATTCCATTTACCTAAAGGGTCTGTACAGCAGTTCCTGTTGGCTTGGATATTGTCACAGTGTCCTTCCAGAACTCCCTCAGGATGCTGAGGGCTTATCAGCTGAGGGCTTAGTTGTCTGTGTGGAACTCCTCTGACTGCTATAACTGCACATCAGTGAGATAGCAGCTTGCTGTTTGGATTTGTTGTTGTATAGCTCATTCATTGATAGTGTTGCCTGAAAAACGTCCATGGAAGTGCTCTCCTTGTTGCTCAAGGACCTGTGTGGGGACTGCCCTTACTGTGGCAGCATTGTCTTGAGCAAAAGAACTGTGGTTATTATCTCTTGGATGTAAAGAAATGGTGCAGCTCAAGGAGCTGCTTCTTCATAGTACACCTGCTTTGGTGAAGGAGGAATGTTTCCTGTACATTTGTACAGCAGCTCTGTGAGTTTAGACTCAAGTTTGTGGCAAGTTGTCTCAATCTTTCTTTTCCTAGTCTAAAATGGAAATTTTCTGATGGCATTTAGGAAGACTGATCCTGTGCAAATATTACATTAATAGTTGAAGAATCTGAAATATAGATCATTTACTATTTATCTTTGTCACCCTCACTTGTGGGAAGAAGACAAGACAATTTTGGTAGTGTTTTGTGAATATGTCATGAAAGCAGATGTTCTCTCGGTGAAATGTTGTTACAGAACAAGTGTTAAGGAGGATATTTGTCTTCAGCATGGTAACTGTGAACTTGATTTTTTTTGAGTGAAATGGCAAATACGTGAGAAAAATCAGTGCTGGGATTTTTGATCCTTCCTGGCAGTTTCCATCTTGTTTATGCTGCTGCTAGAAATGGATAAAGTGACTTTCTTGTATGCAGAGTCAGATGTGTAGACCTGCAGACACCAGCTTGCTCAGATACTTGGTAAGAAGGCTTTGTGTCATGTACTCACTGTTTTTCAAGCTCCTGTGACCAAAGTCCAAGAGGAGATGCCTGCTCACATTCAGAATAGGAAATGTATTTTTGATTACTCCAGGCTAACTTGTTATAGAATAGCTCTACTAAAATATGCATAATTTCCACAATTGTATTTTTGAAGTATAGGACTTTCAAAAGGGAATTCTGGTTTTTGTCCCTTCTGGCCTTAGCTAAATGTGGGTTGTCAAGGTTCTGTGAACTACCTTAGCACTCAAGTGCTAAGCTGATGAAGGGAAGGCTAGAGCGAAAGTAATTAAATATTTGCTGGATATGAAAATTCCATATTACAGGTGGTTGCTAATAGAAGCATTTAATGATAGGCCTAAATATTCCTGACTCGGCAGTTCCAGGTTTGCTTTTTAATTCCTTTGTCATGAGTAGTTCCCTGGGGCATCAGTAAGGGTTTGGGATTTTGTTTTTCCTAAGAAAGGGGTGGTCATATGTTCTTTTTCTCTAAATCTATGCAAGTTGAACTAACCACCTGCAGGTATATTGGATAAGCTTCATTTAGATTTTGCAGGAATAAATTAGTCTTGCTGTGTTGTACAGTGGCTTTTAAAATAGGTTCAAATACTGGTCCTTCCTTGGAGTCCTGTGCCAGTTGGTATGGCAGCTGCTTCCCCTTGTCTTTGTACCCTTTCTGTTACTTGGAAATGAGGGGAGGAAGTGATGACATCTTTAACCTGGTGTTTCAATGTCAAGCATCAAAGTTTTAGCAAATCTAATGGATTTTCTCTTCTGACACACCTTAACATCCTCTCAGATACAACATCTCAGCTTCTGAAGGCACACTTTCTTTAGTGTATTTGGTGATGTAAATATCTGTAAAAGTCAAGCCAGCTGTCCTCCTTGGAAAGCAGAAGCTTTGTTAGAGTATCTTATCCATCCCAAACCAGACACCTTAGTAAGAGCATGTGCATTTAGTCATACAAGACTGATTTACCTTAGGAATTATTTAAAAATAAATCAACTTGTACTGGTGAGATATGTATGTCTAGAACATAAGCATGATATTCCAAAGTAATTGCAGCTGTTTCTCTTGGGTTTTTCAATGGTTCTGGAGTAAATGCAATGTTGTGTGTCTCAATCATAAAACAGCTTACCCCTTCCTTTCTACCCACCCTGACATCTCTAAAATTATTGAAGCTTTCAAATCACAGGAGCGATCAGTACCTGGTGGTGGACATGGCAATGAAGTGATTGCCCAGGTAGTTTATAACGGCTCTGTCTCACAGAGCTGATGTTTGAAATGACATGTGCTGTACTTGAGAATAAATTTTGAGTATCTGACAAGCACTCTGGGTGATTTATGTAAACCAGGCGTGAATAAGATAGCAAATTAATCCCATCTAATACCCTGATCCTTTACAGCAAGGTCAGCTGTGAGGTCTGCCTTTTACTCATGAAATCACTTCAGGTTTCATGATCTCTTCATTTTGGGCAATGCAGGTAGTTATAAAAGGTTTGCCTGTTCTTTTTCTTCGGTTAAAACTAACTCATGGATAACTCCAAAAAAAGCAAGTACACCTTTTGCTCTTGCTAGCATTACTGTTACTAGTTTATCACAAAGTGACCAGTTGGCTTCTTCAGTGAAACAGTTGTATGTGAGAAGCACTTTAAATTGACAGAGCTTATGGTGATAAGCCATATCAAACAGATTCCTGGACTTAATGTGCCAGTAATGAAGGATTATGGTTAGCCTACAGTTTATGGTGTGATGTTCTTACAGCTAAAGCATTCTCTTATCTGCATGTAACTCATCCTCGTAGGATGGTTCAGCCTTGAAAATACACTTCTACGAGCACCAGAATTGCTGTAGTGGTTTGGTTTTAATTTCAGTGCAAAAGCATTTTTGTGCTTTAAGCTTGCAGAGTGAGAAAGCTAGCAATAGTCTTGATCTAATTTCTTCTGTAAGGAATTTTAGTGCTGAGACCCTGTAAAATTTGCATCAAAACCTTGACAGAATTTTAATGACATTCTATTAAAAGCTTCCTCTTGTGCAGTAAAGCATCTTAAAGAAACCAACCAAGAAGGACTTCGTGATTAAAGCAAATTTGTGTGCTTGCCTTGTTCTACCCAAATTAAGGTGTCCTGTTGACATCAGCTATATAAATGTGCAGCTTGCAGTTTGGTAGATCGGATTGTGGGCAACATTATGTATTTCATGTCACCAGTTTAACAAGCAAAGGGAATAGCTAAATGGAGAAATGAGTTCCATTTCCTTCATAAACACAGAAATGTGTCAATGTGCACATTGTATTCTCTCGCCCCATTATGGTTTGCTTTGTTCTAGACTTTCACCAGAATGGGCTCATCCTTTAAAGGAAGTGGTTTTTTTGTTTGTCAGTTTGTCTTGATGCTTGAATTACCCTTTTAGGAGACATTGTCATAGTCTCCAGGAGTAAATTGTGTACTTTTTTCTTAAAAGCTCATCATACTGTTTTGATGCAGTTAAACAGACATTATGGGGTTTTCTGCCTTGAAAATTATGTGTTGGCAAGTTCAGGCATGTACCAACCATCCTGCTAATTTGTCTTTGAGTTCCTTCTTGCTCGGTTCTGTACAAGTGATAGAGCCTTTCTTGGGTTTTAGACAGGTCAAGCTTTGGAGTTTGCACTGCTTGCTAGAGAGTGGATCTCTGATAATTCAGGGTCACACCATTTATTTTAACAGTCTGTGGGTCAGGTTCTGATAATACCTGTTTTCCTGTCCAGACTGCCGGGCTATCCCATGACAAGAACTTGAAAATGTCACAGAAGCGCCAGTGCTTCTTTAAGTTTTTCGTCATTCTCTAGAGGGCTGGCGGCATGGTACTGAGACACTTTCCTCTGGCACTCTGTACCTACACCTGGAAGAGTCACTGGCCATAGCAGTGTCCATGAAAGTGGACCTTGTGTGTTGAGCATGTTAAGGGTCCACTGGACTGTGACAACTTAAGGGAAAGCTTCTGGGTAGACCAGAAACTAGTGTTTCTTCCTTGAACATATTTCCCTGTGCAGAAGTCAGGAGGTGGCATTTCATCATCCAGAGAAACTGAGTATAGTAACTCTGACACAGGATTGAAAGGAACAGAAAATGTTCTGCAAATCGCAGCCTTCCTCTGTGTTCTTTGTAATCTGGAGGGCACTTCTTGTCATAGTTTTACCCAAGAAATTGCTGTACTTACTTAAAGCTACAGAAAGCTTGTAGCTAATGTATTTTACTACTTAAGTAGATTAACAGTACCCCAAGGTGGTTAAAGCATCGTGGGTGACAGATGACATTATGCCGCCATAGTTCAGTAGTGCCCCATGTGTCACACTGTGTTCATGCTCTACAGACTGTATTTTGACTGTCTCCAGATGTATGTTGTGAGGTCATGAGGCAAACTGTAATCTCCCAAGAATTCTTCTGACCTCAGTAGCAGGAAGGATTGCTGGACATGTCTTCTAAGAAAAAACTGATGTGAAATTCTTCTGTGGCTTGGTGAACTCTTCCTGTAGAAAGGCAGAGTCTGTCCAAGAAACTTTAAATCTGATCTAGGTAAGGGAGACATTTTAATTGAATTATTTTTCTTCACAGGAGTCTGTAACAGACTACACTACACCTTCTTCTCATCCTAACACAGTGGCTACTAGCAGTACAAAAATGGAGGAGACTTTGGTGACGAACGTAAGTCCATTGCAGTGATCATCTTGACTTTGAAGACAAGAAAATATTTCCACACTTCCTTAAAGCACGAAACAGTGCCTTCAATGAAGAAGTCACTAGTGTTTCTTTCGTGTTACTTAGCCAGTGATCTTACTCTGAAGGACACTTGGTTTGATTAGTATCTGTTCTGGAATCCTTCAGGTATATTCTTGTGAACAACCACAATGAGCTAAAGAGCACAGAAAGTGGAGAGGATGTTTCTAGGGACAATTCTACAAGAGCAAGGATAGGCATAAGGAGAGCATGCTTACAGCAGTGGTTGGGACTTGAACCTGATACCAGTAGCAAAGCTATGTAGGTGAGTTTGAAGAAAGGCTTTTACAAAGAAACCAGTTTGGAACTGGAACCAGAAATCACAGCAACTGCATGTAAAGGGAGCAGCAGCTTCATGGCTTCTGAAAGCAGACAGCAGGCTTTTAGTTGCTGCATAGGTGAGATGCTTGCAGTCCTCAAAGCCAGTGATCCTGACTCTGTAAGTAAGCGTGGTGCAGTGACTGAGAGGACAGGTTGGGTTGTGACTTGTAGTGGAATCAAGTTTGGTTTGAGTGTACTGGGATGTTAGGTTGAGAAGTTGGACCTCGTGATTTTTGTTGTTTGAGTAGCAGAAATAAAATTAGCTCAGAGTTGTTGATTGTGGGAGGAAGGAATCACACAGTAGGGCCTCAGGTTTCTGTGAACGTGTCTTGTGAATTCCATCTAAGAAATACTTTTCAGCTTACTGCAGTGTCCTTTACTGCAGTTTGAAAACAATTTTGGTTAAAATTAATCGTCTACTGGATTTTCTGGTGATGGTGTGGCTTGTGCCTGTCGTGGTTAGAGTGGAAGACTGAACTCTTTAGTGTTACTGATGTTAGTGTGTGCTTCTTGTGGCGTGTTGGATATGGATTTGCAACACAGGAAATGGCAGCTCCTGACCGCAAAAGATCTGTGCTGTCACCTTTCCAAGCTTTGGTGTCTCTGTCTTTTAGATTAGCTTCATCTCATTCAGTGGAAGTGTGTGGAGAAAGAAATGGTCTGAAGTAATAGACTGGCCACTGCATGATTTTTTTTTTTAATATATATATTTCCCTTAAAATTTTTAGGAACTCCAATCAGTGTTCTCTTAGGCAAAGCTAGGAATAGCAGCATCAAGTTAATCTCCTTAAGTTTCACATCTTTCATCTTCTGGGAGAGAAGATGACTGGATTCAGTTATTGAATGGCAAATCTGTTGGTTTGTTTCAAGGTCCTGTGGCTTTGGAAGTTTACAGCTTCTCAGAAACTGAATCTTGGAACTCAAGGTCACAAAGCTGCATGTACTGTATTGGTACAAAAGGGGCCAAACTTGGCTTGGGAAGAATTTTTGCATATTAGTAAACTGAAATGGTACTCTAAAGTAAATCCCAAAGCGGAAAATTTGTATTTGTTTAGGCAGAAGATACGGACACTTTAGAACCTTAAGTCTTCAGCCTCTCTAAAGAGAGGTGAGAAGTATCTCAGCATCTGCTGAATGGCCTTTCCCCACCTACCAAATTTTCATCTTATCAAAATCTCCCTGCCAAACGCTCAAGCCTTGAAGAAATCGTAGCTCAATTTAATTAAGCTTGAGCTTTGCTTTTCTGGGGCTTTTGTAGTAGACATAGTTAGAATGTGATGTGTGTTGCCTGCCTTTCAGGTGCCCCTGCCCCACACCCTTCCCCTCCCTAGGAGGGAGACTCTACAACAGAGCTCCAGCCTAACTCCAGTTTCTCCCGCTACCGTCGACCTCACCCTCAAGGTATGTACCACATCCCTCTAAGGGTCGTTTTCTTGCATGCAGGGGAAAAAGTTAATGGAGAACTTGCTGGTGAACCTTTTTTTTAGAGCCTTCCTTTGTTTCCTCTGCTAAACTGCTTTTGCATATAAACGGATGGCTGAAACACAAGACTATCAAAGGATGCATTTAAATTATAAATCTCTAACCCCGTTTTGCATTAACACTTGGCATCTCAACCAATCTTGGCTCCCACTGCCCTGAAAGAAAAGATCCTAGCATTTTAGAGGTGTACCATAGTGTTCATGATAGACCATCACACTCTGGCTGAGATTTTTTGAAAGTTTAGCTTAAGTTAGGTTGCCTGGTTTGGTATTAAAGGCTTTAAGGAGTTGCTTGACAGTCTGAGCTTGATTTCTTCTTAGCTGTAGGATTTTGGTGCAGTGCTAATGTGGTTTTTGAGTTGGATGGCTAAGGTTCTGAGTAAGGAAGTGCAGATGGTGTGTTGATGTCTGTGAAGGGCAGTTCGGACAGCTAGTTGGAACGTGTTTTGTTGTGTTACAAATGTTCTGTTGGTTTAGCTCTCCGGGTTCGAGCAAGTGTGTAGGATACTGTGAATGGTATTTTCTCATGTTTTTGGGTTTGGGACTGTGTGCAGTGTGTAACTCACTAACATAGAGTTGGGCTGTACCTTTGCTACTGTATCTTTAGAAGTTTTTGGTCCTTTTTTTTTGTGTGTGTGTGTGTCCTAGATTGGCTTTGTGCCTGCAGTTAACTGAACCAGTACAAATATTGTTGCTGCCTCTAGCATTTAGTAAGTGATGTTTCAACTTAGTTTCTCTACATTTTTAAAAGAAATGAAACTAGGGTTTGGATGCAGAAGTAACGCTTTGGGGAAACTTGCTTGTCCATCCCAGTGAGACTGGCATCTTGCTGGCATGGTTTGACAGCTGCTTGCTCATATTCTCTACAGAAGATAGTTATTAATGATCTCTCATTGACTCTTTGCTTTTCTTTTGTTAACACTTTATTGCCTGAAAAAAACATAGCATCACTTTAAAACAATAGACTGATAAAAATGGGGAGAGGGCTGGAGAGGAACAAATAATTTAAGAAAAAATTGAGTTTCTATTGCATTCTTGTATAATAAGTTATCATAATCTGACTTTGGTGCCTGAAAGCATTTTTCTCAAGCAGCAGTCTCTTAACTGTTTAGCAGCTGGATATCTGATTTTCATGTCATACAGGTAGAAATGCTACTGTAGCATGATGCTGCAGAGAATGTGACAGTGCTCAGTTACAGAGCAACCTGAGGTGTTTGTGTCCTTTGTCCTTAATTTTCTGCTGTTCTGATGTCAGTGATTTGATTGCTTTTTTGATAATAGATTGTGGGTGAGTGCTAACAAAGTGTGTTGAAGATCCATTTTGTGAGGCTTGCTTTAAGAACACCGTGACCAAAGTCTAAATGGAAAGGCATTTGGAAGCAGCTTTGTTTCTAATTTCACTGTTCCAGCTACTGGAGCTCTATCTTCTTTTTGTAAATGCTGAAGTCAACAAGCTTGTTTGGAAGCACACACTGAGACTTTCACAACAGGCCTTCTGGTCCAGACAGAGCAGAGTTGCTCCTTATGTCATCCTCTTCAGTATAATCCTTGCTTCTTTTGAAAGGTACTTTCAGAGCAGCAGAGAGGAAAGCATTTCCTTCCTTCCCTTAAAAGAACAAAAAATCTCCAGGTTCTGCCTCCATAAAGGAATAACCCTTACATCTCCTCTTTTCTTCATCCCCTATCACACATAGCTGCCAGGAAACTCAGCATGGGGAACTCAGCCACAATTTCTCCTGCTACTTGGCATCATTCTGGGAGGGTGTTAGGTATAAGGTGCTTATATGGGAATCATATGCACTCATATGGGTGCATGTTGATCTCTTCTTTCCTTGGAGTGACTTCGCTAGAGACACCTTTATTGAGGCAGACATCCTTTTAAGGACTTAATTGATAGGACTATTGGTAGGTAAGGAGCTGGGCAAAAGGAAGTCCAAAGTGATCTTAAATTCTCCCTCTTCCACATTCTGAGGATCCATCTAAAATCCCTGTGTAGGCATCTGGCCCTGAATCTGACACCTGTCAACCTTTCTTCTTTTTTTCCGGACCGTTCAAGCTTTGGTGCGCATATGGATGTGCACGTTGGTGTTTGTCTCCGGTTATCTTTTTGGATAATGTGTACTGGGCTGTTGTTACAATGTGAAGGTCCCAGTGGGTCATCTGTGAAGAGAAGCCTCGAGCAACAATGATCTCCAACATGCACTTTCCTTTTCCCATTCTAATTTCCCATACTTTCCCAGTGAAATTACAGCACTTTTCCCAGCCTCACTTAAGAGCCTTTTAACTCCCCCATATATGGTCTGCAGATGGTGCTACCTAGGCATGTCTAGATTACCAGGCTGTTCTTCATCTCTTTTCTGGCTTAAGAAGTTAGATTAAGGGCACTCTAAAAGCAAATCTGTTCAAAACCTTGAGATTCTATTCTGTGCCCTTCATTACACATGGTAGGGGTGTAGGGTGATCTTAACAGTGGTTTGGTATAGAAAACAGAATGTAGTATAGAGACTCTAGCTTTTGCTGGCTAGAGTCTAGAATAGTTTCTCCAGGACATTATGAAACTCATTGAATGAAGCCTCTACATATTTTCTATTCAGACATTCACAGGTATTTCTTCTTTCTTCTAACATCAACACAGTACAAGTTTTTACCCTGTCTTACCAGGCCTATGGTGTTCAGAAAGGAGGCTCTAGCACCTCTGCTCTACCTTAAGCAAAATCCTTTCCAGCAGATCAGTAATAAATTTTGGAGTTTGTCTTGTCTGCAAGAATCAGAACCAATTTGGAGGAAAATGTGGAAGGGAAACAGAATGATTGCTGGGAAAGGTGATCTCAAAGGAAAACAGGTGACTTGCCTCCAAACAGTTTAATGTGTAACAAAGTTTCCCTCTCCCCCTCCTTTACTCTTGAGGAATACAGAACCCCACTTTCCATGTCGATGTGTATTTATTGATCACCTGCTACCCACTTCTTCCTGTACTGCTTTGCTTTTTTATCACTTCTGAATCATCTGAAAACAAATAACCTAAGTCATGTTTGGTCTGTCCAGGCTGTGCCAAGCTCATGCAGAGCAGGTTAGGTTGAAAGTGTGACTTCCAGAGACTGCAAGCCCAAATTCGGGGCTTCTATTGATCCAGACAGTGAGGGCAGATTCATTGGTGAATAGGTATTTGTCCCTTCACATCATTAAAGATGGCACCTAGCCTTTAGAAGCTTACAACTGAGGACAGCTGAAGTCTGCACAGACGTCCATGGGCTGTATTTGAGCCTTTAAATTAGCAGGTGGAGACTGAATGTTAATATTTATTCTTCAGTGGTCCCTCAGATGTGTCGCAGTTCAAAGATTTGGTGCAGTGTGTCTGACGTAGCAATAATTAGGTTGTTACTGGGTGCGGCAAACAATTAGTTCTTCCCACTTTTGGTGGAGGAGAATTGTGTGTACAGTATTTACATTTGTTCCATCGTCCTTGCTGTGCAAGACATAAACTTTATAACTAGTCTAGAAACTGAGGAGCTTGAAGCATTTTTAACATTAATGTAAAGCAGTGTGCACAAGCTGTGTGAGCTGGTGATTGCTTCTTGAACAGCACTTGCTTTGCAAGTCTAAACTGGACTGCTGTCACATTTCCTGAGGTGTACACTAGATATTTTTGGTGGTCACTCAGAGTGGATGGTTTACCAAGAAAGCAAGGGTCTGTTTTGTTTAAATGGCCCAAATAACTTGTAAGTAAAGGACTTTGTGGAAATGTTTAGAGGTTTTTTTTTTTACCTTGTCTTTTTCTCTTCATGTCAAACAAAGCCAAGGTAAATTAGTGTGAGTGAATTCTCTTAAGTGTTGAGTGTTAAGAAGAACTGTGCACGTGTGTGGTTGGAGCAGATAAGGAGCTCCAACTGAAGGCTGTATGCTTCTTGCATGAACAGAGTTGCACGATGATGGTGACTTTAAGAGGCTCGCATGAAGCCTGAATTGCTTTTTGAACTAAAAATAACTGTTAAAAGATGAAAACAGACTAGTTAAAACTTCCTAATAGATGAGGAAATTTTGTTTTCTTTTAAATAGATGGAGTCTGCGCGCAAAGCATGGGAGAATTCCCCAAACATGGGGGAGAAGAGTTCGCCGGTGACCTCAGCAGCATCTCCCATTGCTGGTGGCAGCGGCAGTAGCAGCAGCAGCAGCAACACTGGGCCAAGCAGTGGTACTTACAGCTCTTTCTCTAGTGCATCAATGCCTCCTATTCCCGTGGCCTCAGTTACACCAACAACTTCACTATCAGGTATCAGGTGTCAAGGTTGTAGTAGCCTCTTGTAGGTTCCTTGGTTATAGTTTTCAAGAGATTAGATTCCCTTAGGAATTAGGCTTAGTGCAAAGCTAACAGAGGTTTCAATGCTAGTATGCAGTGTTGGATCTGAACAGTCGCTTCCCAAATACCTTTTAATTAACAAGGAGACAGTTAAACTGTCTTACTTAAGTCAGGTGAAAAAATGCTAAGGCAACATCTCTCTCCCTGTGCTGCTTACGTGGACTTGAAAGGTGAATGAAGGCAAGAAATGAGATTTTGGAGCTAGTGGTAGTTCTGATAATCCAGCTAGTTGCAGTCTTGCTTTCATTTGAGTTCTTGCTTCTGGAGTTCAAGCTTTGGCAGCTCATACCAAGACCCCCTCACACCAGGCAGAGCAAATGTCCAGCTGCTCTTCGGAACAGTGCTGGTTTCCACCTTGGTTCTTTACAGCAAACAAAAGGTGCTATATCAAATTAAATCTTTCTCTGACTTGGATGGTCCTATGTGGAGCCAGGAGTTGGACTTAATGGTCCTTATGGGTCCCTTCCAACTCAGGGTATTCTGTGATTCTATGAAATTATCAGAACTTCGAGTATTAGAATGTATGCCTAAATCTCAGCTGAAGCACACAAAAAAAAGGTCTCTTTGGACCCCAGCTCTCTATTGCAAGAGGCACAACCACAGCGTAGCTGTCCCAAAACTTTGACCACTCTAAGATGAGGCTTTCAAATAACCTTCAGCTGTTTTATGATGTTTCACTTGCTCTTCTTCTAGGAGCTGGAACATACACAACCTCTTCACTGAGTACAAAGACTGCAAGCACCTCAGACCCTCCTAATATATGTAAAGTGAAACCACAGCAGTTGCAGACAAGCAGCCTAGCTTCTGCCAGTCACTTTTCCCAGCTGAGCTGCATGCCATCCCTCATTGCCCAGCAACAGCAAAGTCCCCAGGTCTATGTGTCTCAGTCTGCAGCAGGTAATAGTGTTTGTGGCTGGGAAGCTGTGTGTCTGCTTTTCTGGAGTTCTGAAGCTGGAGAATTGAGTTCAGTTCTGAGTTTATCTTCAATAAAAACAGAATGATGGGAGAGCATTCTGTAAGGAAATATTCACTAATTGTGTCTTTAAATATGCAGGTTTATCAGTAAGTAGTAAAGAGAATCCTGCTGTTAATTTTTGAGAAAGTATGTCTGAATCTCTTGACATACCATTGTTCTGCTGCAGAATCTTAAATATCTATTTAAGACCAAGAATTACTTAGTCTTGACTTCTCTGTTAATATGCTACAGTAGTTTAAAGAAAAATGTTGTGATACTAAATAAAAACCTGCATATAGTTAACCTAAATTACATGAGGCTGTGAAATGCTCTTCCCCCTCCTTCACCTATACACCTGCTATGGCCAGAACCAGGTGCTTGTCCCCCAAGAATTGCATGGAATTCAAGATATGTATGCAAGACTGATGGATTCTGGGGTGAATTGTAAAATGTTCCAGAGCTGTTAAGGCACCCAGCTCTTCAGTTCTGTTCCTTCTCCCAGTCTTTCTGGTAGCTGTTGCCATGGGAAGTTGTGACAGTGTCTGCATCTCTATGTCATGTTGAAAAGCTGTCTAGAAGGGAAATACTTGTAATCAAGTAGTAATTGTATTGCTCTTCCTGAGGTACTGCAGCTCAAATACCAACATTTTATATGGACACAAGTCATCTGTTCAACACCCAACATGCACGTTTGGCACCACCTTCTCTCGCCCAGCAGCAAGGCTTTCAACCAGGGCTTTCTCAGGTATTTGGTTGGGGATTTCGTTTTACCTCCCCCACCCTGTACCCCCATCCCACCCCAACCCATCCCCCATCTTGCTGTTCATATTGCCTTTAAAGCTCTGCTAGTGAACTCTGGGGAGAAGGGCATTAAAGACTGCAGGAGTGAGGTCATGCCTGCCCTTGCTATTTCATTCCAGTGCATCCAGGCAGTGTTTTATCTGAGAACAAAAGCATTTCTCACAGAAATTGAAAGAATCTGCTTTTACTCACGAATTTAATTTATGTGAAAGTACACATTCTTGGGAGATGAGGCTTATTCATATTGGTAATACAAAGTTGCATGCTATCTTGTACAGTTTTGTACACAAGTCTAATTGATTCCTTCTGTTCCAGCGTGTTATTTGCAAGGGAAAGTGTAAAATCCAACGAAAAACTAATTATTTGAACAGGAGCAATACCTGCTCCACATGCAGCTTTGGGATTTGGTGTTTGCTGTTTACCTCTTACAATGTCACACCGATTCTGGCACACATTTAACTGTAGCTTTTCTATGTGACTTCTGACCCTGGATAGTTAATGGTTTCTTTTTTTATGCAGCCAGCTTCAGTTCAGCAGATTCCCATCCCCATCTATGCACCCCTGCAAGGACAACATCAAGCTCAGCTGAGTTTAGGAGCAGCACCAGCTGTTTCACAAGCCCAAGAGTTGTTCAACTCCTCCTTACAACCATATAGGTAAGTAGTATATGCAAATGACTGTGATATTTGTGTGGCAGAATTTCTAGAACTCGCTTCCCTGCAGACTTGTGCTCTGTGCTCAGTAGCTGCCTTATCTGGCTGTCGTCCCCAAAAATCTTTTCATAAGTTTTGTTCAGAACTCTGTGTGTGGATTTTCTAGCTAGTCTGCATGTGCAGATGTAGCTGTGAAAATATGGATTGAGAACTTATGCATGATACTTGTAGCTGGATGAAACCAGGCTAAAAAGCTCCAACCTTTCCAGTCTTTCATACCAAGAAAACAGAAGAAAGAGGAGACTGTCCCCTTAATTCAGTGATTTGTGTGATGTTTTCCAGTCAGACCAACACTGGAGTTTTGAAACACTTTGATATTCTAGTTTGAGCATCAGAGGTGGTACAAACGTCATTTCAGAATGCATGGGGGATAGCAGGGTATGTTTTAGAATAAATCTTTTCTGCTTGCTGTGTAAGGTAACAGGAGGACCTCTCAGATGGCATTGTTAGCCAGACAGATTTCCACTGTAAGCCTTTCCAGAGCTTCCTTGCGGTTCCTATCAAAACTGATTCACAGGGGTATCATAATTTGACAGATTTTCCACTGTGAAAAAAAATTGTTTGGAAACTTTGTTTTACATGTGCATTGGAAAAAATTGTTTGTTGCAAGGTATAAGGGTGAAACCACAGAAGGTTTAATTGGCTAGTGCACATCCTGACTTTGTGCTTGGCTGATTTTGGACCAAATACTGCTTGTCCTGCCACAGCTGACAAAAACTGTTGCAAACAGTTGGATAGTTGCAGAAACACAATCACTATGGCACACCAGCCAGTTTCAGTAACTGCATCTGACTGATATGGGCATGCACAAACCCAGTATGAAGTGTGCAGGTTGTAAGTCTCTGAATAGTTTGCCCACATCTTTAAAGGAGTTGAGGAAGAGAAGCTTTGAGATGGCCAGATTAAAACAAGACAGAAAAAGCTTGTGAACATGTTTTTGGCTCTGTTGAAGACAGCCCGCTGCATGCCTTGTGGAACAGTTTCTCCAGTGCTCAGAGTGCAACTGTAACACTTGTTTTGCGACTGAGGAACAGTACAGAACAGAGTTAACCTCGTGTTCTGTCAGGCAAGCACATGGTTGCTACTCTATTTTTTATAAGTTTTATGTCCAAAATGCTCTCCTCTGAGCCAAAGAGCTTTGAGATGGTTATCTAGTTTAAAACTCTCAGTTCTTCACCTGAGGGTAGCTGTTCAGCAAGCTTGTCTTGGAAATGTTTGGATGAATACTTGTGATGAGCTAAACCCGTCTGTGGTGCTTTGCTGAACTAGGACTTGTCCTTGTTTTTTAAACAAGCTGTATCTTCCCTGTGCTGGTTTCATTGCAGCTGAGTATCTAGATAAAATTAAAGCCTGCATTGTCTGGCTGTGTTACTGTTTTGAAGCCAAAGCATTCATGTGGAAACGGGAGTTGTCAGCATCCAGTGATTTAACCTGTACATATTAAAAGTTGGGCTGTGTAGATCTGTGACATTGAGAGAACAAAGCAGTTTAATTTATGACTAAGTGGAGCTGCTCACATGTGGTGCTTCTCCGCTGTCTCACCTTATAGCACAGGAACTAAGAACCGGTACCTTCTGTATGTTACAGCCAACTTACACAAGTATGCACATCTCAATAGCTAAGTGTACTTCAAGGTTGAAATAAGACCTAGTTGTGCTTTTCCTGTGGCCATTAGTAGCAGCTGTTCTCTTGCATGCAGAGTGAATACAAAAGTCTACTTTCCTGAGATGAAAACGGGTTCAGTAGAGCTAACTGTTCATTCTGATTCCATTTAAAGAATATAATCTGTGTCCATAATTTTTGGTGGCTCGCTGAGCTCTGTCTGCATTTTTAAAGTATAATGCTGAATCTCTTGCAGGTCCCAGCAAGCTTTTATGCAGAGTGGTTTGTCTCAGCCATCACCAGTAGTTCTGTCTGGTACGGCCTTACACAACTTCCCAGCGGTGCAGCACCAGGAGCTTGCGAAGGCGCAGTCCAGCCTGGCATTTCAGCAGACTTCCAACACACAGCCCATTCCCATCCTGTACGAGCACCAGCTCGGTCAGGCTTCGGGACTGGGAGGCTCTCAGCTTATTGATACACACATCCTCCAGGTAGGAAATGCTCTGAAGTGCAAAGCTTCTGCAGTTGTTTGGTACAGATGGAGCAATAATAAATCAAGTATTGCGTAGCTTGGGAAAAGCCTCACCTCTTATAATTAGACAATAGTCAAGATGGCAGGGAACTTAGAGTGCCTGGAAGATGTTCTTTTCACTTCATAAGAGTACATATGTTGGCATGATCCATGAATGGGGGGTGTTCCCCAAACTACAGGGGCTCCTTGCGCTTCTATTGCTAATTGGAGCTTCAGGTTTAATTTCTGTAGTGGTAGGTGATAAAGAGCTATTCTGCCACACTCACAAGTGGGCACTGTATCACAAGCAGAAGCCTTCAGGATGTCAGCTTCCTATGCTGTGGATTCTACTGTACTGGTACAGAATAGCATGCCATGCTGTCTCTGAACCACTCTCCGTAACGTAGTGGTGCCTTTTGCTCTTCCTAGGCCAGAGCTACCCTCACCCAGGCTTCAAATCTGTACTCTGGGCAAGTTCAGCAGCCTGGCCAGAGCAATTTCTACAACACTGCACAGTCTCCCAGCGCTCTCCAGCAGGTAAACTATGGCATGGTAAATTTCCCAAATTGTATTCTTCTTAAAAGCATGTCTTGTTGATGGGCTTTGTGAGGTGAGGGCTCAAACACTCTGTAATTCTTCTGAGACACACAAATTGACCACTGATAGCAGAGGAGAGCTACTGCAGCAGCACTGAAAAACAGGATTGCTATTACAAGCTGGATGGCCTACAGGTTCACATTGGTCATTTGTCTCTGGTATCTTTCTTTTAAATAGTTCATTTTCCAGTGACATGTGAAGACTTAATTGGCACAGCAATGTTGCTCACTGAGGCGTGTGCTGTCTTTACGGTGGCAGGTATGAGCCATGGTGGAAAGATACACTCTCCAGATGCTTAGTGCAGCCTAATACACCAAGTCTCTTTGAGATGAAAGCTCAGAGCCACTACATATGTCAGCAATACCCAGTGTGTAGAAAGCAAATGAGAAGTCAACAGGTAGATGACCATACAGGCAAACAGGACAGCAAAGTCAGTAATTGGTAACTTATGTCGAGGTGCTGATAAAAAATCTTCTTTAAAATTCTTTTGGGAAAGATCTGTTGATTTGATTTGTGAAGCATTCTGTCAGATTCACAGGATATGCTGTCTAGTGGTTTTCATCTTCGGTTATTTTGAAGTGACTTTAAAAAAAAAAAGCCAATACCTGGAAGAGGTTGGATCTTGTGTTGAAAAACACAAGTAAAGTTTTATGGACCCTTTAGAAGAGTTAGTGCTTCCATCTCTGTATCTGTTATCCATCAGAACAGAACCTTAGACTTTCACACCTGGAGAAATAAATCATTCTGCTAGTCACATTCCAAATATAATTTTGCAGATTGTGGATTGATGGAAGTGCAGCACCTCCTGCTAGCTGGGACACTGCTGTGGTATCTTCATGTTCATCGTTACCATTCTGTGGTGGTTTCAGCCCACAGTGCTCCCTGTTAATCCAAATAAGGGACAGGGTGGCTGTTTGTTTTTTTTAACTTCAGAAATGCTGGGTGTTGGGATTCACAGAAAGTAGAATCTAGCTTTCATCCCAAGCAGTCCCCTGGGTATTTCATTCTAGGTTTATTTTCTAATTTGAACTACATTTTGTTTTTTACACACTGAAATCCTGTTGAATGATGTTGGAGTTAGGAGCTAGCATGCAGCTTTGTTCTGAAAAGACCCAAATGCTGTTAGAACTGGTTATAAACAGACTAATAAATCCAGTTATTTGCTTGCAACTCTGGGTAAATGTATAAACTCATTAAGCTGTTTGTTTTGAATGCAGCTGAAATCACAGAGCTAGTAAAGTTAAAGATTGGCCCTTGTGTATATGTTACTGGTGATATTGTATTATTACATTTTTCCAGGTGACAGTACCTTTGCCAGGATCACAGATTTCTTTGCCTAACTTTGGATCCACTGCACAGCCTCTTATTGCCCTACCCCAGTCTTTACAACCACCACTGCAGCACACACCACCACAAGCACAGGCTCAGAATCTGAGCAGACCTGCACAAGTAAGCCAGCCTTTCAGAGGATTAATCCCAGCAGGAACTCAACACAGCATGATTGCTGCAGCTGGAAAGGTAACAGTGTTGGTAAATCTACAAAAGTGGATAGAAAGCACCACACTTCTGTTTTATTGAACCAACTTGGCAACACATACTGAGCTGTGCATCTAAAAACCTGCATTGGCTTTGAAGTGTAGGGAAGGAGCCATTAAAAAAGCAAGTCGAGGTCAGGTCCGTAGTGACGGCGTCTGTGTGTTCTGTTGTAGCTAACTTGCTACTAGCTCGTGTGCGCTGTGGGGATGCCTAGCTTCATAATGACATCCTGGACCAGCAGGATGTTCTCTGGAGAAGCCATGTAGAAAACAGTACAGAGCCATTTTTAGCACACCCAGGATTTTCAGATAGTGTGCAGCACAACGTGGTTGCAGTGTACTTTCAGGTGACTGCCAGGTGATAACACTGGACGCAAGGAGAGCTGCTTGTGGGATAGAGCAAGGTCTTTCCTCAGAACAGGGAGAAACCTAGCTCTGGTGCTACACCCAAAATCCTTACAGCCTGTGGCCTAGACATTTTAGGGTATTTTTGAGAGTAACATGACCCTGCTGTCCAAATAACTTTACAGCTGTGCTAAGAAAAATATCTGTTATTAATTCCATATCTTGGATGGTAATGGCAACCAGAATTCCCCATCATTTTTCATCCTGTTTTTTTTTTTTTTTTTTCTTCTTTTTTTCATCAAGTTTTCATCCTGTCACCTACCAGAGTTTGGAGTGAGGTTTGGTTTTTTTTTTTTGTGCGTGGCTTCCTAAGATCTGGCCAAAGCTTTTTCACCTTTACAGTTTTTATGGGCTCACTTTCCAAGCAGCAGCGTGTTTCTTGCTACAGTCACTGGAAAGTTATTTCAACAAGAAATGTAGGATGGTGGCCTTAGGAGATTTTCTTACCCTGTTCTAAGGGTTCTGTCATGTTTCTGCTAAGGAAAGTCATCTTAAAGCAGTCACTCACTTTAACTAGTTTATTGCTGCCAAAATGCTTCCTGACTCTGTTTGGAAAGATACTGATCTAGAGACAAATATATTCTGTTGAGCATATCTGGAAAAGAATACACAAGAGTCATTGCTCCACTTGAAGTCTGCAGACTTTTTACTTGAATGACAGCTCCATTTTTGCTGTGCTTTTGTTATTTTATAGAACTGTTATGGCATTTCTCAGGATTATATATAAAAATATTTTCCTGTGGTACCTCAGATGGGGAAGGGAGTTTCTGTCCCTGTTTTAGGGCCAAACATGGAAACTGAGTCATGAATCCCCTTTCGTTCTGCAGGAAGATTAAATTAGAAATCCAGTACCATTGCTGGAAGTGCCAAATAGTGCAGGGAAATTGCCCACAGAGGTGCTTATGGTGCTGGGGTTGTCCTGATTTTAAGAAGCTGTTTTGTAATCTTGTCTTCACCTCCACTTAACTGACCTGTTTTCATTGAGAAAAATGTGGGGTAAAGCTTACAGATACTTTTTTAAAGAAAAATCCACATGCTAAGAACTAACATGTCAGTTGCTGTGTTTTTCAGATATCAGAAATGGACCTGAAGGCCTTTGGAGGTGGCATTGATGTTAAACCTGGAACCCCACCGGTTACTGGTAGAAGTACTACTCCAACCTCCAGTCCTTTCCGGTAAATCTCCCTTAAGCTCAAAATTCCTTGAAGTCAGAGCTAGAAAATGTACCTAGTCATGCGTGGCCCAATTCTGAAAGGTATGAGGTGAGGGGCCACTGATGTAAAATACTTAATCTTAGCTGAAAAGCAGCATTCCAGTAGGGCATCACATGTGCTATAGTAGTACATAGCTCTGAAATAAAACATTAAAAACATATTTTCAGTTAAATAAAACTCAACAAGTTGGGGAAAGTGACCTGGCATTGGACCAGGAAAGCATAGAAGTGGCAGGGAAGATGTCACCTCAGAGGGCATTTTCTTGACTGGAATGCTCAAAGCACAAACCCTTGAAGGTTTACATCTCAGCTGTGGCAGCAGTTCCACTAGAGGATTAAGAATTGGTGCAGGCCCGTAAGCTACTCAAGTGACATTGCAAAGCCATTTGCAGGACATCTTCATTAACTGACAGAATTAAATCTTGCTCATAGTCAGATGAATTTCATAAACCTGTGGGTTTACCCTGATTGTTCTGAAAGAGCTTGAAAATGCAGCTTGATTACAGATCGTTGTGTTCTTGAAAGCTCTGCTCCCGTGGGGTGGCATTCACTGTAGCAAGACTGGTGGTGCTGAGGAGTTTGAACTCAGTGCTGAAGTTGTGCTTCCAGTACCTCACCTCAGAAAAGTGAAGGGATAAGGAAAAGGAAACTTGGATTTTTCAAGCTTTTCAGCATTTAGGACAGTTGACTCAAGGGCTTCTATCTTGGAGATTCTGCACGAGATGTCTCTTCTGCCAGCCAAAGCCAGGCTTACTGTAAGCTTTTGCTCTTAAGTGTAAAGCTCCTGAGACGGCTGCCAAAAGAACTCAGGAGCACAGTGAAGACTGTGCAAAGACTTGCTTTAAGCTTACAGAATATCAGTGTGTATTGAGCTTAGTTGGTGTCCCCACCACTAGTGCCCACAGCTCCACTTTACATTAAGCAAGTGTGTCACTCATGCTCTCCATAGGAGCTCTCAAAATCAAACGCCGTTTCCCAAAGAAGGCTGATCATGGTTTTGTTCTTCCCAGGGCTGTTTGGTGCCCTTCCCCCAGATGGACTTTCAGGCTTCATTTAATTCTTGGTGATTATGGAGGGTCATGTTCTTAGAACAGGGGGAGAGTGTGAATTCTTGGAATCTGCTCAAAGGCATTTTGAAATGTTTTTGACAGCAGATCAGTGGAAGCAGCTGCACATCACAGCTTTGCCATGTGTGCTTAATACCTGTTGTGACAAGCTCTGAAAATGTGATAGAGCAAACAGGAGCAGGACTGAGTGTGAAGATGGCAGGGGTGGGAAGGGGAGCATACTTCTAACACCAGTTGATCTTTCAAGGTCCCATCCAACTCCTGACATTCTGTGATTGGTGTTTAGGTTGTAGATACTTTGGGGAAAGGTCACTTTCATGCACACTTTACCCTGGGATCTTTCCATGTCCTAAAGATTTCTGATCATGTTTTTTCTTTGTGTTCTTCTGAGTTTGCATCTGTAACTGCTAGGAGGTCCAGAAGAATAACTGATACCAACTTCTCTAAGAGATTTTTTTTTTTTTCCCCTCCAATGCTGGATTTCTAGTGAAGTTGTACCTAAAGGCAGAAACACCAATTGGGTGCTAGTGGTGTGATTCTAACTGGTGGTCTTTCTTTAGGGCCAGTTCTACAAGTCCTAACAATCAGTCCAATAAAATGAACAGCATTGTCTACCAGAAGCAGTTCCAGTCAGCCGCAGCTGCTGTGAGAATGACACAGCCATTTCCTGCACAGTTTGCACCACAGGTAGGTGACAGATTGCTTCCTACAAACAAACTCTTGTTTCTCTTGGTGACCTGGTGACTCTGAGGCTGTGTTCCCTCGGGCTTTCTCGTGGGAAGATCCAGGATGGAATCCTTAAGGTGAAATGGTGTGTGAAAACCGGTTTCAAGTTTAAAGCAAAAAATCCCCCCAAAACCAACCCAACCTTTTCTGACCTTGCTAACTAGTAGTGTATGGTTTGTGGTGTAGTTAATTTGAGAGTTCTTTGCACACTGAGGAAGTGGATACAGGTTGTGAATGATGTAGAGCAGACAATTGTTCTGCAGGCTTCCCCACGCAGCTGTAACGTGCCTCATCCTGCACAAACCAGGGCACTGTGTTGGGGAAGGGGAGAAGCTGTGTGTCTCAGAAGGGTCCCGGTGCATACTGTAAGTGTTGAAAGAGAAAGCACTTTAAGATGCAGCTCTTAAGCACTGCTGGAGCAGTTGAGGTTGGAAAGGATCTCTGGAGGTCACACAACCCATGCAAAGCAGGGCGATGGCAGAGGGTTTGATTTGCCCCTGGCATTCAGGGTGGCATTCACAGCTACAAGGCTGTGCATCCCTGGTACAGGTGACTGTCACCAGGCTGCTGGCAAAATGCAGCCTCTGTAAAAACATGGGAGGTTTGTCTGTCTTGTAGCATTGGGACTGCAGGGCTTGAGGCTGGAGTTTTGGTTTGCTGCTGGCACAGACTGTCTAGCCTTTCCAGGGCTGCTTTTCAGTCGTGACTCCTCTGCTGCCTGGCGGGGGTCTTCTCCCCCAGCACGAGCTGGTTTTAAGAGGTAGGTACTACCTTTAGGCACGGCAGCAGGCACCGTGGGGCTGGGCTTTTTGAAGTGGAAGCGTGTCCCCTCTCAACATGAAAGCCTATTTTCTTGATGTCAGTTTGACAGCAGAGCAGCAACTTTTTCCCCTTGAAGATAATGCCAACCTGCAATCTAGTTGGCAATTTTCTAATTGCAAAATGTCTCTTTTTGTTGTTTTTTCCCCCACTTAGATCCTCTCTCAGCCTAACCTGCTCCCTCCATTGGTAAGAGCCCCATATACTAACACCTTCCCAGCGCCTGTTCAGAGGCTGCCGGTAGTACTGCATAGTCAGATGCCGTCTCAGATGACCACAGGCCCTATGAGCCACCCTCGGTTACCGCGTGTGGCCAGAGGCCTTTGTGGATCAGTACCTGGAGCCAGAGGCAGTCAGGCCCAGGCTGCGATGAAGGCTGAACGAGACGTGAAGGTTAGTATTTGAGCAGCAGCGCTCTTAACACCACTTCAGACTGACAGCTTGTAGGGCAGGACTGTGTCGGTAAATCATGTCTTGATTAAAATGCCTCTGGACCCAAGCCGGTAGCCGGGCCTTTAGCAGCTGAACACAATCTTTTCTAGGCCCTGGGGCTTTTATTTCGTAAGAGCTGTAGACTAAAACACTTGCAGGGAGCTTTCCTCTCTCAAGTGGACTTGTGGTCAGCGGTTGTGAAGCTGCCACTGCTGTCAAAGCCAATCTGACATGTGGATTTTTTTGAATGAGCGATGAAGCCTGCAGACCTGTCTGTCAGCTCTCGTTTCACATCTGCCTCCCCAGCTCTGAGCAGCAGTATGAACCCTCATGTTCCAGGCAGCCTCGCTCCACGGTGACTCTGGAGATTCATTCCTTGAAATGCCTGTGATGGATTCCCCCTGGCAGGATGCAGTGGCGTGGTACATGCCACTGAAGAGGTGGCCATGAGTCATCTGACTTCAGTTAAAGCACTTTGGGACCCTTCAGGTTGAGGCAGACTCTTCTTACCAAGGCAGGACCTCACCACGGGGTGTCTGAGAAGGGACAGCATTGTACACTTAGCCTGTTTCCTGCAGAATAAATTGCTTGTGTGAACAGATTGTCCTAAGGAGCAGCCTGACCTACCACTTACTTGCCCTAACCCATGTGCTGAGGTGTATGTTTTTCTGGGTTATGTCTGGTCACAGTAGAAAGGGTTATCCCTTAAATTCCCAGTGTTTGGTCCATTTAGTATTTTACCACCAGTTTATGCTAAAACCTTACCAGAAGGTGCTTAGTATGTTGTATTGAGCCAGTGCTATGAGTTGAATTGAGCCAGTCATAGCAAACACTACACACAGTAGTGTGTAACCAGTAACTGGTTTTCTGAATCTCCCAGCAAAGACTGTTTAGAAGAACATGAGTTATTCTGTTGTGCTCAGTTACTTGTGAGCAAGTCCTCCAGCTGTCCTGCCATAACCTCTGGGCATGGCTGAAACGGTACAGGAGTTTTCAGGTGTCTGTGGCTCTGGGAAATCAGACTGGTGCGGCAGAGCGGCACCCGGAGTTCACAGGTCTGGTTTTGGCTGCTGGTTGAGTTACTTGGAGCAGCTGCACAGTATTAAAGCCAAGAGCTCTTGTTCCAGGGTGTTCAGTCCCCCGTGTTGTGCCATTGTCACCCCCCAGCCCCACTTTCTGTAAAAGAGGTATAAAATACTTGGAGAGGTACCGAGAGAGGGTTCCTGTCTATTGCAGTTGGGGTTCCTGGTATGAAAGTAATGCCTGAATTAAAAAAGAGTGCTTGTCTGCATTGGATGTAGTTGTGCAGCAGAAGACCGAACTCTGAGTCCCAAAGACTGACCCCTGCTTTGCCTTAGGGCAGGAAAGCCAAGTGCTTGGTTGGAAGCATCTGCATCTCATAGCTGGATTTACACCACGGTGTAAAATGTAGCAGAAATCAGGAAGCACAAAGGCTGAACATCACAGCAAGGCTCTGGGTGGGATTCAGAGGAGGGATTTGAAGGACACAGGTGCTTCCCTCTGAGAGAGAAGGCTTCAGCTTGCGTACGGTGCAGTCTTTGAACCCGTTCGCTTCCATCCCCACTGCAGACCCTGAGGTCTGTGTCCAGAGCAGGGAGGTTGGGGTGGGGGTGCTCGGAGCAGACTAAGGTGCTGTGATACAGCCCCTGCACTCGGGAAATCAAACCATGCAGCAGGAGAGCTGACAGCTGGCATGGCCCTCGGTGCCGACCCCAGCGCCAGGGCACGGTGGCACAGGTACCTCCTGGTCATGTCTGACTTCTGAGCCCGGGGTAGGCAGTGTTCACGCTCTTGAAGCTCTGGAGTGAGTGCAGCATAAAGAGACATTAGGTAACGCCTCCAGCTCTTGGTCCTCTGTCCTGGGGTGAGCACAGGAGGCCTAGGTGTGACATTAAGCTACTCTTGAGGAAACAGGCACTCTGGTGTGGTGACATCTGGGTGGCTTTTCCCTAAGAATGTCTGCCCACTGTGGTCAGTCCTCTCCCTTTCACTTAGGAAATACTCTTTGTGAAGTCACTCGTACACCAACACCCTGTCTTCAGTAAACGTCTTTTCTCCCTCTCTTAAGGCAAAGCAGAGGGCAGAGGTCCTCCAGTCCACTCAGAGGTTCTTTTCTGAGCAGCAGCAGAGCAAACCCATAGGAGGCAAAGCACAGAAGGTGGATGAGAACGGGAGCAAACCCGCCGAGGCAATTCCCGACTCCTCAGGAGTCTGCCAGGACAAAACGGAGGAGAAGCCGCCCCCTGCGCCTGCCACGACGACTACGAAACCCGTTAGAACTGGACCAATCAAACCTCAGGCAATCAAAACCGAAGAGACAAAATCTTAGAGGCTGCGTTTCCGTGGAGGTGGGGGAGGAGGGGAGGGCGGGTGAGGTGACAGGAGCATGAATTTGTAGCCCGAAGGCTGAGACAACAACAGTCCCCACAGGGCTCCGAGGGGCCTGAAGGCACATAGGAGCTGTCAGCAGTTGGGTGCAGACTGCTGTGTACCCAGCTGGTCTCCTGGGCTCTTTGGGCCTGTACCTTCTCTGACAGCACGCGGGTGCGTGCCCGTTCTGCCCATGCACATGTGTTTTAGCTTACCTGCCCACGTGCTTCCCCGAGGGTGGGAAATGAAATGAAGAAATAGCAACAGCAGGGAAACAAGGTGGCTGGGGAGGCCTGTTCCTAGCTGGTGAGATGAATGCTCTCATTTCCTTCAGGCTCTGATCTTCAGCTGCTGTTTATCTTTTTATAAACCCACGAATATGAGAACATGCAGCTCTGAAGATGGCGCTGGGCCAAAGTCACACGTGATATTTTTTAGTGACTCCAGCTTCTGTCTCATCATGGGCAGAGGGATTGGCATCAGCTGGCAGGATTTGCCGTGCGAGTACCGCTGCTGCATCTCCCTCTGAAGGCAGCGCTTTGCTGGCTGCCGCTCCTCAGGTGCCGATACACTGTACGTAGATCAGCGTATGACACCGCTCCCTGGCCACCCGTGTTCTCTGCGCCCGCTTCTCCCCCCCACCCCACCCCAGCCCTTCACCTTGAGTCGAAAGATTCGTTGCATCCGTAGTCAGTCTGTTCCGTTCGCCTCTGTCCGGCTGTCTTTGTATGATGGGTGTGATCCCTGGAAACGGTTTCCAGCCCGTGTCTCTATCCAGCCGTGAGCACCGCGAGCCGTGTCACGAGAACGAGGGGCACCTCACCACATTCAAGAGTTACATCAGGAAGGTGCATTCTTTTTATCAGAGCTGCGTCGCGCCACCTCCTTGCCCACAGCGCGCTGGAAAGTAGAATCAAGTCAAATAAATGCCTTTTTTTAATTGTATCCTCTAGTATTATAGCTGTAGGACAGTACTGTATGATACTTCTGTGAATGTAAGATATCCTGTACCTGCTTATGATATGTAGTAGTGACTGTGCTATAATGGAGCTGGTTTTAATAATGTTATTCTAGAGGGGGCTTTTTTTTTTTTTTCCAGACAATGATTGAAAAAGCTAATAAAAAGCACCAGGTACCACATCAGTAGCAGAATTTGCTGTTTTTTTCTGGGATTNTGCCACAACAGTAGGAGAATTTGCTTTTTTTTTTTGGGATTTTTTTTGTTTTTTTTTTTTTTTTTTTTTTGGAAGGAAGAGTGAGTTGAAAAGTCTAATGTGTATAATTTTGTTCAAATGACTGCAGAAGCTGGAAAGGCTGTTGCTGCTATTGATGCCTAGTGAATCGCTATTGGTTATCTTTTTATATAAATATATATATAATTTGAATTTTTGGAAACTAGCTGTGATGTCAACTTTGGAAAAAAGTATCCCACTTGTAGTGTGAGTTGGCATTGTACAGAAATTAACAGCCATATTGGTCTAGAAATGTTAAACTTAATTTTTTTTCCATTTGTACAGGGGTAACGCACTGTATTAAATATGTACGGTCTTATTTACATGGGTTTGATTACAGAAACTAATAAAGTATTCTCTAAATAAAGTCTCGGGGTGATCTCGTGCTTGGCAAGGATCTGCGGGAGGCACGGAGGCCGCCCCAGCGGCGCGTCCCGAGGGAAGAGCGTGTGTTTCAGACGGACTCGCGGAGAACACCAGTGCTGCAGACAGAGCTCTCGCAGGACCCAGCTTCCCCCGAGCTCCGGGAGCAGCAGCAGCGGTGGAGTAAGCACATACCGGAGCCGGGGCGGAGGGGACCGAGTAGTAACACCGCAGGTAAGGCCTGTAGTACGAGGTACGCGGGGACAGGAGGATGGGGCGGGGGAACCGAGCGGGTGGAATGAAACATGTCCTATAAAAGATGGGTTTGGTGGTAACCAAGTTCTGCTGGTGTTTGCCTGGTTTGAGGCTGTCTTGTGGGCCTTCATGGAAGGTGCCCCTGAACCTGGGGCTGTCCTGGTTGCCAGGGGATGCTGCTGCAAGGATTGACCTTTAATTCTCCAGCAAAGCCACTGGGCAAGGCGGCCGGATCTCCCCCGGTCGCAGGGGGAGTACTCCAGGCTCGTGGCTTTGCTGTGCTGCACGAAGGACAGTGTACGGAAACACAACGGAAAGGCAGCGCTCGAGCGTTTGTGCGGCCGCCTGACCCCACTTTGCTGTGGGCCTCCCCAAAACAGCCCCAGCCGCCCTGTGGCTGCCTCTGGGGCCAGTCGGAGCTTCCAGTTGCTGGCTGACCTGAGGGCGAGCGGAGAGGGCGCAGGCAGCAAACCCAACGGCCATCACTGGCCCAGAGGAACCAGAACCAGCCACTTGGCAGAAAGTCGTCGCTGGAACCAACGCGTCCACCCAGACGGTGCCCACAGCAACAGGCAGCGGTCAGAGTGTGGCCTGAGCCTGTCGCTGCCACTGGAGGGGTGATGCTGTGTCGGGATGATTTCCTCGGCATGGTGGCAGCGCTCAGGGAGGAGGTGGAACAGCTGAGGAGCACCAGGGAGTGTGGAAGGGAGATAATGTTGGAACTGCTCCCTGTCAACCTCAGAAGAGAGACACTGGGGGAGTGGGAGGGGCAGGGGGCTCCGCAAGTTACGAAGGTGGGGACCGAAGGGCTCAGGAAGGAATGGAGACAGGTCCCTTCTCGGAGATGCAGGTGCATCTCCCAGCCAATCTTTGTCCTCCCAGGTGTCCTTGCACAACAGGTCATCTGCTATGGAACCTGAGGGGCAGGAAAAAGAGCATGTTGATGGCAGCACACCCAGGGGACATCTGGAGTGGTCATTATCCCTGTGCCTCAAGACTGTCCCCGCAAAACAAAAAAGCCCAAAAGAAGGGTAATTGTGAGAGGTGACTCCCTTCTGAGGGGAAAGGAGGGGCCAGATGTCACCCAGGCTCCACCCCCAGGGACCTGCACCCGCATCAAGGACCTCACAAGGCAGCTCCCCAAATGGGTATAGCCCTCTGCCTGTGCCCTACTTCTGGTATTCCATGTTGGAGAGAGCCCCGAGGGCAGTCAAAAGGGACATTGTGGCATTAGAGTTGTGGGAGCACAGGTGGTGTTTTCATCCATCCCTTTAGAAGTGGGGAAAGCACTGAGAGGAGCAGGGGAACACAGGGCTGAGAGACTGGTGCTGTCAGTGGAATCCGGGGGTGGTTTGATCATGGATTTGTGTATTCAGGACCAGGTTTGCTGGTGGCACCTGTCCCAAAGGGGGATGAGGATCTTAGCCCAGGAATTGGCAGGGCTTGTGGAGAGGACTTTAAACTAGATCTGAAGGGGGTCAAACCAGGCTAGCTGGAAGCAAGCAGCATCAGAGTCAGGGAGGAGACCAAAAGTGCAGCTGGAGGGAAGTCTTACAAGAGGCTGGCTTGTTCAGCCTGGAGAAGAGGAGGCTGAGGGGAGACCTCATGGTGGTCTGTGGCTTCCTGACAAGAGGGAGCACAGGGGCAGGTACTGATCTCCTCTCTGGTGACCAGGGACAGAAGCCGAGGGAAGGGTGTGAAGCTGCAACAGGGGAGGTTTAGGCTGGGTGTCAGGTTCTGTACTGAGAGGGGGGTCAGGCACTGGGACAGGCTCCCCAGGGAAGTGGTCACAGCACCCGGCTGGGCTGAGGTCAAGAAGCATCTGGACAATGTGCTCAGTTCCATGCTCTGACTTGGCTGGTCCTGTGTGGAGCCAGGAGTTGGACTCGATGGTCCTGACGGGTCCTTCCAGCTCAGGAGCCTCTGTGATTCAAAGGGGTTAATGTGACTGGGGCCAGATCCCGCAGCCTCCTGGGCACAGCCTGGCTTCTGCTGGGATGCAGGAGGGAACTGGCTCTGCAAAGCCTGTTAAGTGAGACGACGTACTCAGCGCTGCTCAGCTCCAGCCCAGCTTTCTGGAAATCCTGTGCACAGGGGCTTGTCTTCATTGATGTTTGTTTTTTATGCTCAATTAAGCGATGGGCTTCCCAGCCTGGACAGAGCTGGGCGCTGGCAGGGCAGAGGGAGGGGGCAGGGCTGGCGCTGGCTGCCCTCAGTGTCTCGGCTCACTGAGAAGCCTTTGGTGCCGCTGCTCCCCCGGGACCTTGGAACAAACCTTCCCTTTATGCTCCCAGGAGCTGCGGGGCAAAGGAGGGCTCCAGCCTGGCCTCCCCTGCTCTTCTGGGACAGAACTGCCGTTCTCCTGTCCCACGGGTGGGTGGATTTTCTGTGTGGGGGGCAGGCAGCTGCTTGCCAGCCTCCCCCGGCTTGGGTCAGGCCAGCGCGACACAGGGGCTACCTGCTCCTGGGTGACCCCCACAGCCGCCTTCACCCCGCTTGACAGCCCTGCCTGTAGTGCATCCTGTGTTTATTGCCTGCAGCACAGCTGGTCACGGGGTGTCCTCTCCCTGCGGTGGGACCAGGGCACCCAGCCGGCAGAGAGGGCGGTTAAGGGGCTGCTGTCGGTGGCGGCGTCTGCGCCACCTCCAGTCAGGAGGGACCGCTGCCTTCCCTGCCTGGCCACCCTTTGTCTCCTGCCCTTCTAGAAGAGGGGCCCATCCCCACGGCCTCCCGGCTCCAAGCGCTGCCATCCCCTCGGTGAGCAGCCAACCCCTCCCAGTGCTGCGGCAGCGAAGTGGGGGCTGCCTCTGTCCCCCCCATCAGTCCCACCCTGTGCTGCCCCAGCGCTGGCCAGCCCAACCCACAGCCCTGATGCCTGGAGCTCGTCAATCTTTGCCAGTTGGCAGCTCCCCAAGGTTTAGCACTGAAGCTTTGACTTTAATTCGATTAAACACTGGGGACATGTCGCAGCCCCTCTCCATACTAAAGGAAAATGCCTTGGGGGTCAGCCCTGCCAGCAGCCTCCTCCCACCTGTAGTATCTTCTTGCCAAAGCATCCCGGCTCCCTTCCCCAGAGCCTTCAGCCCATCAGTGCATGGAGGGGGGACACCAGCACCTCCCACCCCTTCCAAGCCCACCAAACCTCAAGAGCCCCCAGGCTCGGGAAAGATGAGGTGCAAGGCAGCGGCGGTGGGTGACATTTATTGGGCTGGGATCTGTGCATCACCCGGGGGATGCGGCGGCTGCTGCTGCCCCGTCTGCCCCAAACGCCGAGTCTGGGGGGGACAAGCCTCCTACATCACTTCTACAATAAACAGCTCCAAGGGCGCGTTCTGGAGCGGCAGAGCGAGCTGCCGCACCGTGCCGGGGGCCAGGCACGGCTGGAAAGCCGAGGCACACGGCCGAGAGGGGCTGGAAGCGCCGTCAGCTGCGGGATGCTCCGCCAGCGCCCTTCACTGCTCGCTTGGCTGCGTTCAGGGGGATTTATTTCCCCCTCCCAGGAAAACAAGGCTTGTGCAACGAGTGTCTGTTCCTCGCTGCTTCCGATCCTGCAGGATGATTTTAGGACCTGACTGAGCTCCAGGATGACCCCCCCCAGCACTGGTGGTGTGGGATGGAGAGGGGTTTGTGGGCTTTCAGAGGGACACTTAGCTTGGGGTAAACGCTGCTCTCCCCAGCGAGGCTGGAGCCTGGAGTCACAAAGCCCGGCCCCGTGGAGGGGATGGCTTTTTGTAACCGGGAAAAGCATCTCTTTCCAGGTAGGACCCTCCAGGGAATCCTCTCCCCATCTCTGCTATCTGCCCTGTGCAGCCTTCGCTGCATCTGAGCCCACCCTGCTTCAGGGTGTCCAGGCTGGGGTGTGCTCCGGGTGCCTCGGGAGGCTGCAGGTACAGCCATGACACATCTGAAACCCACCAAGGCCATGGAGAGGGGTTTCACTGGCTCAACCAGGATCCAGACAAACTATTTCTCTCTGCTTCGCTCAAGCACGATGGGATGTTGCCAGAGGTGCCAACAGGGACACTGAGGTCCCCATTGCATCATATCTGGTCAGCATGTAGCCCCCACTATTTCCTGGGGCCATCTGAGCTGGTGCTTCTGTCGGTGGTGGGGAGAGCTGGGGAGTGAAGCAGGATGCCGAGGAGCGTGTGGGGGTCGCAGGGACTAAGCCAGCATGTCCCTGGCCCCGGCTCACGCCTGGGAGAGGCGCACGGGGTAGGTGACCATGTTGAAGCTGTCCCAGGCGAAGAGCTGCCGCTCGGCAGGGTTGTAGTCCACCATGCTGAGGTAGCGGAAGCGGTTCTCGAAGGGGATGCTGAGGGCCCTGCTGGTGCCGGTGGCTGTGTTGTAGGCAAAGTTGATGGTGGCGTTGGGTGCCGAGTAGCTGCTGACAGTGTAGAGGGTGCCGCAGATGACGAAGGAGTTGGCCACCCCCCGCTTGCGGATGTTGGTCTCCCAGGTCTGCCGGATCTCCAGCGTCTCAGGGTCCAGCTTGGAGAGGACAATGGCCCCCCTGGCCTTCTCGGTGCTGTAGATGACCCAGAGCCCTGTCTCATCCACTGCCAGGTCGATGTCGGTGTAGCCTCCCCAGGAGTAGGGGTACTGCCCGTGGTAGCCAGCGCCGGGGATCTCCCTCTCGGCCGTGACACTCTCTCCCCGCAGGTCATAGCGGGCCACGGCACGGGAGCGGCGAGGCTGGAAGAAGAGCCCGCCACGGTAGACAACCGCCCCGGTGCTCTCCAAGGGCCGTGGCAGGACGTGCACTTTGGTGGGGTATCCCCGGGCCAGCTGCTCGGCTGCATCGTACTGGAAGAGCTGGCGCACCTCCGTGCCCACCGCATCCACGCGCCAGGTGGTCTCCCGTGTGAAGGGGGACACGGGCTCCGGGTCCTTCATCCACACCCCATATTTGCCTGCGATGGACTCTGCCCGGCCGAAGACGACGGGTTCCCCCACCCACACCAGCTCGCCACAGCCTGCTCAGAGAAAGGAGGGGGGAGAAAGGGGTTATTGCTCATCGGCACCCAGCGACCCCTCGGTGGGGCCAAGCGGCAGCAGCGCATGAGGCTGGCCAGCTGTGCTGGTGACTGTACCCGAGTCCTCGCCCCCTGGGCGGCTGAGTGCGGTCTCCTCCAGCAGCCGGGACGCGGGAACCTCTGTCCTCTCCGACTGCAGCTCCTGGTAGGCGAGAGGCTGCGGTTCCCAGCGGGAGGCTGCAGCGGGGCCAGGCACAGCGTAAGTAGGGGTCAAGCAAGCCCCCCCTCACCACCGTGCCTGCCCCAAAACGCTGCCTCCCAAAACACCAACACCTCAGTCGGGAGCCCAGCGCCGTGACCTGCTGACTGGGACACAGCTCCACAGCCACTGATTCCCCCATCCCCCAAACACTCCTTGGAGGAAACCCTGAATCCCCCCGGGTCAGCGCAGTCCCCCAGCGTCCCTGTTCCGCTGTGGGGCAGACGATGGGGTGAGGAGGGCTCCAGCCACCAGCCCTGACCCAGGACACGGGCTGCAGCTCTGGAGTCAGTGATGGGGGACAGGGGGTACCGGCCCCGGCACTCACCTTTGCCGGGGGCACGCAGGGGGTCTCGGCCGGGCCCCTGTCCGCCGGGGGGACAGCGGCCTGCCCGCAGCTGGGCGATCTCCTGGGCGCTGCTCTCCAGACGCCTCCCCAGCTCCTCTTTCTCCCGCTCCAGCCGCCCCTTCTCCTCCTCCAGCCGGGACTTGGCCCGCAGCAACTCGCCATAGGCGACCTCCAGGCGAGCCGCCGGGGCCGCTTGCTGGGGGTCCCGCGTCCCGCCCGTCTCCCCTCCCCGCGGCCCCGAGCCCCCCGCGACCCGCT
>VXBZ01008084.1:1658427-1674050 GCA_013399135.1 Heliornis fulica | reverse complement strand
GCGCCAGCATCCCCCAGAGCAGCAGCCAAGCGCCCAGCATGATCCCGGCCCCGCTTCGCCACAAGCCGGGCGCTGACGCCCGTATTTATGAGGCGGTCGATGGGACGGCTGATCCGCCGCCGCTGCACCGGCCATTTCCCGCCGGCCCGGCCCGGAGCGGAGCCCGGTGAGAGGAGCGGGGGGTGACCGGGTCCACGTACTGTCCGTGGCCGTGGGACGTCTCCGCCTGGCACCGCCTCTGCCCGCCATGGTGGGCTGGGGGGCACCGGAGGCCTAGGACTGAAGCGGCGGGGCCGGGCGGAAGAGCCGATCCCGGGGCCGCTCCATCACCCTGCCCCGGGGTCTTCCCTCGTCCAGTCGTGCCCACCGGTTCGGGGGCTCCCCGGCCGCCCGGGAGGTCCCGTCACCCTCCTGGCCCCGTTTCTGCGGGTCTCCGGCGGGGGCCGGCTGGGGGCCGCGCGGTTGCGGTGCCGGGGCAGCGGGGTGACCCGGGCATTTCCCCACTCCCAGGTTTCTCCTCCCGGGCACGGAGCCGCCTCTCCCGCCGGTAGAGAACATGCCTCCGAAATTCAAGCGGCACCTCAACGACGACGAGGTGACGGGCTCGGTGAAGAGCGAGCGGGTGAGTACCGGCGGGACCGACAGCCCTAACGGTGCCATAGCGGGGTGCTGCTGCCCGTACCGGGGTGCCCGGGGCGGGCAGGTGGGTGATAACGTGCCCTGGGCACCCCGAGCCCCGTGGGGTTCTACCTGGAGGTGGGGTAGGGCCGCCCTGGCCGGAAGGTCGGGCTGTATCGCCATCGGCGGTGGCGTTTGGCTGCGGGCGGGGGGACTGTCCCTGCAGCAGACCTGGCCGGTGTGTTTTCAGACAAAGCCCGTTCAGCGATAACGGCTCTTCAGGGAGCCCCGTTCAGTCCCTTTGGGCTGCATGACCCCGCGTTTCACAGCCGAATATTTCTGTTGCCAAGGTCCCCCGACGTTCCAGGCTTTGAGATACGGGTCAAAGTGCTGCCTGGCTTAGACAAAGTGGATTGGACCTGGTGTTTCTGTCCTGGGGTCATACTGTGCTAAAACTGGGTTCAGACTGTAAGCTAGAATGTTGCTCCAGCTCACGACAGGTGTCAGTGGGATGTCACCATAGCTGTCGGTGAGTTGAGGATCCCGTGTTGCTGTGAGCATCCTTCGAGAGGGAAGCGATGGCTGAAATTGTTGCGTGGCCTCATGGGTTGCTTAAGTTGATTGAGCAAATGTGACAAGGAGCACGATGTAGGCAAGCTTCAAATAAGCTTCAAAATAAGTGCACTCGTGGGTGGGAACCTGGGTTCATGCCCAGGGGAAGCAGCAGCTGTGGGTACCACTGGGACCATCCTTGGCCCACACGTTTAGGGTACCGGTTCCCCTACTTGATTGTATTCAACTCTGAGTAGGTGTTACTGGGAGCCCCCAGCTCAACTGGAAGATTTGTGCTGCCCTAGTATGAGAAATGATTGAATGTGTAAAATAATGCCTTCGCTCAAAACCTGTGGGGTTGTGGGATGCTTTTCAAAATCAGCCTTTGAATCTTCTGGTGGGGCACAGTGGAACAGGAACCTGAGCCCAGGAGGAGCCCTGTGACGCAAAGCAGAGGAGCTACAAGACCGCTTTGCTTTCCAGCCCAGCCGTGGCCTTTGTCCGAGTCAGGGGCTGAAGGAACTGACCCCTCTGGATGTGCTGTGCAGGGAGCCTGGCATGATTCCTTGCAGTCATCCTGGCTGGAGGAACCACGTCCAAATTGTACCTGTCCCTAGAGTTGGGATCTGAATCCACGCAGGGAACTTGCCACTGATGCAAATCTAGTTTGGCTCGGGGCAGAGGTGCGAGCCTTCCCAAGTCAGAGCTGCACGTCAGTCTGGGCTGTTCAGAGCCAGCAAACACTGCTGGGGTGATAATGGTGGCACAGAGATGTCCAGCTCAGCCCTTGGCCACAAGCAGAGGGAATCAGTGTGGCTTCAGACACCTGAGAAGTAGTGCTGATGCTCTCCGAAGGAGGGCTCGGTAACCTGCCTTGGGGGGTGCTGGCAGTGCATGTGTGAAGTGGTGGTGGCTAATTGCTGAGGTAGTTTGTTTGGGTTTTTTTATTGTGTTTTATAGAGGAACCTGCTGGAGGAAGATTCAGATGAAGAGGAAGACTTTTTCTTGTGAGTTTCTGAACAGCTGCTGTTGGGAATGCAATGTCCTCGTTGCCTGCGACTGAGATTGGAGGTGTCAAATACCAAAACCCGCTCCCTGGTGCATAGGTGGAGGTTTGGGAATCAAAACCTTTGATTCCTTCGAGATGATCTCCCAGAGCCTTGGCATGGAGTGTGAATTAAGACTTAATAGGTGTGAGCTTTGCAAGAGTGGCGTGTCCCATGTATCCTAAGATGTGGGAGGGACTGATGGGAGGTGGGAGAACAGTCTTCCGTCCACAAGGCATCGATTCTCTCTTGCATATCTTTTGAGTCACATTTAAAAACATGTTTTCATTTTATCTTCCATTCTGATTGCTCTCTTCTCTGCCTGCAGGAGAGGGCCTTCTGGACCAAGATTTGGACCCAGGAATGACAAGATCAGGCAGTAAGTTGTTGTCCCTCAGTATCACATAGACAGTATTTTATTTGGGCATTGTGAGCTCCTGCTGTGGTGTTACCCAGCTATTCCTGTGTAGTTCTGAGTATGAACATGGCTTGTGTGTCCTTTCTTCCCTGTGTGTCCCCAGTTAAGGGAAATCCCAAAGCTGATTCAAGTCATCAAGAAGTTGTGTGTTGACACAGGCCAGGGGCTGGTGTTGTGTCACAGTAGCTTAGTGGAGTTTTTAAAGCCCCTGCTGTGTTCTGGTGATGTTCCTTGGTTTTGTGAGCCTCTTTTTCTAGAGTGCTAATCTAGAATTTTAACTTTCACTGGCACCTCTTTTATAGTTTTATTGCTTTTTACTTCATACTGTTACTTGAATCTCAGTGTTTCAAGAAAGTAAGTGGTTAGGAATGTACCAGGACCATGTTTTTTGCGTAGTGGCTGGTCCTGTGGTCTCTTCTTCTCCAGGTAAAATCCTGATGTGGGTGACCTGGAGATGAGCAGTGACTCAGTGGGTCAGGGCAGCTGGACAAACAGGAAACCATTACAGCTGGGGGAGGATTATTGACTGTACTGGGGCAAGAAGGGAGGAGCAAATGCTCTTGATCCTTCTCCCCTCGAGTCATTTCCTGCATGATGCTGCTTCTGGGCTCCTCTTTGCACTGTCCTTTCCTATGTGGGATGTGATGGTGGTACTTAGTAGAAAGGGGGGTGGGGGGGAGATATATTCCCAGCCCCCCATTTTGCATTGTGCTGTTTCCCTTGCTGTCCTCCGTGGGGCCAGAACAGAACTCTGTATGGGGACTGGTGACCAGATGTTGATCAGACTGGGTTGTCTTGCGTGCAGCCCAAGTATTGCTCTGTTAGGGATGTTTTTTTCATGTCAGGAAGAAGTCAGAGCAGCTTGGAGATGACTCACTGCCAACGTCAGCATTAGGCAGCCTTGTGTGCCCGCGTGCCACCTTACCTTCAGGGGCGAAGGGCACTTGAGTTACCCAAGAGGCAGTGGGTTGGTCACTGTGCCCTGAGGTTTCAGGGGGTCTCTGGTGTGAGGGGGGCTGTTGGTAGAGGTACACTGGTCCTTGTAGTAAGCCAGTGTGAATAAAATCTCTCTGGTAGGGTAGGGCCTGGCTGATCTGGAGTGAACGAGAAGGATGGGAACTGGTTTTGTGAGTGGGGTCCCATAAAAAAAGTTGCAAGGGGCTGATGTCTGCCCCTTCATCCTCTCCTGCTGGAAAGGAATGACAGTGTTTCCAGCCTTCCCCACATGAAGCGGTAAACAGGGGCTCTGTTCTCACCATTCTTTTGGCCAGACAGAAATGAGAGGGGGCTTAGGTAGAAGATAGCACCACAACTGTCAAGGAGCAGATAAACGAAAGAAGAATTCACCAAGGAGCTGGTGGGTTCATAGGTGTGATGTGACTAATGCCCACCACACCTGAGGTCCACCCAGTGCTGGAGATTTCCTGTCTAGTAGACCTGGTATGGAATAGGTCCCTTAGATGTAGCCATGTGCTTCCCTATGTGGTGTCTAGAGCACCTATTAATCTGTTTTCTGCTCTCATCAATGTTGATTGCTCTGTTTAATAAGCACTTACAGTGTGCAGTTGTCATTTCTTGTCATGGAGCTTATTAAGTTTCTGATCAGACTGGCTCTTGTGCTGGATGGATCGATGCCTGGTCTCGTTTGAACAGAGGAGGAAAAGGAGGGTTGAGTTGTTGCTGAAACAGTGTAAGGAAAAGACATTTCAAAGAGGAATTTGAGCATCTGGAGAGCTGAGGTGTGGCTGGGCAAAGCCAGAGAGACCGTAGCTGTACGGGGCTGGAGGAACGAAGTGTGAAGATAGGTGTCAAATGAGACTGGATGGAGGCCTGGGAAGAGGAAAATGTGATGGAATTGTGGGAGCAAAGGGGTGGAATGTGTTGAAAATGAGGGGCAAGATTGGAAACTTCTCCTAGCTGTCTTTGGCAGTGAAGGAGCTTGGGTCAGGGTGGAGAGTTTGGCAGCAGAGACCCTCGAGGCCGGCTCAGTTGCAGAATGAGACTGCAAACCTCACAGGGGAAGGAGCTGAGGTAGAGCCAGCAGGAGTCCTGATGCATCTGGAGCTTTAGACTCTTTTTCCCAATAGCTGCTTGGTTGGGATGGAAGCTTCTCTGGTGACTAAGGGGCCACGTGGGGACCCTCAGGCTCCCTTCGTGACCTCCCTGTGCCTTGGCAGGGCAGGAGCTGAAAGGCAGCTTTTAACTGTCACTCATCCTTTTCCCCACAGTTACAGAGAACAGGTGGATGACCTCTCTTAGCTGCCTTCACTTCCAGGCCTTCAGAGAAGTCCTGAATTCGTGTTGTGAGAGGTCTTAGTGCCTTGTTTGTGAAGGTGGAAACCCATTCCCTCTGGGTTTCCTTTGGTTAGAGTAGGAGCCTCTCATCACAGGTCATACTTTCAGAAACGTTGCTGGAATCCCCCATTTTCTGCTCTCCTCAGCTTCCTTCACTCCTGTTGTTTTTCTGCTTTCAGGAAACTGTGCTGCTGGATTCAGGTTCCTGCTTGTGCTGGCCATGAGGCTCAGCACACGGCTGTCGCTCTCCAGGAGCCAGGTCTTGGTCCCTGTGATTCCTCTGTTGCTCTCCTGGGGTGGCCAGCACCCTCAGCCACAGTGGCTCTGTCTGGCCCACCAACCTGCCTCCTGAGGAGGGAGAGGGCTTGGATAATGGTGTGAAGGCTAGGGTTGACAGCAGTTTCCCAGGGCCTGGCTACTCACTGCAAGTGTCTGGGTGCACAGTGGACCCCCTCTGTAGTCCAGGCCTTCATTTGAAGGCAATAACCCTTCCAGGGACCAAAATGCTGCAGGGAGGCATTGACTGCTGTCTTCCTCACAGTCAGCATGAAGCAGCAACTTATTTGAGCAGGGTTCAGTACTCATGCCTCTGTTGTCGAGTACAGTGGGACTGTCTGCTGGGCAGCCCCTCTGCACAGCCACGCTTCGGGGAGCGCTGTGCTGGCCTCCTGCCTTTGCACCATCCATCCAGCCTGGCTCTCCGGCCTGTTCCCTCTTCCCTGGGTTACTGCCGCAGTGAGGGCTGTTTGGGTGTAATCTGCACCAAAATACACGGTGCTATTAATATCTCTGGGGTGGAAAATAGAAGTGCATCGTGCTGGCTGTAAACAGCCGGCTGGCAGACAAGAAGCGGCCTTGAGGAGCACATCCCATGGTGTGTACACTGCCTGTTTACAGTGTCTGAAGAATGCAGCGCTCCTGTTAGCCCAACACCTTGACCAGTCCACAGAGTTTTTCAGTAGCTAACCCAGTAAAGCCAAAATGGAAAAGTTTATTCTTCCCATTGTGAGCCTGGCAAAGCGCAAGGTGAGTCTAAACCAAGCCAAGTGTGGTTGTTGTTTTGACGGTGTGCACTTGCACTTGTTGTTAAAATCATCATATATGCAGTAATTAATAATGAGAAGGGTCGTGGGAGATGTATGCTTTTGTCTTGCTCCCTTTCCTGGCAGGTTTTATTTGACTTTATTTCTCTTGGAACTCTGGCAGACGTGAAGCACATGAAATGCGTGTGTCAAAAGCCAGTCGCTCCCTAACAGGAAATACACTTCGGGTTAGAGGATTCATTCTCTCTTGCCAAAGAAAACAAGAAAGTGTTTTCTTCTTGGTGTGACTTGAGTTTCCAACCTCAAGCATGCCAAACTAGTAGGGAATTGTTGAATCTCTTCTGAAACTGCAGGGCTGATGCATAGGCTGGGTATCTTTCAGCCCTTTTACCAGACAGGTATTTCTTGCAGCAGTGATGGGTGGGAGAGCAGAAAGCGAGGACTGGCTTATGGTCTGGTTAAAGCACTGTGGAAATCAGAGTTTCATTCCCTGGTTTGGTCTCTTTCTTCCAGGTTTTGGGGTTTGATTGGTTGCTTTTAGCGGTTTTTTCAGTGGTTCTATCTTATATCAGATACCAAAAGGTATTGGGGTGCTGGAATATGTCTGTGGGAGTTAAACACCTCAACATCTGTGAGAGTTTAAGCCTTGATTTCTCTGTGCCTCTGTTCTGTCACACATGCTGCCTTTCAGCAGCAGCTCAAGTGAAAGGGGATGCCTGGATGGTGGAGGTCTGAGCCCCTCTCTCTGACCATCTTCCAAATGCTGGTACACAGCAGAGTAGCTTGAAGTTACGTACCTGCCCGCTCTGCCCTGGTTTCAGGGTGCCCTGGGACAGCAGCAGCATGTCTCCAGGCTCTGACCTGTCCTGGTGGGAATACAGGTGGTGTTGCATTGTGCCATCTGTTTCTGGATGTGTTGTAACCTTGCGTGCTCCCACTTGTTAGTTGTACCAAGATAACTTGGTTACACATCTATTTTAAGAGGAAATCTCTTTATTTTGAAGCCAGTAAATGTCTTTAGAAACATTTACATTCTGCAAATGCTGCCTGCCCGTGAAACTGATGTTTAAGGCCTTAGAGTTTGTGCCAAATTGGCTCATTTGGGGTAGCAGACGTTTCTGCTTTTCTTCTCACCCCAGGCTGTAGCTGTATCAGCGTTGCTGGTGGCTCAGAGCTGGGACCTGTCTGCTGTGCCGGGGTAAGGAAGGTCCCTCATGGAGTGTGCCTCCTCCTCGCCTCTTCAGTGGCTGCCCCAGAGAAGGGTGGCACAGCTGTGTGTGTCCTGCCTGGGGTGGACACTTTGCTCCGTGGGATGCTGACATGTTTCCCAGGCAGTGTCCTCCCACCCCCTCCTGCACTTTCCCAACAGTGGCAGCTCTTGTGCCCTGTAAAACAAAGAGTGTATTGGAACAGGCTCGTGGGCATGGGGCAGCTTCCCAAGAGGTGTTTGGGGATTATCTGGGCCTTTCTACCACCCCCTCCATGCCCCCACCCCAGTAACAGACTCCTGGCAGGCAGCTGCTGTTGATGTGGACGGCAGGAGCTGCCACTGTGCTTCTTGTGGAGAGATGCTGCTCCCACGGACACTGCGATGCAGCTCAGAGAAGACAGGTTCCTTTCTTATGGTATACTGAATAAAGCAAGTCTGTTTGTGTGCTGTTGGGAGCCGAGAAAATTGGCTTCAGAGGGTCTGTCAGGCTGTTCCAGGTCTGGAAGCCACAGTGCAATGGTGCTGCAGAGCCTGACCTGAAATGCCAGGATGGAAAGGCCCTTCAGAGATCTGGAGCTCTTTCCAGAGCTTTTGGGGGAGAAAAAAAAAAAAGCCATTTATTTTACTGACTTTCCTTGCCTGGTTTTGGAATGATAAATAAACCTGAGCAAGGCATACATTTTTCCACTGTGATTGCTTGTTGCAGCTGCTCCTCGTGTGTGTTTCAGGGCAGGTGTCTGCTTGGCAAGAGGCACATTGCTGGTAGGGAGACAGGAGAAATGGAGACACAGGTTTGCACTGACCTCATTAGAGGTATGGTGACCAGGATGCAACCCTGTTCTTGGTCCTGCAGTGCCCCACTCACTGGCCTTGGGCAGGTTGCACTGGGTGTCCCTTGGCCCCAGCTTCCTGGGCCATAGTGGAGGGTGTGCTGTTCTGTCACCAAGTGCTCTGAGCTCGGGCTGGATGATGACCCCGTAAGTGGTGGAGTTGAGTCTGGTGCTGATGTAAACCCCCCCAATTTAGCTAGTAAGATCTTTGAGCTTCTGCAACTGTGAGGTGGCAGTGGGGAGGAGGGGGTTTTGTGTGAGCCTGAAGATGATGTGATTGTGTAATTTGGGGAGCAGGGTAGCGTGGGGGCTAGAGATGAGGTGCTGGCAATCCTCCTTCCCTTGGGGACACCAGTGGGGCACTCTGAAGAGGAGCGTTTCTGGTAGTGAAGAGCCGCTGAAGTGGCCTATTCATGTTGCACATTTAGCAAACGCTAAATGCATTTTTGATCTGCTTAAAGTGCTTAAATGTCTTTGATCCATGTGACCTAAGTCGTCAAACCTAAGACTTAGGCAGAGCAAGTGGCCTGAAGCCGTTTCTGTTTTGTTGCCCTGTGTGTAGTGTGGCTCCAAGACCTTGCTGTTGCCATTTACTTTCTGGGAACGGTATGTCTCCAACAATGGATTGTCTCCCTAGGGCCCCGAGAAATTTCTTATTTCTATCTCCAGGAAAATTAAAGTGTGCTTACTCCAAAACACAAACAGGAATGTAGCAGTACTTTTCCACCAGGAGAATATGAATTTTTTCTCTTACCAGTGTGGCTTTTTTACGGTGTGAATAAATGCATTTATAATAACCCTGCGGGTGTGATTTAGGCTACTATTCACTGAAGCAACTACCCACAGAGTTGTGTAACCTATGAACAGATGGATCATAAGAAGTTGGTTCTCTTCATGTCAGTCATTTCTTCACTGTCCTCTTGATGCCCCTGGCAGAGTGTGTTTCATTTAGCAACTCCGTTCCTCCAGTGGGGAACACATCTTGCTTTTGATTTTTTTTCCCCCCAAGTTATTCAGCAGAGGTGCAGTGGGAGATTGTTGAATCTGGAGAGATGAGGTGCAGGTTTTAATTCCCCCCCCATTATTTATTATTTATTGTTGATATAAAAATATTATTTTTTAATATTTATTATTTTTCCCCTTGATGTGAGCTCTTCTGCAGCAGTAGTGCCCACACTCAGAAATTGGTGCCTTTTCTTACTCTGTGTGTGTGTTAAAGCTGTTATGGAGGGTGACTCGCTTTCACTGACTTCCTAGTGCTCTCTGTGTTCCCATCCTGGGATGGTGGAGTCCCACCCCAGGTGATGCTGTGCCTCTGGCTTTCTCTGCATCCCACCAACCTCTCTCCCTTGTTGTCCCCTTTGATTTCTGACAGTGAGTGCCCCTATTGTGCCAGCCTGGGTGGCTCCAGGTAGGGGTGGGTGCTGTGATGCAATGCTGGTGGTACTGACTTCTGCTCCTCACACTGCCTTTGCTCTGCTATAGTGTCCAGAACCAGGTGGATGAGGTCATCGATGTTATGCAGGAGAACATCACAAAGGTGATTGAAAGAGGCGAGCGGCTGGATGACCTGCAGAATAAATCAGGTGCGATGCTAAATGCAGCTCTGCTGGCCTATTCCCCACATCCCTTCCCCATTGTTGGGCCAGGTTACTTAGTTTCTGTTCAGAAAGTACCTAATGAGACCTGGGCTTGTATTTCCACCCTTCTGGAGAGGGGTGTTTTCCAGCCTTAGGCTGCAAATCTTCTGCCATTCTGTGCACAGGCGTTAGATCACAGCACACAGATGTCTCCAAACTAGTTGGTTCTTCAAGCTAAGGTAGACTGGGCTGTCTTCCAACGGCCCTGAGCCCTTCAGCTGTCCCCTTGCTTGCTGGCTTGCAGAGTGAATCCCTGTCCTCAGAGGGCCGCCAGGACAAAGGGAGCTCAGTGGGACGCGGCAGGTCTGTGTGTGCCCTAGTGAGGGGTGTCACATTGGCATCTGCTGTGGCTTTGGTGAATCATGCTGTGGTTGGGTCTTTTCCCCTAGTGCCGTGTTTATTGCTTAGAACTCAGTGGTCAGTCGAACGAGCAGATGCTCTGACTGTGTGTGTGTGTGTCACTGAATCGCCTCTTCTCTTTCCTGAAACAGAAAGTCTGTCAGACAATGCAACAGCCTTTAGCAACAGAGCCAAGCAGCTTCGGAGGCAGATGTGGTGGCGAGGCTGTAAGGTGAGCAAGAACCGAGAAGAAGCAGGGATGGGTTTATGGAGTGGTGGTTACCTGCCTTTCCCTGGGAGGGGAAGGAGAAACTCTGCTTTGCAGCTGAGAAGACACTGGAAGCCAATGGCCTCCTTTCAGGTGGCCCCCCAGGTAACACACCTCTGTGCTCCCCTTGCAGATGAAGGCCATCATAGCGCTGGTGGCAGTCGTTCTCCTGCTTGTGATCATCGGTGAGTAGCTCCAGGTCACCCCAGCCATGACTGACATCAATACTCCACTGCCTGTGTGCCACTCCCATTGGGCCCTTTTCTCCCTTAAGTGGTGCCTGCAGACCACCCTGTGCTCCCTCTGCATGTACCTTTAAACCTTGCAGAAGAGGCTCAAACAAGTCCTACTGACTGTGGCCAACAAAGGCCAGCTCTGTACTGATCCAGGGTTGGCACCGACCAATCCTGAGGCTGGTGGGGGGCAATGGGAGCACTTCAGACCAGAGCAATGCCTTCGAAAGGCCTCTCTGCATATACCAGCTACCTGCCAACAGGTCTTGTCCCAGCAAATGCTCCCCCTGAAGCTGCTGGGCTGCTCATCTTTTAAGTAGCTGTTGCAACTTTACCACCCGTCCCTTTCCCTGCCCTTCCTGTTCAGCTTGGTCTCTCTGGAGCTCCCTGGAGTTAGGAAGAGTTACTGCTTCTCCTACTCCACAGGCAATAGTGACCAGGGCATGCTTCTTCCAGGCAGAATTTCAGCCCTCTGGCTATGAAACAATGTGCTCCAGGGATCCAAGCAGCCCAGCCCAGCTATTTTGGGATGGGAGGGTTTTCTTCCAACTCACTGTGATCGGGGGTAGCTCAATAACTGTGGTTGTTACTTCGGCAAAACCCTCGCAGGCAGTTGCCCTGCTGACACACAGCCTGCAGCGGGAGAGGCATCTGGCAGCAGGGTAGAAACCTTCCAGAGAGAAGAGACTGATGGAAAATCCCATCTGGTTTAGTTTTGGGAAGCTGGAAGCAGATGAAGGTGGTGGGAAATGTTGTTTAGTGTGTGTGCGGGCAGGAGATCGCATTAGCTTGGGTTTGGAAACAGACTTTCCCTCGCAGCTGCTTGGTGTTTGTCACCACGGGGGTGGGTCTCTCTGGCAGGGATGAGTGCTGCACAAGAAGGTGTATGGCTGTGAGCTTGTTTCTCTGTTTTCCAGTACCCATAGTCCTGAAGTACCATACCTGATGGGGCAGCTGGAGGCTTCAGTGGAGCTGGCTCTGGGATAACCAAACTGCTGTGTAATTTAAGTGAGATATCTGTATATAGCTTTGAAGTTGTTTTTCTCCGAGGAGTTGAGGAGATGGTGGCAAGTATCCAGCTCTAACAGAGCATTTTAAGAACTGCCAAATGACCCTTTTTCTTTTTAGTATTATTTTTTTGATTGTGTACCTGTTCAGGCTGTCAGACTCCTTATAACAGAAGATTCAGGTCCCAAACTGCCTGTTTTGTGGAACTCTGGGTCTCTGTTTTGGAGCTGGCTACTTGCCACTACAGTTTATCTGTATATATGTTTGACCTGCAATATTAATAATAATAATAATAGTACTGTTGGAGCAGTTCCCCACTGCCTGTTGTGGAAGGCAGAGGGGACTCTGTCCCTTTGTTGGAGTAAAACGGGAAAAACATCTGAAAAGAAACATGACATTACTGGGAACTGACCCTCTGTTGAGAACTGCAGGGGTGGTGTTTCTTGTTTAAAAGGAAAGAAAAAGAAAAAAGAAAATTAGGTCTTACAGTCCAGAAGACTTTCTGGTCCTGCCATGGGAATGCACAAGCTCGGTGTTTTCAGTATTGCTGCTTACAGCTGTGACTAAAGACATTCCAGTAAACCTATTTTTGACTGTACACGTGGAGTTCCTGCATGTTTTCATAGTGGTGTGGGGGACACTGACAGCTCTCCACAGCTGGGAGTCCCTGGGAAAGGGACTGCTTTGATGTTCTCTTAGCTAAAAGCAAGAAGTGTGTGTAAAGCCCAAGGATACAAGACACACCAAGAAGACACCACCTCTCCTGAGACCAGTCCACGGCAAACAAGCCCATTTCATGTTCACCACCCTGATGGGGTGGTTATGGTCCCAAACACCAGCCCATCTTGTGTTCCTGTGATCCAGTGGGGTGAGGGTTGTTCCCAGGCAGGTGTGCTGGGATGCTGTGGGAGGTGTAGGGGCTCCTGTGCTTGACTAAGCAGGAGCTGAGCTCCTCCATCCATGTGTGGGATTGCTGTGTTTTGGCTGTCTCCAACTGTGGTCTCTGGTGTTGCTGATGTCTCTGTCTGCTCTTTATTTTTTGTACCCTTGTTCCTACCAGCCCAGAGCCTTGGCCTTGACCTGAGCTGGAATCTGGCTCTCCTAGCTCTTTTTGCTGTCTCATTTTCTGATGAGAAAAGCATTGTTGTGCTAAGTGTGTCTGAAGTGATTCTGGAGAGAGAAAACAGCGCCCCAGAGAATTCCCAGAGCCAAGTCACCTTCCTTTATCTGAACCTGCTTCCAGTACCTTGTACATGGTTTCCACCTGAGTGGTGGCACTGCCTAATATGGAGAAGGGGATTAAAAGTGAGCACAGCAGGTGGGAGGGTCGGATGTGACTATAAGCTCCGCTTGCCCAGTTGGAATATAAACAGGGCTTTTCCCCTCTGTGGGCCCTGTCTCTCCAGGTGGGAACCAGAAAGCCAAGCTGGGTTTTTCCTCCTGAAACATAGCCTGGGTTTAAGACTATGAGCCTAGTGGAAGACATAAAAACCATCCTGCCCATGCCTTGGCTACTCTCCACCTGCAAGGGAACAAGAGGGTGGATGAAGAGGCCATCTTCAGGGGGAATGTATGTCTTACCAAGCTATGGGTACGTTTTCCTGACAGCTGGAAAGTGAGCTAATAGTGCTGCAAGCCTGCCTAAGGGCTGGGCAGTGCCTGCTCTGGCCTGCCTTCTCAGGCAGGCTTCACTCCTGCTGCTGGAGAGTCCTGCCAGCACCTCTGCTTTCTCTCCCAGTTCTACCTTCTGCCACCCGTAGAAGGACCTTGTTGCTGCAGCAGCATGTCAGGACTTCAGAACCCTGGTGGCACTCGGTCTGAGGGGGAGAAGTTAGTTTTGCAGTTCCTTGCTAGAAGCAAAGCCTGGCTTTGAAGTTGGGCTGAGAGCCTTGGAGAATAGGTGGTGGTAGAATGGAGGCTTCATGTTAACCCTGCTGAGCTAACAGCTGCTGATTTTAGGAGTGGTTGCTACACCCTTGGGAGCCCTGTCCCTGCTGGGTTTAGCAGATGTCAGCAGCATGTCTGTAGGGTGAGCTTCCATGTAGGGCTGAGCTCTGCTCAGGCACTGATGCACCACCCAGAGAAGCACTGTTATCACCATGCTGGCAGTGTGTTGCTTCAGGCTGGTACACTTTTCCAGCTGACCCCAATCCATGGAAAACGAGGTGGTAAGGTTAGTTCCACCATGGACCGTTTGCATCTTGTCTGCCTTGGACTCATCCTTTGGTACTGTCTTGGTTCTGGCCAGGCCAGAGTTAACTTCCCCAAGCAGCCAGCACAGGTGAGTGGAGCTGGCCTGGGCTGTCTTCCACACCACCATGACATCACACCCTGTAAAAGGGGCTGGCTGGGGAGAGGCACAGTTGGTGCGGCCCTGGGACAGTCCGAGTGCAGTCAGTCATCATGTCAGTGCAGTGCTTGGTGTTATCACCGTGTGTGTGAATTCTGCCACACTCTGAGGTCTGTTATTGTTCCTCTTTCACGGTGCTTGTCAGTAAACTGTCCTTATCCCAACCATCGGGGGCTTTGTCTCCCCTCCTGGGGGGTCTGAGTGAGCAGTGCGTGATGCTCAGCGGATGTCTGGGGCTGCACTGTGACAGGTACCCACCCTGGGCAGCTGAGTGCAGACAGGAGGATCTCTTCCTGGAGAAGCTGGCTTTCATCCACAGTGCTGCCAGAGTGCTTCCACAACCTCTTCCAGGAGGTTGGGTTGCAAACAGTTGTGCTTGAGAAGCTGGACAGGGAAAGGTGCCATGGCCAAAGACTTCAGCGTGCTTTTCTGAGTTGTCAGGATGAGACGTTGATCAGGTTTTATTATTCAAGTCTCTGAATGCCAGGGTCATCTTGAGCACAGACCTTCTCTAGGGACCAGCAGCAGCAAATCAACAGTAACTTCACATTAAAAGAATTTATCCATTTATCCCAGGCCACTATGCTGTCTGGTCTTGGGGATGTTATAAAGCAGTTCTGCTTAGAGATACTGAGGTCTTTATGTTGCAGCCTGTGTTGTCCCACCCTGGACTGGTGGCAGGGAAAATTGTAGTGAGTAGGAAGGGTTGTTGGTTCCAGCAGCGCCTGCATGCTTTGGGATTGGTTTTCACTTAAGAGATGTTTTTGTTGTAAAATCGCCTTTCATAACAATTCCTTCACCTAAGTGCAGGGTCTGTTTTATCCATTCCCTATTTTGCAGAGGACAGACCTCTCATAAGCTGCTGTTTTCCACATAATTGCTTTTTTTACAAGGAACAGCGTGATTTGGCTGGAGTTGTGCGTTCCTTCCGCAGGGCTGGTTCCACCTCCCTGTCTTGATGGTGTGACCTGTGCGGTGAGACCCCAAGCTCCTCACACCCAAGGGCTGTCAGGGATGGATAGTAGGGTGGGGAGAAGCCTCCCCACTCCTAACTCTGGGAGCTGGCCAGACCAGAGGCGAGGAAGTTCCCTTTTGGGGGAGCCCCCTCGCAAAACAGGAGTTTCTGAGGGGCTGGGAAGATGCGGATGCCACAGCGGGAGAGCGCCCAGGCCCCTGTTGCTTCGTAGGACGCTGCTGCCCGCTCCCCTTAGGCTGGGCAGCCAGCTCGCCCAGGTCTTGAGCCGGGGGGAAACCCGATTGCTCCCGCAGATGAAACGTGGAAGCCCCGGGGAGGGGACGGCGACCCACAGGATACCCCGGTCCCTACGCCCGGCCCAGCCGAAGCGGTGACCCCTCACACTGGGCCCACGCATGCGCACCAGCCTCCCTCAGAAAACCGGAGGCGGCGCTCTTTCAGGCCACGGCGGAAGCCTTTCCCATTGGCTGGGTACCGCTGGGCACGGCGCCATCGCCGCCGGTGATTGGCGGCTCAGCGCGCAGACGCCGAGCGGAGTCAGGATGGCGGTGCCGGGCCGCCGGAGCGTGGTGTTTGTAACGGGCAACGCCAAGAAGCTGGAGGAGGTGGGGGCGGCTCTGGGGTGAGCCGGACTGGGCCTGGCCTGGCCTGGCCTGGCCTGGCCTGGCCTGACGCGCGGGCTTTCCTCCCTTCTCCCCCGCAGGTCATTCAGATCCTCGGAGACTCCTCTCCCTACACGCTGGTGGCGAAGAAAATTGACCGTAAGTTGGCGGCGGGCCCGGGGGGACGCGGCGGTG
>VXBZ01008084.1:1474862-1653652 GCA_013399135.1 Heliornis fulica | reverse complement strand
GAACCAGAGGACCATCGAGTTCCATTCCCCCCTGCCACAGGCAGAGCCACCAACCTCCAGGCCTGCAGCTAGACAAGGTTGTCCAGGGCCCCATCCAACCTGGCCTTGAACAGTTCCAGGGCTGGGGCATCCCCCAGCGTTCTGGGCAGCTCCTTCCAGCACCTCACCACTCTGTCCATGAAGAACTTTCCCCAATATCCAACCTAAATCTTCCCTCCTCCAGCTTCAATTCATTCCCCCTAGTCCTACCACTACCTACCCTTGTGAAAAGATCTACCCTTGTGGAAGGATCCCTCACTTCTCTGCCGCTGCAGCTCACCCAGGGGGGTGCATTCACAGGTGGTGTGAGGTGCCGGAGCTCGTGGCCATGGCTAATGTTTACTTGTAAAACATTTTGGGGTGTGTTTCCATGGTGTTTGCACTGTCATGCCGCTCCTGTGCTGCTCCTCAGGTTCTGGTGGTGGGCTGCGGGAACTCGGAGCTGAGTGAGCAGATGTACGACACGGGCATGTGTGAGGATATTGTGAACATCGACATCAGCGACGCAGTGATCCGTCAGATGAAAGAGCGGAGCGGGAGCAAGAGGCCGAAGATGAGCTACCTGCTGATGGACATGCTTCAGATGGACTTCCCTGATGCCCACTTCCAGGTGGTCCTGGACAAAGGCACACTGGATGCCATTCTCACCGATGAAGAGGAGGCCACTCTAACCAAGGTGGACAAGATGTTTGCTGAGGTCAGCCGAGTCCTGCAGATAGGAGGACGCTACCTCTGCGTGTCCTTAGCTCAAGCCCACGTGCTGAAGAAAGCGGTGGAATACTTCTCCCAGGAAGGCTGGGTCGTGCGTGTCCATCAGGTGGCCAGCAGTGGGGACAAGCAGCAGTTTGTCCTACCAGTCTTTGTTTATGTCATGACAAAGTTCAGAAAGATCCCTGGCTCAGCACCACAGATCCTGGAGATCTGCTCTGAGGAGCAGGACAAGCCGATGCGGGTGGAGAGTGCGGAGCGGCTGGTGGAGACGGTGAAGGACAGGCAACATTACGCTCTTCTCTGCAGCCAGCTCAGCAAAACCCCCTGTGGAGAGCAGGTTTCCCTGGATCTATGTGACAGAGCGAGTGGGAGGCCTCGCTACACGCTGCATGTGGTCGATAGTCCCTCGGTGAGACCTTCCCGGGACAATCGCTTTGCCATCTTCATCAGTGAGTACAGCCTCTCCTGCCTGCAGTGAGATGGTGGAGCTGCCAGATGGTCAGCAGGCCTGGATGTGCTGGGATCGGGGCTGGAGAGGGAAATAACCCACCTGGGCAGGGTCCAGTCGATGTTTTAATCCTGGCTTTGCGGTGGGACATGTGTGTCAGCTGGTGGTGCACGGGGAGGTCTGGCACTACGCTTGCTGGCTGAGTGGATGCCCACCTGGCCACAGGGGGCTGCCTGCCCTGCCTCTGTGGTGGTGGTTCCTGCCAGTCGTGCTGGTGACAGCCGCTGTTGCACGTTGTTACATAAAGCCAGAGTGTGACGGGCGCAGCTAGAATGGTGTCGCTGATCTTTGTGGGTGTCCTGACTGGCCAAGGCCAGGCTCCCCAGGACTGTCCTTTGCTCTTTTGCTTGCACCTTGGGGAGACGTATCAGGCTCTGCCAGCAGTGCTGTTCCCTCCCTGCGTGCCTGCAAAGATGGCAGCTTGGAGATGGGCTATGAGGCCATTGGATGCCCCCTCCTATGGGATATGGCTTTTCTCGCCTTCTGCGTGAGCCTGCCCGAAACGGAGAAGGTCGTGGCTCACTCTTGTGATGGTTGCAGAGCATGGCTCTGGGCATGCAGTAGTAGCTCTTCGCGATGCCTTGCCATTCCCTGCGGCTCTGCTCTCTGAGGCTGGGGTGACTCGGGGCCTGGGACTGGCCCGGGCTGATGGCAGCCCCTTCTGCAGTCCCGCAGGGCAGAGAAACCGAGTGGCTCTTTGGCACGGAGGAAGGGCGGAGGCAGCTGGCTGCCAGCGCGGGCTTTGGGCGCCTGGTCACTGTGGCCCTGCACAGGGAGCAGCACTACGAGGGCATGGCCAGCATCCAGACGGAGCTGTCGGGGAAGGTGATGGAGCTGGCCCCGCCGGGCCTCCCTGCCCGGCAGCAGGTGAGCCCCACTGCCTGGCCCCTTCACTTGGCTTCCCTGAAGCTGGGGCCAGGCTGAGTGCCAGCAGTGAATCCCCTCCTTTCTCCAAGGGACACCAGGCTGCAAGGTGTGAGCTAGTTGCCATGGCTGGGAGGAGACTGGTCTCCAGTTCATGCAACTCCTGGTGTCCTCCAGCTGGCCACCTTTCCTTGGCGGCAGTGTTCAGTGTGAAGTCCTTTCCCTCCAAAACCCAGTATCCCAAGAAAGCCAGACATCCCAAAACCCTCAGAGCGTCCAGCTCCTGCTTAATCCTGGCTTTAACTTCTGTCCCTTCTGTCTCCTCCTTCTTGCCCCAACTCCCCAAACTTGAGCTCATGCAAGAACTGTTGGGATGTCTGCTCCCTGCACCCCAACATGTGTATGGAGGGAAGCTGGTGTCCCATGTGCTGGTCCCCAGCTCCCCTGCAGCTGCATGCAGCATATTCTGCCACTCCTGTTCTGTGTCATCACAGCCCTTCGTCTGTGTTCAGGCCAGCAGGAACGCCAGGGTCTGTTCCTGGGGGGTTTCCTTCCCCACAGCAGTCCCTGTTTTACCTGCAGGTGCCCTTCCTGTCCGCGGGAGGGGACATCGGGCTGCGCACGGTGCAGCACCGTGACACCAGCCCCATGAGCGGGGAGTACGTCGTGGAGGACGTGAAGGGGGATGGCACCTGCTATTTCCGCCGCCTCATCTTCCTCTGCAACAGGAACGTGGTGCAGTCGGAGGCTCGGCTCCTGGCCCCCACACCTCTCCCAGGTATGTGGGGCAGGGGCCAGGGGTGACTTTCTGGGGTGGCAGAGTGTCATATCACGGCAGGAGGAAGATTTAAGTCCCACTGGGACCTTCCTGCCTTGTCCTGGAGCAGCTCTGGGAGTGTTTGTAAGCTCCTCTGCTTGCGTTGTGGGCGAGACAGTGGCTGGGGGTAGCTGGTCCCCAGAAGTCACCCCCGTCTCCCACCTTGCCTTACCAGTCAATGCTTCTTGTCATTCAGGCCAGAAGAAACGAAGAAAGGACAAGAAGAAGCCCAGCTCCTCTAAGCCACCTGCAACCATTGACAAGAGCTACCTGTGCTGTGAGCACCACAAGGCCATGGTGGCAGGGCTCTGCCTGTTGGGGGACCCCAATCCCCTCCCAGGTAATTAGGCTGCACTGGGGGCTGACGCACACGTGTCCCCATGCCCCAGCTCCTTGGGGAAGGGCTTCTCTGGCCCCAGGCACCCTTCACAAACCCATCTGGGGCTGGCAGGTGGTCTGAGCAGTGGGAGTGTGACCATGTGGATGGCTCACTGGGTGCTTTTTGTTGGCAGGAGCCTTGCTGGCAGTGCTCGTGGTGGGGCTCGGCGGGGGCAGCCTGCCCCTCTTCATCCACGACTATTTCTCACAAGCACGTGTGGCTGTGGTGGAGATCGACCCCTCTATGCTGGAAGTGGCCACGCGCTGGTTTGGCTTCTCCCAGGGTGACCGGATGCGGGTGCACGTCTCCGATGGCCTGGACTACGTGGCCAAGCTGGCAGCTGAAGGTACCATATTGAAGAGCATCCCGGGTGGCCTGTTGAATTCAGTGGGTGACGTGCTGGGGATCGGAGTCCTGCACTGCCTTCGCCCTCTGCTTCCTGTCCCTGCCCATCTCCTGCTGTGTGTCACGAGCTGCAGCCTAGCCAGGGCTCTGCAGCTCACGGGCCTGTCCTTGCCCACCCGTGCAGGGGATTTGCTGCCTCCCCTGGTGCCAGGAGCTGCTGAGTTCCATTGGAAAGTGAAACCCTGGGAGAGAGAAGTGTCTGTAGCACGGCAGAGAGGGTGCCTTCACGCCCCCTGCTGCCTCCCCACCGTGCATGGCTCATCTCTGTCCCATGGGATTACAAGTCTCTGTGTTCCCTCCTGCAGCTACAGCCCAGTACGACGCCATCATGTTTGACGTGGACAGCAAAGACCTCACGGTGGGGATGAGCTGCCCACCCCCAGCCTTTGTGGAAAAGCCCTTCCTCCAGAAAGTTAAAGCCATCCTCAAGCCGGAAGGTAGGAGGGGGGCTGTGGCTGTGCCTCTGCGGCCATCCCCGCTGGTCCTGTGTAGGGTTGAGTAATGGGTCTGTGCCACCATTCCTCATCCTGGAGAACAGTGATGGGGATTGCTGCATGGCAGGTCCTGGATCAGTGTGTTTTGGTGGGTGTTGTGACAGCAGGGAGCAGGGTGGAGCGGGTGGCCTGCACACTGCTGGGTCAGGCAGGCTGAGACAACCCAGGGGGGCCAGGGAAGGTGGTGGGAAGGCAGAGGGTGTAGGTGGTACCTGGGAACAGATTGTGTGGCCACCCATGACCCGTGTGGTGGCAGGGATGTGGAGCTGGGCCAGGAGCACTGTGAGGATGCCAGTACTCCTTGTGCTGCTACAGGACAGACGTTTGCACAAGAGTGGCACCGATTCAGCTGCGTTCCCACAGGGAGATGGGGAGCAGGGTGCTGTAGGAGGACTGGTCTGAACTCCCATCCTTCTCATCCTGCTGCAGGAGTCTTCGTGCTCAACTTGGTGTGCCGTGACGCCCAGCTGAAGGAGTCTGTCCTGGCCACCCTCAGGGAGGTCTTTCCCCTGCTCTACGCCCGCCGCATTGAAGGGGAGGTCAACGAGATCCTGTTCTGCCAGCCCAGCCCGGAGCGGCAGCGGGACCCCGCGGAGCTGGAGGCTCGTGCCCAGGCGCTGGAGGGGGCGCTCCGGCAGCCTGGGCGCCCCTGGGACAGTTCATATGTGCTGGCAGACATGCTGCAGGCTGTCAAGATCCTATGAGAGGAGCTCACTTGAACAAGAGAGAGGTCCCTACATGGATGCTGTGATGGGGTGCCCATGGCTGGAACCCCCACCCTTGGAGGGTCACTGTGGCCTGGGTCCACCTGAAAGATGGGACTGGCAGGGGGAGGTGCTGCCCACAGCATGGCTCTCTGGGAAGGACTCTGGGCTTGTGGAGGGTCATACAGCCCAAGGGACAGCGTTGGGGTGGTGCTTGGGGAAAGCTGCAGCTGGCACTGGCAGGACTCTGGGGGTTTGGGTCTGTCCGTGTTGCTTTCCTGTTGTGGGAAAAACATAACTGTGCCTGTCCCCTTCCCCTCCAGCACAGCTCCTTCCCTCTGATGCTGCTTTCCCATGCATCTCCAGCATCCCTGGTTGCTGGTGTCCATGCAGAGCTCCAGCCCTGCCCCAAGTCTGGTTGTGGATGTGTAAGTTGGCTGGGCACTGTGAAAATAAAGTGCTCAGGACTGCTTTGAGGCACACAGTGTTGTGGTGGGCTTACTTCTGGCTTGATCCACACCTCTGGTCACTTCTGCTCCTCAGGGGCATGCTGTGGGGAGAAGACAACAGAAATCCCATTGCAGTGTTCCCAAGCACCTGGCTCCTTCCCATACAGCTCCTCGTGTCTCTCCTGAGTATTTCAAAGCATGGTCCCTCCTTGGAGATTTTACCTGAAAGGTTCTTTATAAAGCAGATGACCTGCTGGTGCTCCCACATACAGCAGAAGTCAGTTTAGGGGGGGCTCATCTTTCTCCCCTGCAACAAATGAGTGTGACATGATACTAGTTACCAGCTTGCAGACATCAAGGCAACAGCCTGCTCTGACACCATGATGCTCTTACACCTCACCCTCCACCCTCACCCTGTGCTCCCTTCTGCCCCTGGCAGCCTGAGTGAGGACATCTTTCCAAAGCAGCCCCTCTGCAGCCCCCTTTCCTCAGCCCAGGGTGGTAACAGCACACCAGAAGCAGCTCCAGGAGGGATCTGACGTAACCTTTGGCACTGATACAACAGCAGCCACATCTCAGTATCACTATTGGAGCCATTTCACCAGCTTTGCAGTGCATGCACCCTGTCCCACCAGAGTGTTGGTGGGCTGCAGCTTGTCAGCTTCTCCTCCAGCAGGACCCAGCTCTCCTCTGTCTAGGGAAAATACTCCATCAGTTGGAAAGCAGAATGAGAGGGTGTGGGAACCTGAGTGTTTGCAGTTCCCCCAGCCCTGTGGGGCTATGGAAAGGGTCCCTGAACTGGTGGGGACCCCAACCACTACTTTGATATGACACTGGGCTCTTTGTGTGCCAGAGGCACTATGGCATCCACACTAACAGCAAGCACGTCCCTCTGACTGGCGACTGTGGCTGTATTTGGATTTCCCAGCAGCTTCTGCTTTGGAAACCACTCAGTTTGGATCCCTCCTCCGATGCTCCTTGCCTTATTCCCCTTGACAGAGGGACAAATTGGTGCCCTATTTTCTCACTGGGCTGGCCTGCTTCTACATGGAGGGAGCAGGTGCTTTTTTAAAATAAGTGCTTTTGATGATTCCCAGGCTCTGGAGAGCAGGGCTGGCCTCCTCCCTGCCTCAGATAAAGGATGGCAGCATGGGCATGTGCCCTCCACATGTTGCTCACCACCCAGTCGCTCCTCTGCCGTAGTGTTTTGGGGCAGCATGTGGATGCTGGTTAAGGGGAGAAAAAAGGCTGGAGCTCGAGCTGGGCAGAGGTCTGCCTGCCCTCATGCAGTTATTTTCTAAAGTTCCACTGTGATGGGCAGTTTTTTTAGAAGATTCTATTATCCATCCAGTTTAGCAATGGCAAATTTCTCAGCTGGATCAGCAGTGCTGCATTTAGTCTGCTTTTAACTTAATTTTCAATTCCCAATATAACTCCAGTGACATAGGTTTGTGCATGTGTGTGCCCTTTATTTTACTGAAGCCATCTCCTTTCTTCCCCAGGAACTCACACAAAGGCTGCGTTCATCCCTCCCTCGTCCCGTTCTGCCTTTCTGTTGTGCTTCCTAATCGCTGTGTAAGGCCACATCCTGGTGGAAAAACAAAAGCCATCTATTAGGAACAATGTAAGGATGAAATCGCAGCTCGTTGCAGCTGCCCTTGCAGCTACTGACAGCCCTACAACTTTGGGCTAGAAATACATTTTCAGCTGGAAAATTAGCAATTTCTTGAGTGCTGCAAATACCTGAAATCCTCTTCTGCAGGTAAAATGCTCAGAGCCTGGAATAATTGACATGTAGTAAATATTTCTCCCCTGACAGCCAAAACATTCAGCTAATGTGTTTGTTTGGCAACTGTGTTTCTGTTGAGTGTGTTGGCAGTATACTCGTGTTTACATCGCTTACTCCTCGCTTCCCTCCTTTGCCGCGTAGGCACGCTGTAAGTAGCGGGGTAGAAACAGGCACTTCTGTCACTTAGCAACCTCTGCTGGCTTTCAGATGCTGAGTTCTTTTCCTTTTTGGATTTCCCAGCACAAGAAGAGATGGCTGTGTAACTCATCACATAGCTCAGGCGTGAGGCTGTAGCCAGCTGGGGATGCGTTGGGCTGGTCCAGCCCCAATCCCTCTTGAAGCATCACATCAGTGTTCCTCTGCTGCTCCAGTGAGCAAGGCACTGGGAGTTGATGGGTCACCTCTGGGTTTTGTGATTTTTAGGTGCAGAGATGGAACCAGTGGTGCCCAATCGTAGAGGCTCTTTGGCCCAGGGTGACTCAGTGGCCAGGCAGCTGAGCAGGATGGTGATCTATGAGGCAGTTGGGGTGCCACATGCATACCCCGTATGGTATAACCTCCTTAGGTGTCACAGTCCTGATCCTGGCTCTGCAGAAGGACTGGAAAGTGTCTGGGAGACACTGACTTTCCTGTTCTCAGGAAGAGTGTGGGGGCAGGAGAAGGACACACCTTCACCAGCTGAAGGTACATCAAGCAGCTGGGAGAGGTTGTGTGAGTAAAAGCTGCTGATTGTCCCCAGCTGAGGAGAGCTTTGGAGGGAGGAGCCTGGGCCTGCTGCTGCCCAGACAAGCAGGGTGATGGCGCAGCAAGGGCTGCCACAGCCACATCTCAGAGTGTGGAAGGACCTGGGAAATGTTTTGTCCATGAAATCTTCCCTTGGGGAGGTGCTTGGCTTGCCTGGCGTTGTGAGCAAGGAAGGAGGCATGCTGCCAGGCTGCAAGGACGGAGTATGGCTCTTCCTGGGGTGCTCAGGGCTGCAAGGAAACATCTCCGTGGGCTGCAGCACAACACAGTGGCCTTTTCCTACCCTGGAACTGGATGCACATAACTGAAGAATCCATCTGATGGTCACAAGGCAGGAGAGAGGTCAGCACACCAGACAGGACAGGGATTGGGGTGTCACTGTCCAGTGACCCCTAAGTCAGCAGCCCCCCAGACACAGGGGAGAGGTAGAAAGTGCCTCTTCTTTATGGGAGGGAAATGCTGCAGCCACTCTGGCTTTCTTTCACTTCCACTCTATCTTTTACAACTCTGTGGTCTGAGATCTCCTCCTGGCAGATATGCAGACACAATGCTGACTGGCACCTTCATGACAGCACTGCAGAGCCAGGTGCTGCTGGGAACCTGGGGCTCCTTGCCCACATCTCCTCCTGTCTGAAAAGCTCTGCAAGACTCTGGCTTTGTATCTGAGACAAGAAGGGGTGAGGAAGGTCCCTGGAGAGAAGATGATGATGCTGTGTGAAGCAGCCTGCCCCTTATAAATGTTTCCTCGAGGGAGGATGCAGCCTCGTCTGTGCTTTGCTCAGCCTGGGGTCCTGCCTGCTCTCCTGGCAGGGTAGCGTGCCTGGCTTTCCACTGCAGGCATCTGCAAATCTTCGCTCTGGTAGTTTATATATAACCCATTTTTCATGAAGGGAACTGCACTGGTGTGTGTTTATAAAGCAGCCTGGGGACCTGATCCAAATGTCCTCAGTTCCAACGTCACGCTGCCTGGTTAGGAAGAAATATCTGTGAGTAAGTTTTTGGGTTCAAATGCTACAGCTGCACCCTGAAGCCAGGCTATTTTTGATATATATTTTTTTCTGGAAGTCAGGGTAGGACAAACTTGCTGTCTGTAGGCTTGATCTGAAATGCACTGGAAGCTTTGGCAGGAGTGGGGGCCCTGGGCTCTGCTGGAGCTGGTGACATCTGGAAGCCAGCAGACCATGTTGATAGAGTCAGTGGTGCTGGTGTGTCACCCTGGGGAGCAGGGCACCCTTTCTGCCATGCCAGGGAGAGGGAGGTCATCGAAAGTCTCTGTCCTTGCTGAGCCAGTCGTGTGGCAAAAGGAAATGCTTAATATCATGGGCCACATCTGCACGCAAATACAGAGTGTGTTTAGCTGGCTAAGCAGTGAGCAAAGCAACTCATGGGGATTGCACCTGCTGCTTCCGAGGGAAACATGGCCCTGTGATGCTGGTTTGGGTCTCTCTTTTTCAGGGTTATTCTTTGCAAGAAGATTTTCAATGATATCTGCAATGTTAGTCTTGATTATCTTAGCTACTCTGAATCTCGATAAATTCAGAAAGCCATGCTGGGCTCTGCCCAGGGATTTGGAACAAGCGTCCTGGAGAAGTCAGTTATAAAAAGCAGAGACCTGAAGATGCACTTGGGTGCCCTTTCCTCTCTTCTTTACTGCTCTCTTGGAGTCATTGGAAAAATGAGTACCCTCATGATAACAAGGGCATGTGTGATGAAAATATTCATGCTTTTTCCAGGAGAAGGAAATCTATACTTGGCTGCTTGTGGTTTTGTTTTTCTGTGGGGAAGAGTGGATTTTTGTAAGTGATGGAGTTGCAGAGTGAATTTGGTCACTTAGTGGCTTTAACTCAGCTTCAACAGACAAAATAGTGTGGTTTGGAAACTTCCCAGACTTGGGGGAATAACTCAAACTTTTCCTAATTATAGATGATTTTTTTTTTTAATTGTAGAAACAAAGAAAGATGCAATTTAAAGATCTGATGGAAAGGACAGTTCCCTAAGATATCAATTGAAGAAGCCCACAGTGTTGCTCCTGAAGACTTCATGCTTTTTTCAATCTTCATTTCACTCTTGTAGAGATGCAGCCCTCTCGCTGGGCTGCTCTTCTACCAGTCTTAATTATTTCACCAGGGCAATGCAAAGTGCTCTGATGCTCAGACAAGACAGATTCTATGCAGCTTCCAGCTTCCACAGAAACCTATGGACTGGAGGAAGGCCAGGCAGCTACTCTAGTGCCTCCTGGCATAGCCCATTTAGGAATAGGGAAAAAAATAGCCAATGCTGATAATTGGCATAATTATCTCAATATTCCCTAGGCTCCATCTAGATAGAAATGATCGCAAGGCTTTTCCCAGAGGCTGGCACACTGGGGAGGTGTTCTAACTGCAGCAGCGAAGCTGTCTCTGAGTTATGCCAGCTAAAAATTCAATCTGTTCATTTGTTTCCAGAGTTCAAAGTCAGTCTGTTGTAAAGAGTAAATTTTTACGCTTGTTGAGAGCTCTGGCCAAGAAGTTTTGATAATCCTCCAGATCGTTAGTATCTGTCAGCCTGCGGGATGTTCACAGTTCCCTTTTGTTTTGCTTTTCTTGCTGAGCGGGGCTGGTGTCTGTCTGTTAAATACAGAGGATAACTTCCATTGCTGCAGGACTCCAAAGCCTCTGGTTTGGGTATTTTTGTGTCGTGACTGCTGCCAGTAATCACAAATAATAAATCTCATCTCTGTTGTCTGCCTGCGCTTTCAGCTCAGCCTCGCTATTCTTTTTTGATTGAACTCACTGCAGTGACATGGCTTGGACCTTGTTCTGAGCTACCAACCTGCTACCAGCCTTGATGGACCCGGCTTCTCTGGCCTGCCTGGACAAGGCTCTGGTGAACGTGTGCCTGACTCTGGCAGTGCTTCAGCCTGTGCTGAGCGTTGGAGCTGCTCGCCAGGGTCCCTTGCGTGCTGCAGGGAAGGATACAGGGATGGCTGCAGGGATGGCTGCAGAGATGGATGTTGGTTCCCTTGCTCGTGTTCCCAGCGCAGGAGGGAGTCGGGAGGAATTCAGCCACCGAGCCTGCACTAAGATTCCTCACTTGGCAGAGGTCTCGGAGCTTGAAGCCAGGGGTCTGCCAGGTCCCACGGGGGCGTAAGCAGTGCCCAGCTTCTCTGTGCGCTCTCACTTTGGCCCGGTTTGGTGCCAGGGCCCGGTTAACGGCGGTCCCGGCACTGAGCGCGGTGTAGCCACCCGTGGGCACCGGGTGAACAGGGGGACTCCCTACGAGCGACCCTATCGGACTAAAGGGGAGGGGACCACACCGACACCATCACGGCCACGGGGTTCAGCCCAGCCAGCCTCGACCCGCACCGGGCGGGGGTGTGGCCTGTCCGCCGAGACCCCGCCTCCAGGCTCGGGGGTGGGCGGGGCGCATGCGCAGTGCGCGGGCTGTTACCTGTCAGCGGCGGCGGGAGGAGAGGACCCCGGCGCGGCGCGGCTCGGCGGGATGGAGGGGCTCATCCCGCTCGTCAACCGGCTGCAGGATGCCTTCGCGGCGCTGGGCCAGAGCTGCCTGCTCGACCTGCCGCAGATTGCGGTGGTGGGCGGGCAGAGCGCCGGCAAGAGCTCCGTGCTGGAGAACTGCGTCTCCAGGTGAGGCGGCGGCGGCGGGCTCAGAGGGGAGAGAGCGGGGGTTCGTTCCCGGCTCCGCGCCCCCGGTGATGCTCGGTACGTGCCCCCGGTGCCGCGGGTGGCGGCGAGGCGGGCCCTGGCGCGCCAGCGTCCTTGGCTTGGAAGCCGCCGCAGCTCCGGTGTGAGCGCGTTCATGTGCCCGGTGCGGGGGTAACCGGCGGCTGTGGGCGGGGGGAGGGGGAATAAAAAAGCTGTTGAAGCCCCAAATCCGCGGGTCGGGCCGGTTAATGGTTCTTACGCCGTTACTCGCGGTTTGTCCCATCCAAATGCGCGGGTGGGTGTCAGCATCTCTTCTGAAAGCTACCATGGAAAGGAGAAGCCTGGTGATTCAGGCGGCCCATCTGACGGACAGGTGGTCCTTCGGATGGACAGGTGGTCCTTCGGATGGTCTCTGAAGGTCTCCTGAGGCATGAGTGAACTTCACGTCCTGTTCTGTAAAGTTTCTGCTGCGTTCGCCGCGAATGCGGGCGGGAGGGAGGGAGGTGGTGTTCACAGAGCGTATCTGCAGTCGTTAGTCTGCGTATACAATCAAAAGTGCTCTGTATGGCAGCGGTCTGGGAAGCTTTATGATGTGTGGAGGCCTTTGTTAAAGGTAATATTAGATTGTGTAGCTCTCCGTAGCCTGGCCACGTGTCAGACTGCAGTGGAATCTTGACATACAGTATAAAGTCGCTGTATGGTTTTTCTTTATCTGCCTCTCAGAACTTTCACAGTGTTAAATTTTGGTTTTCTCTGTACTTGAAGATTGTAGTGAACTCCTGGTGTTGCAAGTACTGCCAGACTCTCCAGTTTAGAATGGGCAAGTGAGATCCTTAGAAATCACTGTTAGCCATTAAAGTATTTATTTTTCTTTAAACAAGTCATAAAGAACTATTTTTGTAACCTTTGGATTGTTTTGATCTGCGGGACCGCAGAGCTGTGTGTAGCACATGTGCTGAGGAAAGGCATCTTCATCATTGTTTTGGTCCCTGTGCCAAAGCCTTGCCTGGGGTGGCACCCACCTGGGATCGGGTGAATGTGGTGGGCTGTTGGCTGATGTCTTTGGATCCAGCTGTGATGATGGAAGAGACGCCCGCTCCCAAATGCTTGTTATTGCTCCCCTGCTAGAAGGACCTTCTCCGTCTGAGTGGAGGTGGAGCTGCAGAGCGTTCCCGCTGCCTGGATGCGCCTGGCTAGAGCTGAAAGCATAAACTAACAGTTTGTGCTGGTCTGGCCTTTTGGACAAGAGATTGGGACTCACAAGCGAGATGTAGACCTTTCTAGCAAGAAAGGTCTACATCTCGCTGGTTACATTACTGGTTACATTACTGGTGCCTTCCCTCACGACTGAGTGTGTGTGGTCAGCAGATGGGTGGTTACTTGTAAAGCTGTGCGAACTTCATTATGAACCCTCAGAACCAGATTAGTAAATGTCCAGGAGATAAGAAGAACATTTTGCTTGTCAGATCAGCAGGCAAAACAGTCTGTGGTTCTTTTTAGTAAGTCATAGGACATTCCTGTATTTACAGGATAATGAAGCTGCTCTCTGTAGACAAGTTTATTACATTCGTGTCTTTGTTAACATGGCTTATAGAGGTAGAGACAAATTGCATTGGGTTTTTTTGATTTTTTTTTCTTGTTCTTGGTATATTGCATGTCATGTGATTAACCACAGGGTAAACATTAACTAATAGCAATAGAGCTTTGGAATTTACATTAAAATACAATAGTCCTGATGTTGCTCTGAAGTTTGAATGTCAATTTTCTTTTTGTCAGTATCTTCTTTGTTTTGATTTTTTTTCCTTCCCTGATTGGTTTGTTGGTTTTCTGTGTGTGGTTTTTTGGGTGAGTTTTGTTTTGTTTTTAACCATGTCAGTCTCTACAATTAGTAGATTTTGAACACTTAGCCTTCAGAGATGCTTAAGATCTCCACACCTTCAGGAATAGCTGTAATCAGTGAGAAGGCGGCCTCCTGTTCTCCATGTGGAGGGTAGTGTCTTGTTACAAGCATGCTGTTGATTGATAACCTGAGTATTCGTGGAGCTCTAGTGGGGTTAGTAAGGCTGTTCTTATGCCTGTAGCCCTAGACCACTGTGCCTGTTTCAGGCCTTAACAGAGTCCTTGCTTGTGCAACGATGACATTTTGCCCCCATGCTTGGACAGACGAAACCTATTTGCTAACTTGCAGGTGCTATCAGAGTTGGAGCTTCTTCCTAACCGCCCAGGAGATGTGTTGGGCTGTACTGAGTTACCCACCATCTAGCTCATGCATTGCTATAATTTTCAGGAGGGTTGTGAGGAATGTGGCTCTAGCAAGGTTCTGTGGTCTGGCAGATGGTTCTGCAAGTGGGATCCAAGTCCTGTTACTTTCTGAAGTTCTTAGTGACATGCAACCATTGCTGTCCCCAGGGTGGTACCAAGCCATGTTTAGGTGCACACAGCATCATTAATTACTAGCAACAGTCAGTGAATGTGTTGGGATCAGATAGCATGTTTGATCTGCCTCAGTACTGGGGTTGTGTGAGGATGAATTATGCATGTTTGCCTGCTCCAGGAGTTGTGTGGCACCTAGACCTATGTATGTCACTGTAGGTTGGCTGGGAGCAAGGCTGGCGTGGAGCAGTGTGAGATCTCCCAATGTCGCCATTACGGTACTATTTGGATTAACATCCACTAAGGTATTTGGAGAGCTTGCTCTTACTGCTCCGCTCTGTGCAAGGAGACTTTATTACATGTGGTCATCAAAGACTGTGTTTGGAGGGTTTCCTTTTGGGATTCTGATTATATTTAGACGGAAACAGAAATTCCAGAGAGCATCTGAGGACAACAGACACTTCCATTTATGGGTTAGACCTTCATGTGTTCCTAACTGGAACTCATGACACTCCTTTGAGGAAATGATATTGTCTGAAGAGCAAATGTTTCTTGACATGTTTCTCTTTGTAACAGAAGTAAATGTGCCTTTAAAATACTGAGCCAGTGTTCGAAGCAGAGGATCTAGTGCGATCTTCTGGTAGAAGCTGGCAAGAGAGAGATTCAAGAGTGCAAAGGGGAGTCAAATGTGTAATACCAACAGTGCCAATGGGAGATAGGCACTTTGCTTGCTCTTACTCCTTTCCTACAGAGGAGTAGAGGACAATGACCTTCTACATTGTTTGTGCTTTTTAAACATCTTCTTTTGATAATAATAGCATTACTTAAAAGAAAACTAATGTCAGGAAGCAATCCTTGGAAACTATTTGGAGAAAAATAATTTTCTATTCTTCCATATACCCAAATGGGTTTTTAAGGTAACTAAAGGCACAGATGGCAAGCTACCTTTTCCTCCAGATTTGAATCAGAGCCTTATTTTATTCTTACAAAATAGTGAGAAATTAATAATTAGATTTCAAACCTAAAAGCTCTTTACTTCCTTCCCTACTTAATATAATATAAACTGCATGTGGCCAAATAATTGTTTTATATGAGATGTGAACTCTTGATTGTAAGCCTGTCAGTCATAATCAAACAAGCACTTTCGTTTTAAGAGCCTGAGCTCTGGTTTTGTAATGCAGCTTTTCAGCTTTTTGATCCGAGATGCTTTTGATAATCTTGCAGCCACTGTAGAGCTATTTATTACGGCATATATACTTTTCTTTTTTTTTTTTTTTCCAAATTATGATTCCTCATGCACTCAGCTTGTTCTTTCTCCTTGAGATGGCGGGTGTGAAAAGACTGCGTTGAGTCATTAGGGAAAGAGAAAGGACTTTAAATCTGGCTGTCGAAGCAGAGAATTGCTTCAAAGAAAGTAGACCCGTGCTTAGACTGCATGCTGCCTGGGGGAGATATGGTTAAAATCTGCAGTATTTTATTCTGTCAGTTGCTAGTCATGGACAGGAAAACTTCTCTTGTTTTTTTTCAGAAAATTCTTCTGTTTTGTGAAACAAGCATGAAAGAGCTAAGCAGTCAGATACAAACTGAAGTGTGATGCTATGTATTCTTTTTTTTAATCTTAAGGATCTTCTGGAAATGAGAATCAGCCACTCCTTTTCCTGACTAATTAAGCCATTGTACAGCTGTATTGAGTGTATCAGTCTGGTTGTCAAAGTACTCGGGTGCACTGAATGCAAGAATTGTTTCTGGGTGTTCCATTAAATAGCAACAGCAGCAAGTGAGACAGTGGCTTATTTAAGTTTCTTCCCCAAATACATGTTTACATTTGTTGCAGAACAAATACAGTCATTTAGATGGGATATAGATGGCCTATTTTTGTCCTTAAGTTAACTACAATGTGGATTTTAAGTTCACTTTTATACCAAGTTTTGAGAATTGATATATGCAAAGTAAAGCAAATGTGTAGTTAAAACCAAACATGCATGCAAATATCCTGGTTTTTTTTTTTCTACCATGTGAAAAGCAAAAATTTTCCTTTAAAACTACTTTGAGGATTTGTGTCTCATACTTCTGGCATTTAAATTTTACTAATTAAAAGATTTCTTCTACTTTAAGAAAGATATACTCTGCAATGAGGCATAGCATAGTGAGCCCTAACCTACATTCTGGTGTTTAAGATGAGTGTATCAGGCAGTTTAGAGATATTAAATCAATAAGTAATGCTTAATACTTTACAAAAGTGTACTTATGAGAAAGATATACTGATGGCCTTAATATAACTGGCACATCATATATGGTTAGTATATTGTAGTAGTTTAGTGAACACAGGCTTAATATTTGAAGTGTGAGATTTAAATTTCAGAAAGATCTCAAAACCCCACAAAAAGCAACCCTCAAACCCCTCCATTCTGGTCTTGACTAGCTTCTTGACTACCTTTTGAGAAATCCATGCTGCAAACTCAGTGGTAATTCTTATGGAAAGCTGAATCCGTGAAGGTACTGAGGGTGCCTGCACACCTCTGATAATTTTTAGAGGTAAATCATCATCTAGTGAGAGATTTATGTGATTTATTATTTTTTAGACCATAGATATTCACTTAAATTTAGATAAACTTTGCTGATTCTGAGTAAAGAGATACTCCTGAAAATTCAGCTCACTGTCTGACACTGTAGGTTCTTGTATAACATCCCTAAATGCCAATATTCATTGCCTTCGGGAATGAGTCTGCACTTGAGATTTGGTGCTATTGAAATCAACAAATATCAAGCAGCTTTGATGTCTTGGTGTTTCTTGCTGGGTATTCCTCCCACTAATGTTTCAACCTTCTATTATTTGCCTTTGTAGATGAAATACAAGGTAAAGCATTCTGTTTTAGATCTGAAGATGTTAACAATATGATAATTGGGATATTCGCCTGTAAACATAGGGAGTGATACCGCCATGGATTGCAGCTGAGAAGTATGGACACTGTTCTCTTGTCTGGGAGAGATTTACTGTGTGCCCTCAACCCGTGCTTTTTAAACATGACCTGCATCTGTATCCACGTGTGTATGCCATGAGCCTATACTCTTGTCTAAATTGTATGGAGGGTTTAGATATTTATTCCTTTATTTTATAAGCTGCTTCTATTTCTAAAGGAAGAGGTTAGTGTATAATCTTAAAATCAGTGTGAGATAACTATGATTGTAGTCTAAAACTTGCTGTGTTTGTGGTTTGCTTTCCATCAGTTGGTGAGTGAGAATATTGATGATATTCATTTAAGTATTCATGGGTTTCTTATACAACGTCTGCCTAGCTGCAAGCACAGAGGGACAGGAGCCATTTTTGCTTTTCCTACTCTTTTTGTGTTTTTAATTTATTTTTTTTTTAAACAATGCATTTCAAAATAAGATTTTCTAGTAAACAGAAGCCTGTGAAATCCCCATTTGCTGTACTCATGTGTAACGGGTTACTGGGAATCCTTTTAATGCTGTGTGTCTGCAGTGTAAAGCCTTTAGTGTAAATATGCTGAGAACAGGAAACGAGCATTATTTGACTGTGACCTTGCATCTTTTTTCTTCAGTAAGTTGCACTGAGATGAACAAGGCAGCATTATTGAACTAGAGAGCAGCAAAATCCCATTTAACTGCATGCTGGGCTTTGATGTACTGCCAAGCACTGTTGTCTGTGATAGCCTCTGGGATGCAAAGGAGACTGTAGCTATAGATAAGAGAGTTTTCAACCGAGGTGTCTAGGGAAATGTCAGCTCTTATAATTTGTACGTGGAAATCATGCTTTTAATACAATACCTAGCAGGGTATTTATACATTGAGTCACCAAGACTTCATTCTTCAGATGCTCAAGAGATTTCCCTTTGCTGTAATGCAGCTTGGTCTCATAGATGGTATAATCAGAGCTAGATTAACCCTAAGCATTAGGTACTTTGTTTACTGTGTATGGTGCAGATGCCTAAAAATGCACATGGATATTCAGTGGTGCTTAGCTATAGAGGATGCTCTAAAATGGTGCATATCTTACCTGCAGAGAGTAGGCAAGGCTCGGTGTGGCAAGTGCGAGAGGGACTGTAAGACATCTCTAGACTCTGCTGCGCGACAGTGGGTGAAACAGGCTCTGTTCCGGGTCTAGTCAACAGCCAAGCTGGAAGCTGCTGAAGAAATTTCAGCATAATCCATCAGAGGCAGTGTTGTGCCCTTGGGAGCTCATCCGGTAGTTTGTTCTGAATTTTGTTTGTTGCTAAATAAATGTTGACAGACGATCCCCAATGTCCATCACATCTGGGAAATAAGCTGGAAGGCTTTAGGAGTGTAGGCTGAGACCTCCAGCATTATGACTTTGTTAGTGTTCTGGGAAGGAGCAGCATTAAACAGTGTTTTGGTCAGACTTCTAATATAACATTTTCCTTGTGGTAGTAATTCAATTTCCGATGAGTGGAGAGATGCGATGTCCTGGCTGATACTGACTTTCAATATTTAGGTAAACAGACTTTACATTGACATCAACAATATAAACGTTTTCATATGCTTCAGGCTCAAAGCAGGAGATAGGCAGGTGGAAAAGGATAACTGGCTAGAGAGAGAAGTTTGAAAGACTCGGATCACTTCCTATGGAAACGTTTCTCCCTTCTGGAGCTGCCTTTCTGTCTTACACTGCAGGTCCCATTGTGTGTACTTTCTGGGGGAAGTAGAAGGATTGAATACAGTTATGTTCCAGATTTGCAAAGTAATCTGAAATGGCTTGTATTGTACCAAGACAGGTAAACATACAGTTTGACACCTTGTCCACCACAAAAGAGACGATTGTATTTTCACAGTGCTTCTGAAGATGCAGAGTATTTTTGGACTTGACTAAGCAATGGCATAGCTGACTGTGTGCTGTTTAAAAAAAATCTGTATTGATAGATCTGAGTTCAGGACAGTGTCATTTGAGAGGACAAGCAGGAGCTTATTTTGTCTGGGTTTTTGATGACAGCACTGAATTTTCAGTATCTGGAAGCTTTGTTATGACAGAGTATCCAGAGGTGAGTTATTTGCTAATCTCAAGTGACTACATAGTTGTTAGCTTCATGTAGCCCCTAGGCCTGCAGTGTTGGGGATACATTATTTTTATTCTGATCACTGCAATCAGAATGTGATTTTGGGTTTTTTTTCTGTTTTCGTCTATAATATAATCAGATATAAACTTTTTACTCAAATCTTTTCTAAAGAAACATTGATAATAGCATTTGGCAGCTAGGAGTGATAACGCCCTCCCTTTCTATTTAGAGAACTGACCATGATGTAAAGCAAGTAGAGAATTTTTGTTGTTAATTTCTTGCACTGAGATACAAAATCTTCCTGCATTAGTATTCATCCTGAGAAGGGATGGGCTTTTATGCACCAGCATCCTATGCAAATTAGTCCTTTCCTAAGAGCAAACATATCTGATTGGGGAGAATATGGTTGTCCTGCAAAGTCTGCTTTATTCTCTTTGACACAAAAATTCTGAGAATTGTTGGAGGGGGAGTTGTGCTTTGTGGTTTCCCCACCTCCCACCCCCTTCTTGGAACTGATGGAGAGCACCGCTAGGCAGGAAATAGCAGAGGCTTTTGTCAGATCTTAAAAGAGAAAGAGGAAAAGGGGCATTTTCACAAATGGAATTAGGATGATGCAGCAAAGGTTTGGATGCCTGCCAGGGAGGACAGATGCATCGTGCATACCGTGGCTTGCCGATGGGTTTGCACACGGGCAACTTCCCGATCTGTTAATACAGCAAACCTACAGCCTGAGCATAATCACTGCAAACAGAGCACTGTTCATCTTACCGCTTCTGTGGGATTGCCTGGCAAGCTTTCATAGCTGTACATGACAAGTTTTCGGTCCTATAAACATGACTGAGATTTGAAAGCTTCTTATGATGTACAAGATACCATTTTTAATACTCAGAAATGCATTTTCTTTCCTTGTGTCAGTGCTCAGGCTTGCCTCTCTCTGTGCAGGGATGTGAGGTACTCTCACTACTGTCAAATTGTGACATCAGATTTGGGGTACTAATAATGATCTGTGCCTTCTTAGACTTATGTTCGAATGTGCCCTACTTTAGAGAACCTGGCGACTCCAGTTGTGCTTAATGGAGACTTCACCGACTGGAACTAGAGAAATACTTGGCACTGATTTTTCTCATAGCCATGTAATGTTTACTTTAATATTCTGGCTGTTCTTTGAGCAGAGGTGCTCCTGCTACTCGTAAAAAAAAAATAAAAATCATTTAGATATGAGAGAAGTATAACAACTGTGTTTTTTAAGTCTGCTCTGTCTCCAGCTATCTTAATGGAGAGCAAAATCCTAAACTTTGCTTTTTCATTTTAGTGTTACCTAAGTTGTGTAAGCCACAATTCCATAAAAGTGTAATGGAAGACTGATAGGTTAGTGTTGTGTGAGAGTTTCAAGATTTATTTTTTTTTTTAATGATTATTGATTCAACTTGTGTGCTTATCTGGAAGTGATGGATAGGATAATGGGTGGATCTCCACTGTTCAGTTTTAGTAGTTCAACAGTGGATTTGAGGGACACAAGCTTCTCAAAGACACCTTGAAAGAATTTTTACTGTGAACTGAGAACAAACTTTGAAGACCGAACGTGATCTAGGTGGTAAAGTGTCCCAATGAGGATGTCAGCATCTGTGGCATGCAGTTTACAAAAAACCCTGGAAAGAGTGGTATTGAGCTTTAGGAGTTGGTGTATTGGAGATCACTACAAATCCACAGCCTCTCAATGTGTTTAGCTTGCCTAGTAGGCCTAATTAAGATTGGTATTATTGGCCTTTAGTAAAAATGATTAATTATTTTGTACATCTTCATGTAAGCCCCATTACATTTGGCTGAGATTTTGCAGATGTTTAACAGAGCTATGGGAGACTCCTCCTCCTGATTGACAAATACTATGCCAAAACAAAAAAAGCATTTACTTTTTTGAAATGAGTGAAAGGAGGTGAGGGATCAAGCAGTGACATAATAAGAATTGTTCTCTCTGAGCTAATGAGGAAGAGAGTATATAGCCAAATATCAGTGTGATGTAGACAGTGATGTGCAGGACACTATTACTAAAAAAAAAAAGGAAAAAAGTGGTTAAAAGAACACACATCAGAGGCAGCACCTTAAAGGTTTTGGGGCTTCAAGTGATTGTGTCCAGTGATTGTCTTTGTATTGTCATTTGGAGGGTAGAGGAGTTGTGCTTCTGGTGCCACTAAGGAAAAAAAAATAGTGATGTTTAGTGTCAGTGATGACAAATTTCCTCTGAGAAAGCACATCACTTGATATTACAGGTTTAATTCTGAAGAAAGCCTCTGCTAGATGCATAGTATACTTTTCATTGCTTAGGCATACTCTGCTTTGTAGTGAACAAAAGTACATGAAGAATCGGCTGCTGGGTCTTCTGGGGTGTTTGTAAGCACAGGAACAAAAGCAGGTGAGATAGAACATGCCTGCCAAAACAGGTCTGCAGATGTATATTTTTAGCATTAAGAGCTCTTTGGTTCTAGACTAACTAGTTTTGGTTTACGAGTTTTTGAAAATGAACCTGGGGAAAGAAGTTAAAAATTATTAATGTCTCTCTTCTGTTGCCTTACAGTAGACCACACTTTTTTCTGTTTTGTTCTTTTGCAGCACTTTGCTTTGAGGCTAAATACGATAAATGCAAGAAAAATGAAAGCCTTTTGTAGTAGGGTGTGCATTTGGCACAGACCTGGGAAACGCTTGGCTGTATGTGTGAATGTTTGCTGTGAAACTGCGTTCTTCCACACAAGATCCGGCTTCCCAGCGGCCTGTACGAGCCACGAGTGCTACAGGTGTTTCTAGTGTGCCCAGCTGGAGTTGTAGAAAACAATAAACGTTGTGTTGGACAAAGGCCCAGGAAACCTGTTGACTCTTGGCATAATTGCTTCCTATTGCTGTTGAAGTGCAGTCCTAGGCAAATCTTGGAAACAAAGGCCTGTCCGGAGTGCTACCCCCGAGTTGTGCGTGTGAGCAGCCCATGGAATATGGCCTTTCTGCGCTCGAGGGAAGGTTAGGGGAAAACTTTCCTAGGTAATGTTACTAATGCTCTTTGTAAAAATTAAATAGATTTATGTGGATCATTTGTGCTCTAGTTCTCCCATAAGAGAATTACAATTCTTTCCTGAGCCTGTCTTGTTCCTACCCTGTGTGAAAAATGTGGAGGTTTCTATGTTGAAGGGACTTCTGATTTAATTTTTTTTTCTTTGGCAAATCATCACTATCAGTTTTATTTATTGCTAGCCTTTGATGCAGTTGCTGTGTAATCACAGATGTGTTCCTCCTTTATTTGATTTCCTGGATTCCCCTTATGTTTTATATAAATTATATTGGTATTAATGTAAATTAGTCATCATTTATCCTGCATAATACTGACCATGTAACTGATCAAAGTGTAGAATATTTCTCAGTACTCCACTAGCAAAGCAGATGTACTCTTTTGAAACTATGATTGAGTTTTAAGTGGTGATGCATCATCACTCTTCATACAAACCTGAGATTCTTTTCTTTTCCTTTTTTTTTTGTTGTTTTATTTTAACATAAAAAGTAGCAGTGTACTAGAGAGGTCTTAAATGAGGACTCTTCCCCTACAAGGAAAAATCCCTTGGAACACATGTTTATATTTTTTTGTTTGTGTTGTTTTTTCCGCTTAAGCGATAGTCCTGCATTATTATGAGGCAAACCTCAGTGAAGGAGCCCCTGCCTTGTTTGGTTTTTAGTGTTTCACTGTGGTTTCTGCCCTTTCTGAAATTTGCAAGGGTGTTCCCATCTCTTCTGTGGGACTTTTCCCGTTAATGAATTGTCTAACTGCTTTTATTTCCTTTCTGACCATCAGTCAGAGAGGGTGGTATGACAAAAGAGGACAACATAGAGACATGAACTTCCTTTTTCTTTTTCATTCCCCCCACACCCCCCCTTGTAGTAAAGTTGTCTGCTGTAACAAAGATTAGACCTCTCATGATTATTATAAACCTGAAGGGGTTGGTGTGGCCATTGATAACTTGTTTCACCACCCAGTGACGCTGGTTTCTGACCTCTAAGTCAAATTCAAACTAACACCTGTTACCTTCACACATTAAACAACTGTTTTAGTAGATCCACTTGTCCACATCTCTGATACAGGAAATGTGCAGTATTTGAGAATGAAGACCGTACAGTTTATGTTATGCACTAAGACATGAGTAACTTTTGGGGTAAAAATTATTTGGCCCTGAAAATATTTTGCTCTTGAAAATATTTAATAGTATTCTAACAGATGGGTGCATTCTAAGATTGAAGAGTTATTAAAATGATGTTCCAGAAGACCTCGCTGCTTGCATCTTATTTGCATGGGTTATATTCAGTACTGGCAAGGCAGCGCTGGACAGGCTTTGCTGCTGGTCTCCAAGCTGTCATGTCACATCAGCATTGCTGCTGAGCTGGTAAAACTGTTGTCAGCAGAGAACTTTCTACCCAAAATGCTCTGACAATAAACATATAAAATAGTTGTGATTCTTAATGTAGGATGCCTGTCTTTCAAAGGATTGTATTGTTCATTCCCAGCTTTGTTCTTGCACAGTGTGCTTGATCCTTGTTTCCTCCATCTGGTCTTTGTGTTCTTGCAGTTTTGCACCCAGGTACTTGCAGGATCACTCACAGAATCACCCAATTGTCTTGTTTGAAGTGACCTTTTAAATCAAGTCCAACCATCACCTTAACCTGCCATTCACTACCAAATCATGTCCCACAGCACCACATCTGACGGTCTTTTAAATCCCTCCGGGGATGGTGACTCCATCTCCCTTGGGCAGCCTGTTCTAATGCCTTCCCACCACCACAGAAGACAGTCTCTTCTTTCTCTTGTCAGTGTCTTTGTGCACAAATTCTCAGGNCAAAATCTCTGGGATGTTTTCTTTTTTTTTTTTTTTTTTTTGTAGAGAGATTTCTTTGCAGCTGCTTCGACTCTGATTTAATTTTCTACCAGCTCTCACAAAATATACCTGCACATGCTGGTCAAAAGGTGTGGAAAAGCAGCTGTCCTTAAAAGAAGGTTAAATGTTCTCAGGATGTGGAGGGCATCATCCTCTTTGGTCAGAGGGAACCATGGTGACTTAGCTGTGTTTTGTCTTATTGTATTTCTTGCTGCAGAAGCTAATTTTTTTCTCCTTCCAGCAGCATTTTATTTATGTTGTTGGTTTTGGGAAAATGAGGATGTGGGGCCATTCCTAATACACGGATTTGAGTTGTTTTTTTGGCACCACTAACAAACTGGGGGTGGGGTGTGGAGAGCAGGCAGAAGCATCCTGTCTTGTGAATGTCAAAGTAGGCATTTCTGCAGAGGCAGTTGTGAGGTATTTCCTCTGAGTCCCTTGCTGCTAGAATTGTGATGTGGTACTATGTTGCCTTTTCTAAAAGAGCGCAAGTTATGTCTCAGATTTGGTGGAGATTTTTGTGTGTGTTTAAGGAACTGCCTTTTTCTGGAAGTAGAGTTCATATATCTATTTGTAACATCTGTTTTGGGCTATGCACAGATGCCACTGCCTTGGGGTTGAAGCTGAAAATTGAAAATTATTTTTTTTTTAAATAAAATTCTGTGTCCCTTTGGGGACTTATTAATTGAGGTCAATGTCTCCTTTCAAAGACAAATACCCGTTTTGTATTCAAGAGGATGGCGAAGGTTTTGAACACTCCCCATGAAGCCCTTTTTTACCTTCGGTCTGTGTTGCTTTTTCCTCTTCAGACTGTGAGTTTGAAGCAGAAACTTTATGTCCTTCTGCTGCATTCTATTTAGACAGTTACGTGATCAACACAGCTTGTCCTCTCAGCATCAGGAACCTCCCTCTGATGTTTGCTTGAACAGAAGATGGGCTTTTAGATGATGGTTAACTTATTAGAGAGGGTTATTGAATGTTGTATATTTTGGACATATTAAGAGGATCTTCTGAAGGAAAATTGTCTTTTTTAAAAATAATTTTTCAGTTGAGGAAAAGTCAGTGTTGTCTAAAAGGAGTTGTATTAACGCAGTGTCCTTTATATCTGAACGTGCTTAGTCTGAGGTACAAAATCAATAAGTCTTTTCAGTCTTTGACTCCCTGAAGAAGGATTTTACTGCCTTATGTGGTGCTATAGAGGACCTTAGTTTGTTTAGTGTAACTGGTTTGTCCTGAATGACAATTGCTTTTAGCTTCTTGTTGGGAAACAATTTGTTTACTAATAAGTCACATATGAAATGCTTGAAAATCAATGTATGAAATTGCAATCTCAGTAGGCAATTTCTACATCCTGGGCTACTAACATTTCAGTGCATACAGAGGGATGAGTATGTTTTTATCAAAATTTTCTCCTCTTCCCCATGAGAAAATATCAGTAGGTGGCACTTCACTGAGGCACGGTTTTCTTTCCATTGGGAGGTGTTGAAATTGCAATAGACCTTTTGAAAGCCTTTGGCAATTGAAAAGTAGTAGTTTAAAAACTACCACTTGAATCTTGTTGCTGTCTCAATTGTTGTAAAATGTTGCAACAGATTTAAAAGGGGAAAGGGTTTCACTGTTGTTGCGTTCCAGAGCTTGCCTTGACCTGGGACTCCTCAAACCTAATATCCCCTGATTTGCACAAACATCCTGAAGTTTGAAATATGTGTGTGGTTTATTTTTCATAGATATGCCCTCCAGGATTGTCTTAAACCTTGTAGGTTTGTGTGCTGCCTCAAAGGAACTGCTGAAATCAGGCATCTGTTAAGTAGCACAAGGTCAGCATGAAGATATGCAATGATACGTTTCTCAAGTGGCTTGTGCAGTCCCATCAAAGCAGCTCTAAAGGGCTGACAGGGCTGTATCTTTCTTCCTTTGACTCTTTTGTCCTTCTCCCCATCACTACAAACACACAGCATATTCTTGCCTCACCCTTCATACTGGTGCTAGCATCTGTCACAGACATGGTTACCCTGGTCAGCTCTGCAGTTGGGCTGAAAATTCATGCCCTAACCATTTGATGCATTGCTTTTCACCTGACCTGGGGAGGGAGCACTGCTGCTAGACTGGCAGAAAGTGATCCAGTCCCTGCTAAAGCAGGAAAAAGGGGATTTTGATGAGCTTAGGCTGACTGGATGTGGTGGGTTTGCAATGTGGCTTCTTTAAGAAGCGGATAGAGTTTCTTAAGGGTCCCACAAAGCAAATCCCAGCTGGGCTCCCAAGGCCAAACTCCCAAACCCTGTTACTGACAAGGCCGGCTGGGCCAATCAGTGCTGGTCACAGGCCTCTGGGAATCAAATTTTAGAGACAGAAAAACACAGACAGCCACATTTAGTCACCAGAGAAAGGAGTGAGAAGATGTAAGAAACTTTGCAGGCACCAAGGTCAGTGAAGAGGGGAGAAGGAGGCACTGAGAGAAGATTCCCTGCAGCCTGTGGATAATACTATAGTGAAGTGGGGGTCCCCCCCTGCAGCCCATGGAGCATGAAGAGACCCCACTTGTAGCCCATGGAGAAGTACCTGGGTCAGGCAGGAGCCCACCATTGAGCAGGTGGAGGAATGTGGAAGAATGTGGCCTACATTGGAGCAAGCTCCTGGCAACACCTGCAGCCCATGGAGAGAGAGTTAAGAGGCAGAGAGAGAGAGACAGGCTCACGCCGGAGCAGGTTTGCTGGGGGGAACGTGTGACTCTGTGAGGGACCAGGCTGGGGCAGCAGTCCGGGACTGAGAGACATTTTATGAGTTTATAGAAGTGACCCACGCTGGGGCAGTTGGTGAAGAGCCAAGGGCCCGTGGGAGAGGAGTTGTGTGGAGAAAGTTGTGGAGGACTGTCTGCCGTGGGTGGGACCCCACGCTGGTGCAGGGAAAGAGTGTGAGAAATGCTCACCCCCACCCCACCAAGCAGGAGAACAACTCATGGGGAACTGACTGAAGACTGAACCCTCTATTCTCTGTCTTTCCCCCTCTTTCCCCAGTGCCATCCTGGGGAGGAGAAAATCATTAATGAAGTTCAGTCTGCAAAATGAAGGGAGGGGTCNAGTTGGTGAAGAGCCAAGGGCCCGTGGGAGAGGAGTTGTGTGGAGAAAGTTGTGGAGGACTGTCTGCCGTGGGTGGGACCCCACGCTGGTGCAGGGAAAGAGTGTGAGAAATGCTCACCCCCACCCCACCAAGCAGGAGAACAACTCATGGGGAACTGACTGAAGACTGAACCCTCTATTCTCTGTCTTTCCCCCTCTTTCCCCAGTGCCATCCTGGGGAGGAGAAAATCATTAATGAAGTTCAGTCTGCAAAATGAAGGGAGGGGTCGTGGGTGGTGTTTTAAGAGCTGTTTTGTATTTATTATCTGACTCTGTTTTCTCTGTGTGTGTAGTGTAATAAATTAGAGAGTTTTCTTCTGCATTGAGTCTGTTTTGCCCATAACACTAATTGCAGAATGATCTCTCCCTGTCCTTATCTCGACTCCAAAGCCTCTCAACATGTATTCTCTCCCATCCAGCTAAGAGGGTCAAACCACTACACTGTGAAACTGTTTACCTCTTAATTTCATCACTCTGAAGGTGCTTATTTTGAAGTTAGCACTCTTCCAAGCCTCTCATTGGACCTCATCTTGAGGTTTGTAAGAGTTTAATAAGTATGGCAGCTGGGGAGTACCCTGGGGAAAAAAAATGTGTTATTTTGCTTTGACTTTCTATTCATTGTTTTTGCAAGTAATGGTTCAAAGTTGTTTTTTTCTAGGTTGCATAGGGAGCCTCCACATCTTTGGAGGATCATGGAAAGAATCATGGCAATGCATAATGATATGACAGAGTTGCCGACTCTGTTGCTTGCTTTCTGGTGCAGGGGCACTCTCTCCTGCTTCTCAGAGTACTTCTAGTGTTCAGCTTTCACTCAGTCTCCTGGGCAGATGCATTACTGGAAGCTCTGTTTGAGGGTGAAAGAGGGGCACAGAGTGCTGACAGTTTGGTTTGGCCAGAGGTTTGGTGTGATGTGTATGTGTGTGTGTATTCATAGGCCCATATCTTCTTCAAATCAAGTATAGGGTGAGGATGTATTTAGAGGTCATAATAAATGTGGGCATGGCTTCTGGTACTCTTACTACCCAAGGTGAGTTTTGAAATATCATATACAATGGTGATGAAGAAAGAGAATTGGTAATGCCTGGAGAGAGTAACTTTAGGATTTTTGTGCATTTGCCTATGACCTACTGCTATCACGAACCAGAATTAACAGTACTACTTCATATAAGTGTTTGATGTAAATCTGTCCCCACTAACTTTATATTTTCATTGTAGCTGAAGATATAGAGGAGGTTCCAAGTTAATCCAATATCCTGTGTAACAGGACAGTGTTTTCTGGGTAGTAACTTTTTTTTTTTGAAATGTTTCTAGGGATTTTCTTCCACGAGGTTCTGGAATTGTAACAAGACGACCGTTGGTCTTACAACTCATCACTGCCAAAACAGGTAACCTCTCTTTTTAGTTCAGTGTCTGGACAAAGTGCTGATTGTACTTTAGCAGGAGGGGAAAAACCATCTAGGAAGACTTAAGCAGTGTGAAGAAAGATGCAACTAGACTGTCTGGAGCAAAGGCCTGTTGCCTCAAAACTGTATGCTCAAGACCTACCAATCTCATTGCCCTATCTGGGAAAGTAGTAAAATCTAAATCCTACATTACATAGTAAATTTAACCTTAAAATTAGACTTGAAGCAGTGGAGAAATATTATTGCATACAAAGTGTTTCAGAAATAGCTTTCATTTATTCATTTCTTGATGAACTTTAGAGTTGAATTTGTTAACACACCAAAACTGCCGTACTTCTACCTTTAACTCTTGCTCCAGTGCACACAGATTTGCTTCCACACAACTTGTTTTCCTGACTTGTCTTTTTTGGTTGGGCTCACTGCACTAAGTAGAGCAGAAGGTAGACAGGGGGAGAACAAGGCTTCTGTGTATTTGTCTGATCAAAAATAAAATACAGTACGTGCATACTGCTGAATTATATGATGTATTGAGATCTTTCTGCAGAATTCACTGCTTTGTGTTCTTCCAAGGGGCACTTAATCTGCTGTTGTGTAGCTCAGTGTGCTGGTATGTATAAAATAAAAGCTTTTCATCATTCAAATGTTGCTGTTGCTTCTAAACCAATGTAAACAACAAAATCACTGGTTTATTATTGGCTTCTACTTTAAAATAATAAAAAGAAATGTAATAACATTAAAAAAAGCATTTAAAATAAAAAGTGCTTTTTGAATCATGGAACATGATGAAACTGGGGAAGAAATAAAATTGAAGCTCCCTGTAGAATTTTAGACTGTCCCCATGTGAGAGAAACAATTAAGTTTTTGTGTGCATACCTGGACTTGTGCAAAGCATTTGACACCGTCAAATATACACAATATACTTGTCTCTAAATTGGAGAGGCATGGATTTAATGGATGGTCCGCTCTGTGGATAAAGAACTGGTTGTATGGCTGCACTCAGAGTTGCAATCAACAGTTTGATGTTCAAGTGGAGACCACTGATATGTGGCATTTTCTCAGGCACTGTTTAACATCTTTGTTGCTGATACAGACGGTGGGATCAAGTGCACCCTCAGCAATTTTTCCATCAACACCAAGTTGTGTGGTGCAGTCAACACATTGTAGGGAAGGGATGCCATCCAGAGGGACCAGGACAGACATTATGACACCTTACAGTACCTAAAGAGGCCTATGACAAAGCTGGTGAGGGATTGTTTGCAAGGCCATGGAGTGATAGGATATCGATATCTTTACATGGTATTCCTAGCTTTGGGTACGTCTTCAGGGTTTGGTTTTTGGGTTTTTTTTAGGTGCCTTCTCTACAGGAAAGTAGTTCTTTGTCACAACTTAACACCAAAAAAAAACCTTTAACAATTCTGGAGAACTGAGCTTCAGCCCAATTTCATGTTTCCTGGATGTCAAAACATATTTTTCCCTTTGGGAAATACTATTTCTTGTTTGGGATTAGATGCCAAAACTTTTAAAATGCAGGCTTTAATTATTTTGTTACTTTATTTAAATGTTGTTCTGCTGTTGTTGTTTTTGATGGTAAAATTCCAAATAACTTTATCTTTCAAGCCACCTTTATCTTTCCAAACTAATTAAAAAAAAAAGAAAATAAACTGCTTAGAGAAACACTGTGTTCTTTTACAGGAAGCAGATGCTGGACTGATTTTTATCAAGTCCATAGTTATATAAAATGTTATAGAAAGCAATCAGAGGACTGTATCAGGTTCTTGCTGCTGTAGCAAGCTTAACTGATCTCTAGTCCTAGGATCTTTCTTGATTCCTAAATGTAACTGTTCTTAATCTTGCAGTGTTCTTTGGGAGGGAGAGGGCACCTTCTATATAGGCATGCAGAGATGAGTGCAAAATATTTTAACATCATATTGGAACTTGCTGAGAATCTTTGGAATGTGAATTTGATTGACAGAGGAGGGTAAAGCTTCTTTTAAACTTGAGTCATTGCACTAAGGGATAAAGTTTGGGAGCAGAGGCATTTGTGTACATCCACAGATATGCTGAGGGATTTGGTTGTGAGGAGTTCTCAGGGGCCCCCCAACATCAGACAGAGCTGCTGCATCGGGGTAAACAGCTGTTACCACCTGTGAATATCCAAGGGAAAACATGAAGCAATTATTAAATACTAAGAATTTCATTTCATGAGATGTTGAGTAATTTTTAGAATTTTGTTTACTTCTTTTTTAAAAAAAAAACTTCTGTGCAATTAGTACAAAGATGTTTTCTAGTGACCTGTTGACCTCCTTTAATCACTGACATATTTTGGTGGAAGCAGTACAGTTCCTAAATGGTGCTATCATTTGCACTTCCATACCCATGGGAATGCTGGGCTCTCCTGGAATCTTGGAGGCAAAGACAAAGGTTTCAATTAAATACTGCAACTGATAAGTCACTCTTTAGTAGTTGTGACTCTTTTCCTCTGAGTTTGATAATGTAAGAAATACCTAGTAGCATAGAAAAAGTCAAAATGTGGGTGTTAAAAATAACTTTTGAAGGGCTCTGACCTGTTCTTGGCTATCCTACTACAAGTGTCTTTTGGGACTGCCCAGCTGTATTTTAAATGGAACTGTGAAAGTGGCCTGTATGCAGTAAATCACTGTACTGGCTAAAGGAGAGAGAAAAAAAAAATCAGTGTCACAGACTGGGTTGGAAGGGACCTTAAAGAGCATCTAGTCCCAATCCCCTGTCATGGGCATGGACAACCTTCATTAGACCAGGTTGCCCAAAGCCCACTCCAACATGGCCTTAAACACTGCCAGGGATATAGGGGCAGCTGCAGCTTCTCTGGGCAACCTACACCAATGTGTTACCATCCTCACAATGAAGAATTTTATCCTAGTATCTAATCTAAATCTGCTGTCTTTTAGTTTAAACTCACTGTCCCTTGTCCTACCACTGCACTCCCTGTTGGAGTCCATCAACAGCTTTCTCATAAGCCCCTTTAGTTACTGGAAGACACTAAGTTCTCACTAGAGCTTTCTCTTCTGCAGGCTTGTGAATGTTTGGAGGTTCTGAGGTGGCTGTCTTCTTGCAGTGAGCGGCTGATCCTCATTACTTGTCCTAAAGTAGCTCATTGGCAAGCTCAATTTTTCATTCTTTATCTTATGTTTTTTGTTCAGTTGCTCCTCTTCTTCTGAATAAAAATGGCACATGCAATGTCTTGCTCAGAGAGAATTGAGCCAAATAAACATGCAGCCTTTGTTCTGTAATAAACAGACCTAAATTCTGGCAAAGCAGCTTTGTTTTTCTCCCAGAAGTCACAACTAAAAAAAAGTTCCCATCCAACATCAAGCACACTAAGCAATCCAGATGCACCTTGATGTTCTCTCTGGTCATTGTATTTGGCCCTGGGTGATTCCACAGTGTGGGAATATCTAGTGTCAGGTCTAACAAGTCTCTTGTGCCTTCCTCATCACTAATCTCTGGAGGAGCTCAGGGTAGAGAAGGGATTTGGAGAAAACGGTCCTATCTGTGGGGCTGCAGTTTGGTGAGATTTTAGAAGGTGCAGGTGTGGACAGGGTGCTGTTAGCTGGGAGGCTGGATGATTTTTGCCAAGGCAGGCAGGACAGCTGTGATAAATTACCTTTGCCATCAGAGGACACACATGGAGGAGTCCCACCTACTCTTTTCCCGGGTGAGAAGCTGGGGGCAAGGGCAGTTTATTTTGTGAGGATCTCGTCTAAATTCAGGTAAAAGACATGCCTGTTCTTTCAGTGTTTGACTGCTGCTGTGTAATGTATAGGGAGCATTCTCTCTCTCACCAGACAGCCTTTGTTCTAAGTGCAAAACTGTTGTGATATTTCAGCAGTTACCAATGAGTGTAGAGAGCCAGTATCTCTCTTACTAACAATTCCTTTTCAGGAGGAGGAATGCATTATGTGTTCCTGTAGTTGTGCTTCTAGAAGGACTTTTCCCCATGTGTCTTTAAGATGTCTTGGCACACAGCTGACCTTGGGCAAGAATTTTAAAGCTGCATTTGTGTTCAGTGGTCTTGGAGTGACATAACTGAATTCTGCATGAGGTACATTAGTTCTGTTTCAGCTCTTAATCTCCTCTCAGCACATTTTTTCAAGTAGGCATCCTAACCTGTAGAGACTTACCATAATTTCTTAAGGGAGGGCTAGTGAGCTGGTAGGCTTTGCTTCCTTTGAGTTGGTATGCCTTAGGTGATGTGTTAAAACCCGTTTCTTAAACATTCTGAGGGTTTGTTTCACAATGTGCCTTATACTTCTTAGCTTGGTGATTCTTTGATCTAATGCGTCAGTAAAATGAAATACTTTTTGTAGGAGTTAATAGATACTGCTGAGTGGTGCTGCTGAGTAAGCTTTGAGAAGGTGATGGCTTGAAATGTTTGAGAAGGTCTAGAGAGGTGTAGGAGGGCATTTGTTCTTTTATTTATTTTATTTGGGTTGTTTTTTTTTTTAATTTTCCTTCCTGTTGCCACATGTTCTGTGTGTACTTAGGTGATCTGTTCTTCCTCTTGTAGTACTTTATCTTGCCTGGGTGATTGAAATAATTACCTAGCTTTCTTGAGATTGGCTAGTATGTTTTTTAAATGGCAGTGAAAACAAAACATATGCTTGGGTTTTGGGTGAAGCCGTTGTTGTAGATTTTCTGTTTGTTAAAAATGCATTGCCTGATATGTAAATCCTGTTATTTGTTTATTACCTGTTAGAATATCTTGGCTCTTGGAGGAGATTATTTTCCTCACTTTGATAACTGTTTTTGGAGGAATTTCAGATTTTTTCTGTGGTCTTGCTTCAGTTTCTTTGCTGAAGAAGTGGCAGATTAACAGGTTTTGAAAATCATTACTGAGGTGGACATTTGTTGATGAATGAGTCATATGTACAATGCCCACACTTCTTTTGGTTCTGTTAATTAGGATGCTAAGTGCAAAGCAAATCACCATATGATTCAAAAGACATTCTGACTTCCTTTATGAAGTCTTGCAGATGCTCTATTGAAATTGCTCAGCTTTAGTGCATATTTCTTTTGTTTTGAGTTTACTTCTCAAGCATGTCCATCTTTTATTGCCATCTGGTGGCAAAAACAGTCCTCTCACAGAAAAGAAGAAATAGATAAAAAGAGATAGATATGGATTGGTTACTTCAGCCCATGCAACTGATCTTCAAGACTTCATCGGCAGGAAGGTGTCTGGAAGTCATCTAGGACAAAAAACTAGAAAGGTGACAGACTGCCAACAGTAGGGAAGATGCTGGAGCATTATTCAGGGAGAAAAGGATGATGTTGGCTGCTGTTTTCTGGATCCCACTCTCTGGCAGGTACTCATTCAGATGACTAGCAGGGATGATGTAGAGGCTAGCAGAGATGCAGAAGGTGCATATGCCAAAAGATAAAAAGTGACATTGCCCCAGGGAAAAGGTAGTTAGTGACTGAAGATGCTTTCCTGACACATTGAAAGAGTTATCACCCAAACAGGAATGATGTGCTGAAACAGGAATAGCCCTGCTACTCTGAAATGTGAATTTAAGGTGGTAGCATAAGATTACAGACTGCAAATCTTCCTCTCTGCTGCCTGAGTGTGTGTACCTGAGCTGGTCAGCAGTGAATGCTGTGGTCTGGCAGCATGGGCTTGAGGGCTCAGCCAGTTCCTCAAATGGGGTATGGGCTTCAGCTCATGTTAGGACAGATGAATCATACCCACAAATACTTGGTTTCACAAGTGGTTTTGACTGGAGGGTTTTGTCTCCTTGATTCCAGTCTGATGACATCATGGAAGATGGAATCCCCTCATTGAAAGACTGGAAAATGGCTGTATATATTTGCCCAACTTAAAAAAAAATGAAGAAAGAAAAGTGACAGAAGAATCACTCAAAGTTCCCTCTTAGGAAAAAGACATCCATAATTAGCTATTAACTAACAGTCTGAAATGTATTTGAGCTGAATGGCAGCCAACATAATTCCATCAAGGGAAACCCTGTGCCATATCAGTCTAATTTATCTTTTCATTACAAGGTAGCAGGCTTGTAAATAAATGTGTGCTAGGTGTCTTATCTTTGGTACAGTAAGGGCCTTTATCTTGGTGTTGCTTGTTTATTATATTAAAAAAACCCAAACCACCCTATCTTGGGGAAGCATGGTCTAGACAGGACTACTGTAAGATGAGTGTGCAGTTGTTTACAGAGTGGAAGGGACATCTCCCCAGGCCATGCTCAGTATTTTGTATTACTGTCGGGATGACAGAACAGAGTGTGTTTATTATGTTTGGATTTGGCAAATGAGCAATGAAATATACTGGAGGGCAGAACTGGAATCCAAATTGCTTGCAAAGGAAGAGAAATGCCTCAAAAGTCCTAAGTTCAATAGTGATAAGGGCTGTGTCTGTGCTGAAAGGTTAGAGCTGGATTAGATAGCTGGTTTTCAGATGAAACTCAAGGATGTTTTCCAAAAAACCTCTCAAGTATTTCTGAGGCTGTTCCATGTCTTGTCACATGGTGTTAGAGACTGATTTATGAAAGATCTCAAGTGTTCATCTAATTTAAATGGTTTGAAAATGTCTATTTATTGTAATAAACAATACATTGTTGTGCTAGGTTAAATTGTGAAAGCAGAGGAAGAAATAACTCGCACCAAAAATGAGGAGCCTTTTAAAAAATGTTGTCCCATAACACTTGTATGATTTGTCTATTTATCTCTTCAATTTTGATTAAATTAGGCACTTATTATGACACTTGTGGTTGGATGCACTGAAGAGAACTATGCTGTGGTTGCTTTTTCATTCTGTTATGCGTGATGCTTTGAACGAGCCTGGGAAAACATTCATTGTCTTTGCATGTAGAATACTTAAATTATTATTATTTTTTAAATCTAATTGTTCTTTCTCATAATGTAACTTTGTTTTTACACAGAAAACACATATCTGAAATGGCAAGACCACAAAAACACAAATAAAATGTTGTCCTAGCATTGTGCTGTGTATGGAAGCTGAGAATGGAAGATTGCATTAAAGTATGTGCTTCTCCAGGCTGGCTGCAGGCATCACTGCCAAGGGCAGGCTGAGGGCTCAAAGGAGCCAAAACAAAGCACTGCTTGTTCATCTGGATTTTTATTCCGTAGGCTGTGTGTGGCACCACAGGTTATGAGCCGTTGTAGAGTCTATTCCTTCAGAACTAGTGCAGTTCTAGAACAGATGTCACTGAGAGGAGTGAGCTATTGATAAATATTAACAGTTAAAAAGTAGTAAACATTTCCATTTGCTTTACCTCAAAGGCATTTCAGATGGGGACTCATCCTGTTACTGGGTGTTAAGGAACAAAGTGCAAAGCTTCCCGGACTATCAGCTGTTAACTGATTAGGACTGAGCACCAAATGTTAATTATTGGATTTTGCAATATTTTTCTGAGAAAATCTGGTGAACCACTGGAAAAAAGAGAAAGTAACCAAGACCAGCACTTTATTTTATACCAGGAGCCGTGTATGAAGGACTTGGACAAAATAAGAACCACTTGCTTTTAGGAACCACTCCCTTTTTCTTCAGTGGGTAGATACTTTCCAAATTTGAGATGACAGATTTTACAAATGCGAGTCCTCAAGTGTGTTAGAGCAGCTGTTTTTATGCACAGTGTTACCTCTCAGTTTACAATATTTGGATATCCCATGGCTTTTTGATTTTTTTTTTCAATAAGCAGTTGGAAATGAAACATACAAACACCCCATTCATTGTCATTTTGCTGCTAGAGCTAAGAAGGAATGTAAGATACTTGGGAATTCTTGTCAGAAGTAAGGTAGAGGGTTTTTTTAGGTATCCTTTTCTTTTTGGAGTAGGAGATGTATTATTTTTGTCTTCACAAGGGTGAGTTTCCCTGTGCCTCGCACTTTGCATCTGGAGGGATTATGTTATTGTAGGACACAAAGGTTGATGTCTGCTGTTTTCTCCTCCCTTCTCTCCTTTTTTGGCTCTTGGTTTGCTTTAGCTACTGTAATGGTTTCATGTATTTTGCCTATGTATTATTTTTTCTTAACAGCTCTGTTAACAACAGTAATAAAGTGACTTTTGGGAATCAGTCTTAAGTCCTGATACATAAGATTCAATTAATCTATGTTTTTGGATGAGGTCTTCTGAGCTGCTGTTCTTCGAGTCCCAAGCAAGCTCTTTGCCCTGATGCTTGAGGGCTTTTTAGCAAGAAACACTTTCTAGGGAAGAAACACCTACATGAAATTTTGAAATCAGGTCTTGGTTGTGGGATGAACTGAGTGTACATGAGACTGTCCAGTGTTTCTCCAGTCCTCCTGCTTAAACCTTGTGGGGGCAGGATGTGAGTTTCTCCCTGTGACTACCATTTATGTCGTTATTTCTGACTGCAGCCTTGCTATATCAGTTAAACTTTTGTGTTCTGTTTTGCCCTATTTGAAGGAAGAAAATCCAGTTTCAAGATCCTGAGATGTGCTTTTAGTTATGTACCTCAATGGCAGGAAATTCAGAAGAAAACAACAATTAGTATCAGTACTTGGATTCAGGAGTTGAAACAGGGACCTAGTGTTGCATTCAAGTCTTAACAGGTTAAGCTTTATCCCTGATTCCTGGTTGATGCCCTTTGTGGGTAAGAGGGCAAGGTGTGTGATATATAAGTCTCTAGGAATTCATTCTGTTCTCCCACTTCAGCAATATCACAGCTATGTCTACAAATGTTTGTGAGAACTGCTTAAGCATGGTTTGGTTTTAGACTACAGAAGTCATTAGGAAATGAACTGTGTTTGAAAACATTGTGGTGTTTTTAAGTGATCTTATTTTCATGATATACTTGTCTGTACGTTTTTACAACTCCTTTGTTAAAACAGTGTGCTACCTGGGCTCATAAATTTTAAAAGTAAATGCTAATCATCTTGCATGATACAGAACTTTGAATTACTTTTCTTGAATTTATTGATATATTAGAGGCAGATGTAATCAGATGAAAACTCAGGATTTGATTCACAATCTGTTCCTTATTCTATTAACGTAAACAGTATCTGCTTGCCTCTTTCAGGTGGTTCCGGAAGATGACGTGCTAAAGATAAAAACATTAAAACATATCCACTTAGCTTGACTCTTTAATAATGCTCTCTTGACTCTTTAATAATGCTTTCTTCTTGTAGGCTGGTTTTCATCTGTGGAATCATATCTATAGCATGTGCTCATATGTAATGCTCTCCCTCTATCCATGATGACATCCTTTTGTGCACACACTTCTGAAGAAATCTAGGGGCTTGGCTTGCAAGTGGGTGTCTGAGTCTATAAGCCTGTGAAATACAGAGGTGCTATTGATATTTTTCACAGAGTATGCTGAATTTCTGCACTGCAAAGGGAGGAAATTTACTGATTTTGATGAAGTTCGTCAGGAAATTGAAGTAGAAACAGATAGAATAACAGGAGTGAATAAAGGCATTTCTTCAATTCCAATTAATTTAAGAGTATATTCTCCACATGGTAGGTAAAATCATTCTAATTTTCTATTCCTGTTATATGGTGTATTTTTAGCTCTGTCCAGCTATCTCTTCTTATACATTGTCTTGCTCAATCAGAAGTGACCTGGGATGGAAAAACTTCTGAGATTTAGTGAAACCAGAAGTGGATGTGTATCTGCGAGAATCCTCAATTTGGGCTGTGTTACAAAACTACTGCGCAGAGCTTTTGCCACTAGAGCTGTGCAGAATGCAGACTCTCTGTCCTATTTAATAGTCTCAGGATTTAAAAATATTGTCACTGTCCCTCAGGAGAAACCCAGTCTCCCCCCCAGTACATAAACCATTAGTTAGTAGTTTGCTAGTAAAGACAAATAATAGGGGATGGGAGACTCAGTGACAAATTTTGTTGCCATTTTTTTGGAATGGATTCCCTAACCAGTGATCTTGGAAGTTGCCATGTCTCCCTGCCCCATTGGATGCTTATTGTTCATGATCACTAAAAATATATTCAAACAACAGTGGTGTGTGAAGCTGCTGTCTGTTGTAGACCTCCAGTATAGGTCATAGTTAGTTCTCCTGGTTGCCGTCTGCCCAATCTAGAGAAAATGTTCTGTATTGAGTCTGTCTTGGATGCAGGAGAAAAGTGATGTGTTTGGCTGATGCATTTTATTTTTCAAACCACCTAATCTGATGCCTTTATTTTGAATCACAGGACAGAAAGATTAAAATAAGAGGAGAGGTAGCTAAAGTGATGCTGACACTCTCTTTTATATCCCATGAGCAGCCTTGGCTCTAAATGCATGCCCCTGAGCCCTTCTCTGCTATGGATGTGGCATAGCCAGCTGGAGAGGGGCTGAACTAAATGCCCTGCCTCTTAAGTTTGTTGAACATGCTGACTCCAGGAGAAAGTGAAAATTTCCTACCTGATGCTTTTACTTTGTCTTATCAGTCTTTTAGTTAGAGAGGGACTGTATTATTTTTTTTTAATGTGTTTGTTTATTTACTTACATGTTTGTGTATTTGCTTATTTATTTATTAAAGAAAAGCTTGGTTTGGGTTGGTTAGAAAAATGTGAATGGTATGGTGTGCTGGTGGTGGAAAAACCCTCTGAAAGCCATGCTTGTGTGTCTAAGAGCTTTCAAGGGTATTCAGTGTAAGCATTCTGCTATGCCAGTTGTAATGTTTAAAATATTAAATAATAGTAACAAATCCAGAGATGAAAGACTGACTGGCAAACAAGTGTGCTCTTCAGATTGTCAGGCATTTTGTTTAAAGCATTGACAAGATTTCTATATCTCTAAGGGTAATTATGTGGGAGGTTATGTGACTAAAATTTGTCTGCAGCTTTAGATGTGTGGAACTTGTTAGATGTGTTTGGCATGCTAACCAGTTTTACCATCCCATACAGTGTTAAGCCTGACTCTTATCGATTTGCCCGGAATCACTAAAGTGCCCGTAGGGGATCAGCCTCCAGATATTGAGCAACAGATCAGAGACATGATAATGCAATTTATTTCTCGAGAAAACTGTCTGATACTGGCTGTGACTCCAGCTAACACTGACCTGGCCAATTCGGATGCCCTGAAGTTAGCTAAGGAAGTGGACCCTCAAGGTAAGCATGGTTGAGGATAACCACTTCTTGTTCTGGAGTGTAATAACGTAGTTTGGAGCTGGCTGACTCTTGTGCAGTATGTAATTTATAGTATAAACCACAGATTTGTGTATATACATTCTTATATAAGCTTCAAATTACAATAGCTGTTTGTTAGCTCAGTATCATTCAGGTAATGATGCTATAAAAGTATTTTAAAAATATTTTGTCACTATCTCTTATAAGCAAGTGGGGTAATGTCTGTCTAGAAATGTTTTTAGCACCCAGCAAAAGGGTCTGTAGTGCTGATGGGACTTTTGGGTACTTGCACCTCGAATTTGATGCAGCCCTATAGGAATGCTGAGCCTTGTTAAAGAGATTTGAGGAATGCTTTTCAGCACTGGCAGGGATGATACCTGCACAGAATCACAAAACATTGGGAGTTGGAAGGGACCTCGAAAGACCTAGTCCAACCCCCCTGTCTGAGCAGGATCACCTAGATTAAATCACACAGGAACGTGTCCAGATTGGTCTTGAATGTCTCCAGAGAAGGAGATTGCACAACCTCTCTGGGCAGCCTGTCCCAGGGCTCTATCACCCTCACAGTGAAAAGGTTTTTCCTTACATTCATGTGGAACTTGCTCTGCTCCAGCTTGGACCCATTGCCCCTTGTCCTATCCCTGGCCATCACTGAGAAGAGCCTGGCTCTGTCCTCCTGACACTCACCCTTTACATATTTATAAACATTAATGAGGTCACCCCTCAGTCTCCTCTTCTCCAGGCTTTTCCAGACATACCACAACTTGAGGTTGTAGCTGGGTTTGAGAACGCTTCCTCTCTGTTATGTAGTTGTTAGATGGAATTGTTCTTCCTGAATATAAATTATTCTTCTCCATCTTTTTCTTCCTGCCTGCACCTTGGCCAGGCCTTAGGACCATTGGTGTGATCACAAAGTTGGATCTGATGGATGAAGGAACAGATGCAAGAGAAATTCTAGAAAATAAATTACTCCCTCTTCGTAGAGGTGAGAGTGTGTGGTTGCCTGTGTTCTGTGAGATCCAGAAAGTGGTTTGGACAAGGGTTGTGTTTGGGAGTCCGGGAGGGGAAATAAAAGGTTATGCTGGACTTGATGACTTCCCTAGCTTTTATCTGTTCAGCTAATGTAAAATGTGACTGCTAAAAATACCCTGTGAGTGAAATAATTTTTTTACTGGATCTGGAAAATACACTTCATGTTCCAGAGGATGCAAGAAATGTCAGCACAAGCTGTTAGCCAATTTTCTCTTCTGTGTCAGGTTGCTGTAGATTGTAACAAAAGAACTTTTTTTTTTTCTTTGCATATGACAGAAGTGAGCATCAGAGCTTTGGTAATCACACTATAAACCAAGTTTTGACCCCTTCAAGAAATTTTCCATATGATTGTTCTGGAAATATCGATTTTAAGAATTTTGATTCTAGTTATTTATTGATGAGACCACCATCTCCTCCCATAAAGCAAAGTCCAGCAAACAAGCAGAAGTGTTTCCTATATTTCGCTAATGCCATATCATTCATCTTTGTAGACCTTTGTATTTTTTCATTTTTGTTTAGGTTTTGTTTGTTTTTGAAGTGGTTTCTCTGAGGTACACTGAAGTTTCAGATTCTGTATTTGAATTAGTGATTTAAAGGGAAGTATATATGTTATCTATAAACAGGACAAACAATTTAGACACTGTCAATGCCATTATAGTACTTGTAAACAATATCTGAAAAAGCCTAAATTGGAAAATTTTGTTTCAACTGAGACGGTCTGGTCTATTTAATGTGGATTCAGTAGTTCAAGCAATAGCTGCATTGATTAACCCATTGTTTTTGTGCTGGTTTAGGCTATATCGGTGTTGTAAACAGGAGCCAAAAAGACATTGATGGGAAGAAGGACATAAAGGCAGCTCTTCTAGCAGAAAGGAAGTTCTTTCTTTCCCACCCAGCATATAGACACATGGCAGATCGGATGGGAACACCATATCTCCAAAAAGTTCTAAACCAGGTAAAATCTGAAGCTTTTGTGGTGAAAGATGACTTCTACCATGACAGGAACAATATAAAATCTTTATTAAAATGAATGTTTGTCAGTGAACATCACTTGCACTTTCCTGTGTTTAACCTTTTTGAGATTTACAATGTCAAGATCAAAGCTGTGTGTTACATCTAGCAACTAAAATTTACTGAGAGATGTAGGTTTTTTACTTTTACTGGCAGTTCTGCACTCCCCTGTTCTATTGAATACTAAATATGAACATAAAAAAAAAAGTTTTTTTCCCTTCCTGCAAGAATATAATCCTGTTCTTTAATTGTCACATTTCTTCTACTTTAACAGGATTTTTAGAATTCATATCTAGAAAAAAAAAAAAGATGTTTTAGGAATTGTGCATCCGGAGGTGTCACTGTATGTGTCTGCATTCTAACCTCAAAATCTACACTTCATTCTAGTATATAATACAGTAATTGGAACACATTGTTCACACTGCCTTTATTTTTGCCTAAGCCTTTTGGTTTTTAAGTCCATGCCAAGCCACATCAGATCACAGCTTCACTCAGTAAAAATAGAAGTCTGTTTCCCAGTTACCTGGAGGAGAAACCTGTGACTTAGTGTCCTAATGAAGATGCTGCCTACAGCAGACTCCAAGGGCATAGTTCTCTTCACCTTTTGGGTAGTGCTGTTTCATAGTGCCAGCCCTTTGCTTGAATAGCATGTGACCCTCCTGATGATGCAGCTCAGCAAGTTTGAAGATGGCAATCAAGTCATGCCTGCCTCCCTAAAATTACTGGTGATGCTATGGTTATTTATTTTTATTCGTTTTTTTAAGCTTCACTGACCAGTGTTCTTGGCATTTGTACAAGTCAAACCTGATTGTGGTTTTTTTCCAGTTTGCTGTCAAATTGCAGCGTTTGTTCTGGAATAGATAAAGGCTCAGTCAGCCTGGTCTTGTCCAGTTTGGACAGCAGCTGGAAACAGCAGAGAAGTTATTAAGGAAGGAGTTTAAGTGGCTGGCATGCTTAATTTTTTTTGCTACAGTGACTTTGCAGCTCTAAGTTGACAGCCAGGTTATGCAATGTCTTGGACTCGCTCAGAAAGAACACTGATGCCATTTATTTGTGCCTTGAAACTAGGCTTCAGCAGAATGCAAAAGCTCACTTATATGCTGCATTTTTGTCTCTGTTTAGGCTGTATATCACATACCTATGGACTGTTTTATCCATCTGGACTTGGGTTACTTTGTGTACTATTAACTTCTTTGTGAGCTGTTTTGAAAATGTACCTTTTTAGTATGAACTACTGGTCTGCTGTTGCTATTACTGCATGACAAATACTCTATATAGGAAGATCTATTTAAGATCTATCCCCAAGATACTGAACACCAACCAATGAGTGTTTGTGATTTCAGTTAATACATAATTTCTCTAAATCCACAAGATGGTGCTGCAGGGAAAGTCCAGCTTTTGATTTTGTGCCCGATAGGTCTGTTGAACAGCTTTCTATGTTGAGTTTACATATTTTGGTATATGATATTCATGATTTAGAGCTTGTCTGATTGGGGTTGGGAGGAGGGTTTGCAGCAAAGTGCAATAAGTTTGCTTTGGCTTTAATCAACTAATGGATACAGTGCATGGGAAACTTAAGGTACAGGTAAGACCTTGGCAGTGCTGTCTAAACACATTATGAGATTACATGCAAAAGTAGGTGAGGTAGGTTAAACACGGGTCTGGTAAGCCTTTTTCTACTCCCCTTTGCTTTATATTCCAGTGCTTCAGGTATACTTTTCAGAAATGAAAGCCTTAGTCTTTTCATCCACAAATCAAGTGTTTAAAAAGGTAAAGTTTGGTAATGCTAATATGAGGGAAAAAATGTCTTCCTTTTTTGTACTTTGTTCAAAGGAGCTGAAATCGCATGAAGGTGTTTTTTCCCAATGGTGGGCAGGTATTCTGTGTGTCTGCAATTCCCCTCAACTGTTCTGGGGGGCTGAGGATGCTGAGAATCTCTTCCATGTTCAACATTGCCCTGTGGCTGTAAAATGAAGGAGTCTTTGTGCTGAACAAGTTTATCAGGAATTGGGAAGCTCCTGCAGGAAAACCAACAAAATGGAAGTGGTGGCATGTGTACTGAGTGACAAAAGGTCATTTAAAATTAATATGCAATGCTGATAACATTTTTGCATGTAACTAAACAAATATGTAGTAAAAGGGCTCAGTGAGTGAGAGGACAAAGGAATTTTTCGAGCCTCTTTATAATGTGATGCAAAAGGGATGTCATATTGTTCCTTAGCAGTCTCCATTGCTTTGAAGATCAAAAGAACTCCATTGCTAAACTAGCACAGGTCATGGCTGATACGCCTGGCAGTCAGAAGGAAATGCTTGTGCTCTTGCTTTCATCTTTATTAACAGTATAAAAGGACTTTTACTTGCTTTTTAGCAACTTACCAATCATATTCGGGATACCCTGCCAGCTTTCAGAAGCAAACTCCAGAGCCAGCTGCTTTCTATAGAACATGAAGTAGAGGTATACAAGAACTTCAGACCAGAAGATCCAACCAGAAAAACAAAAGCCCTGCTGCAGTGAGTGTCCAGTCTTTTGTCTGCTTTTCTGCTTTATGTAGGTTTGTTTTGCCTGTCTTCTTATTTCTTCCTATTGCCTTTAAATTTAAAGATTAGGATACATTTAAGGATTCCACACACAGACTCCAAAGAATTCTGTGCATGATGTTCCAGAACACTTTGTTTACTGTACAATTTTATCAGAGTTTTCCCTAAATTAATTTTAGTAAACCTAGAAAAGAGAGAATGCAGAACAGGAAAAGGTACAAAGATTGGCAAGAGATGATCAAAGGTAAGAAACTGCTTCTGATTGTATAGGTATGTTTTACAGCCTGCCAAAAAGTTGACCTCAGACAAGGGGAGGAGATTGTGTTTAGAAGTCTGTGAGATGAGGAGTGTGAAAGGAGACTGGGAATTCTTTTTCCAATATAAAAACTTGGCTACCTAAAAGAATTTGAAGATTGCAAGATCAAAATTAACTATAGGTGGTAATTCTTCATGTGATGTGCAACTAAGCCACAGAGCTATTTGCTGCAGGAGCTGATACTAAACATTTGTGAGCTTTCAGAAAACAGCTAGGCAAATTAATTGGGGCTGGGCAAGACATTTAAGGTTATTAAGTGCGAGGACAAATTCCTGCTGTATAGGACCCACAAACAGCAATTTATGGAGGCTGAGAGAGTACTGTGGAGGAATACAACTTTGTCCTATTCTCCCAGGTGCTTGTTTTTGGTGACTGCTATGAATACAGTTTGTTCTACTGTAGTGCAGCCATTCTTATGTTCAAGTGATAGTGCATTGGGGTGGATGAAAACCTCTTCCTTGTGGTTTGCCTCTCTGGGCACACATCTGACAGATAGCAGCAAACTAGATGATGTGATGTGCCACTTGCTTGTGTTAAAACTGACCTGGCAGATGTTGGCCCATGTGGGCTCAAGAAGTCATGGATTACATCCTGTTGTTTGTCAGAGGAATTGCAATGATTTCTGGAGCTATGTTGTTGTTCCAACCAGAAAGCTTTTTCACTGCTGTACGTCACTATCCAGTTTGGCTCTTAATCACAAAATAAGTCTGTCTGATAAGACTTTGATAACACTGTTGTAATTTGATGGAGAGATGACTGTTCACCTGACTTTGAATCAAGTGGAGCTGGAGTCAGTACCCTTGATTTATTGTGGGTTTAACACTAAGGAAAAAGGGCAATGCCAGGTAGAACCCACTGCTTTGCTTCATCCACCTTCCTACTTTTGTCCATTTCCAATGGATGATGCGTAATACTCAGTATTGTGCACCTTGTCACTTAAAGGTCTGCCACTTTCTTACCTCTCTTTTTTAAAAAAATTACAGCCCTCTGCAGCTACTTGCCAATTGCTAAACCTGTTTTAATAGGGCAGTAGTAATCATGTAGTACTGAGGTAAGAATTGTTAGCTGACATGGTTAAATGGTTGAATTGATCTTTTTTTTTTTCTCTCCCTTTTGAAATTTAGGATGGTACAACAGTTTTCAGTGGACTTTGAAAAAAGAATTGAAGGATCAGGAGATCAGGTTGATACACTAGAACTTTCAGGAGGTGCCAAAATCAATCGTATTTTCCACGAACGTTTCCCTTTTGAACTAGTGAAGGTATTTATCCATCTTGCTGGTATGCTTTCTGTTTTATTTATATGCTCTTGCATTCATGTTGGTAGTAGTAAAGCCAAGATAAAGTCTGATTGAAGTACATGCTCTTAATGTGGAAGAAATAATGTGAAATGATATTTGGCCTTCATTTCTAGTTTTGGTTACTGAGACATGCTAAGAATTCTGAAATACAGTAATCAGAATATAATTACAGTGTTGGTTGTTACTGTTTACCATGACATTTTATTGTTTTATCACAAATAGTATCTTCCTTCTGGTGAGATGAGACAGGGAAACAACTACAGTTGGTACATTTAAATTGTGTTCAAGTTGCTATTACCTATTATAATTAGTTATGGATAATAGCTATTTTCTGTGTTTTCTGCTTCCTGTGTTCACAGATTTAGGCCAACACCAGCTTTTAGCCCTACATTTTCATAGTGGGAGGTGAAGCAAATCTAGTGTTTCATGATAACATTTCTTCTCTTGATACATCTTTTCTTGCTAACCCATCCTTTGGGTAGTAGAATAAATGGAGGTTCAGTGGAGTGTGAACTGATAAAATCTGGCTTCCTATGAATTTGTGTTATATATTCTTTTGATTCTTTCACTGCAGGGAATTCAGATTCCCCTCACCATGAACGTTACTGCACCTTCGTCCCCATTCTCTTGCACTTTTCCTAAGCTTCCATTCCATCTCTTTTACATTCAACTGCATGAATATCCTCTAACTTTCAGTGGGATAAAGATCAGACAAGGTTATGGCTGCTTCCAAGGCTTAAATGCCAACTGGTAATCCAGCAGGAACAGTGACAGTTGACCCATTCATCTGTGACAGCAATAGCTTTTCTTCCAGCTCTCTGGCTTTTAAGAAAATGAAAGAAAAACTTTTACAACATCATAACCAAGACCACTCCAGTCTGAAATATGATTGAAAAACAATAGGATGGGAATGGAAGTATAAACAGAACATAATCATAGAAGTTGCACTGTTTTTTATGAAACTACACTTAAAAAAAACCCTAAATAATTACATCTTCCAAATCTTGTTTCTGGTCTTCTCTGTCAACAGATGTCTCTTTTTGAGATGTTCTGTGAAATTGTTCTGGCTGTTGGTATGTGTTGGAATGGAAGGCTGCATAATTTTCAACAGTCTTTCCTGCTGCCTGTAGCCTTAGTGTTAAAATATTTAAAAATACATATGCATTGTTTAGTGTAATTAGAAATTACTCTTTTGCCAGTTGAACTTGCCTGTCTTCCAGTTATGTTGGAATGGTAATAACTTCTATTTTATTCAAAGACTTCCCCTAACATGCTGTTGTATGGTTTTGTTCCTCTAGATGGAATTCAACGAGAAGGAGCTGCGGAGGGAAATAAGTTATGCCATCAAGAACATACACGGTATCAGGCAAGTGCTCCCCTGTTCTAAAACCCAGCTGCTGTGTTCTCTTTTTAACCTGTAGATGTGCTGGCTATTGAGTGGTGAACTGTATTATTAGTGCACTGCTCCACAATTGAGTTTTGTTTGTTTTCTTCTGCTCCTACACAATTGTTTTCAGAGTAGCTTTTTTGGACAAACAGATGGTTTGCCTGAACAGGTTTAATTTACTTGGAAATCATGGAAAATTATTTTACCAGAAAAAAAGTAATTCAGATTTCTCTGCGGTGGTGTCTGCAGTTCCACTGAGCCTGTATTCTGAAAAGTGTTTAGAGGGAAAAGTTATGGCTTAACATGGCGGGAGGGGGGGAAATCTTTTCAGCTTGTGTTGCAGTGTAATCCTTCACAGAATCTCACAGAATCATAGAGTGTCAGGAGTTGGAAGGGACCTCAAAAGATCATCTAGTCCAACCCCCCTGTCTGAGTAGGGTCACCTAGATTAAATCACACGGAATGCATCCAGATTGGTCTTGTGGAGTCTCATTCTCTGGAGACATTCAGCCTCTCTGAGCAGCCTGTCCCAGGGCTCTGTCACCCTCACAGTGAAATAGTTTTTCCTTACATTCACATGGAACTTCCTTTGCTCCAGCTTGGACCCGTTGCCCCTTGTCCTGTCACTGGCCATCACTGAGAAGAGCCTGGATCCATCCTCCTGACACTCACCTTCATATATTTATAAGCATTAATGAGGTCACCCCTCAGTCTCCTCCAAGCTCAAGAGCCCCAGTTGCCTCAGCCTGTCATAAGGAAGGTGTTCCACTCCATCATCTTGATGGCCCTGTGCTGGGCTCTTCCATGGACTTCTATGTCCTTCTGGAACTGAGGGGTCCAGACTGGACACAATATTCCAGAATAATAATCCTTACTCCTCTTTAGTGTCAACTATTTTTTGAAACAACTGATTTCCAAGTGACTTGGCTAAAGTTTCACTTCGTGAATATGCCTGCAGTTTATTACTAAGTTTGGGAAGAGGAGATACTTAGTTTGGATTGATCTAATTATGCCCCTTTTGACTAATCAGTCTATTTTGGAGGAATACTCTATCAGATGCGTACCTTTATTTTTTTCTTTTGACAATAAAAAAGATTCCAAAAGGCCTGGATGTTGCTTTTGTGAATTTTTTTTTTTCTGTTCTTCCTCCTACCTACTTGTAAGTCCATAATATCTTTTGAAAGCATTTCTTACAAGCTTTGTTGTTCTTAGTGTTTTGGAAAATGTTCTTTTTGTTGCAACGTTAACAAGGGGACTTGCTCAGTTCTCAGACCTGAAACCTTGAAGCAATTGAATACTTTTCACCAGAAAATAATGAAGTGCTGCAAATCATCTGTAGTCCATTTCTACCTTATTTGAATAGGATGTTATTTCAGAAGAAGTAATGTGAAATAGGTTAGCCCACTTTTTTCCAAAGGAGTGGAAGGAACCAGTATTGTAGCCCAAGATTGGGCTGAGGTTGGTGGATGCCATTCATCCCTTATCTAAGACTTGATGCATTGCTGAAGAGAGTCTTTGGAGTTCTTGCAGTAATCTTGAAGTAGTAGTGTAGAGTATTCTTACTCACGATGGCACTTTATTTTTTAAAGAGAAAGGAGCAAATGGAGTTCCATGGAAGGCTGCTTGCATTAGGGATTGCATTACTTAGCTGTAAACCTCTGAAAATGATGATATGAGCAATTCAGTAAAAAAATCCCAAAAATAAATCTTACTAGCATGATGTTTATGTTAGTGTCTTACATATTCTGTTGTCTCCACAGAACAGGTTTGTTTACTCCAGATATGGCATTTGAAGCCATTGTTAAAAAACAGATAGTCAAGCTGAAAGGACCTTGCTTGAAAAGTGTGGATCTGGTGATGCAAGAGTTAATCAACACTGTCAAGAAATGCACTAAAAAGGTAACTGGCAAATGAATCTGGTAATACAAAAAATAAGTGCAATGTAATAATACAAAGCTTGTTTTATATTTTCAGATATTATAGGAGATTTTTTTGATGTAGTCACTTATTGCACACAATAAGAAGTTGGTATTTGAAAGTCCTATTGAAGCCATATTTTCACTGGTACTGAAAATGGAGTGAAGGCAGCAGTTCTGTGAACGTGTAAATAAGAAAAAAAAAAATCCATTTTTAAGTTTTCTTTCCAGTAAGATGAAGACACAGCAAAGCTTATCTAAAACAAAGTCATTGAGTGTGTCTATCAAGGAGAGAAAAATGCTCTGTTGAATGCTATATTGGAACTTTATGGGGTAGCACCACAATTGTTTGCGATGTAAGGGGCCTACAACTTCACCTGAGCTATTTTCATAACCCAAAATGTCTGATCTCCAGTGGTCAAGAAATAAGAAGTGGAAATCTGGGAAGAATTTGTCTTCCTTGTATTTGTACGTCCTTGCATTAACATTGACAAATGACCTTGCTGAGCAGAAATGCTGAACATTTAAGTGGAAAGAACTGTGCTAAGCATTGAATTTCCTGACGTGAAAGTTGACAATTAAACTTTCAATTCAGCATCCTGCAAGTGTAATAAGTTAAGAAACAGGCTCATCAAACTAAATGTAGCATTACTTATGGGTGTTTGGGAGTGGATTTCCTGAAGTGTGTGCCTGTGTTGGTGTGCTCTTTGAGTGAAACCTCAAACTTCAGCTGTGACTGAAGAAGCATGTGTGATATGTTAATATGAAGCTTTTTTTCCTCCACACTTTTCTTCATGGGAAAGTTTGTGATTTTGTGACTCACTTGTCTGCAGTACTGACAACTAACAATTGCTGCTTTGTAGTTATTTTTTTCTCCTGTTGCTCTGTGGTATTCTAAAAGATCCCGTTGACTCTTGCAGATTTTTCTTTTTAGCTATCTGTCCTCACCTCCTGTTCCTGTGTCTTACCCACCGTCTCTGGGTACAGCGCACCCTAATAGTAGCAAGTGCAGGAGTGTTTCTGGCATGTGACCACAGATATGCTGAAGCTGTTGAGAAATAGTGTGTCATGTTCATTGTGTTCTTGTGAATAATGCAGGGTTTTTTTGTTCCAAGGAACAGGTAAATGAGCTAGTTCTCAATACTGGAAAGAATGAGTCTTTTGACAAAGATCTTAGGGAACCTAGTTATTGCAATAGTTTGAGCAGAGTTTCCAGGGTCTTTCCACTTATGTCAAAGTTGGAAGGATATGTCACATGTATTAATCTTGTTGATCTTTGTTTCTCAGTGTGATTGGCCAAAATTACTGTTGTGTTTTGATGTTCACGTTTTGAAGTATTGTTATTGTGATGTAAGAATGTTGCCACAAGGTGGAGCTTGCAAAGAACAAGAAACTGAAATTATTTAAAGCACCACTATGGAATTAAACACAGGAGAGGAGAGGCATGGAGAAACATCACCTCAAGGCTGATAAACTGTGGTTCACACAACATGACGCAAAAGTGTCTTTTCCTCAATGTTCCATGGAGCAAAACACAGCAATAATCCAGGGATTAGGTCTCCAGTTCCTCTAGAAAATGACCATTAATAGCAAGGAAGACTTACTATGTAGTTTAGATAACTTTTAGCCCAAGCATTTACAGTAATTGAGTTCTCCCAGGGAGGAGAATGTTTCCATTCTGCTGAACCCACCCCCCAGGTGTAAATTCCTATTAATTTTGCTTTTCAGTTGGCAACATATCCAAGATTGTGTGAGGAAACAGAAAGAATTGTTGCAGGCTACATTCGTGAAAGAGAAGAGAAGACCAAGGATCAGGTGAGAATATCTAGGAGATCTAGTAGTTTGGGGAGTTATGCAGAGGAAGAAAGGTCCTATGTACAATGTATAGGAAGACAATAAAAAATTCTGGGGTTTTTGTTTTGTTTCCAGCAGGCTGCATACTTCTAGAAGGGGAGAGAAATGACTTCTCTAACATTGAGATTTGACAGAGGAAACTAAATTGTTACAGAAAATCCTAATTTGGTATCAGGATTAGGATTGGTGGTTTAAAGTAGCATCAGCTTGTTCCTGTGCCACAATGTGCCATTTGCTTAGCTGTGCCAAAACAGTGGTTTGTAGGAAATGGATTCACCATTACACAAACATACATGAAAATACGCTGCCTTTTTTTCTATTTTGTTTCCATTTATTTTTCATGTACCAATCCCATGTTCTAATTACAATAGGGCCCACAAGCAATTGTACTGGGACTCTTGCAGGAGTGAAAAGCCATGTAGTAGATGTGTGAGCTCCACTGAACAATAGCTTCAGCACGCAGGCAGAGCCGAGTAGCTTGGCCTCATCTGTCTCGGGCCATGTTGACAGGCTTGCTGTGGTGTGTAGTGTAGAGCCAGTGGAACTGACCCCTGAGGGCTGTTAATGTGCTTTGAAAGGCAGCATCATCTTGTATTTGAAAATGAATAATTTCTTCTTTGGATTTTAAAATTGGCATGAAAAAGGTTCCTTCTATGGCCATTGAAAAAGGCTGGGACTGCTATCGAGTTGATAATTGTAGGTTGTGGTATTTTAAACTCAGAATTTTAAGTATTGTTGACTAGCACCATTCCAGGTTCATGGATGTACAGTTTTTCTGACCATTACTTTCCTTGAAGTTTAAAAAAAAGAGAGAAAAATCAGAGAAACTTCTTCAGAACAATCATCATCCAGCTAAGCACTCTAAATCCAGAAGACTTCAAAGCTTAGATAACATGTGAGAAAATCCACTGTATGTGTAAACAGGAATTATTGTCTGGACAGTACAGAGTGTACATATTTGTACAAAGACATATTTGGGGAAGAAGGGCTAGGCAGAGCTCAGCTCCTAAATTGTCTTGGACTCCTGGCTCTTTAGTCCTGTCCTTTGCAAACTAGGAAGCTGTGCAGCATATTCTGCTTCTTTTCCTATAATCAGTGTTGTAAACATAGTCTTAAGTAATTTGTAAAAAGATTGTATTTGCTGGGCTTGTCCTTGCAGGGCCCTCTAGTTTATACACTCGGTTTGGGAAGAGGTACAAGTTACTTAACATACAATTTTTTCGTCTTACTCCATTTTTCATTGTGTGCACATATCTGGTGATTTCACGGAAGAAAATACTAAATATCAGCTTTATGTAAATTATAAGAATTGGTCAAATAGGTTGTTATTACACACTTGCATCATTACTTCTGCTGTTAGCAGTTATCGCTAATTAATCAAAACATTAACGAGGGATATTTTCAGAGGTAATAGCTAGACCCATATCACAGAATCCCAGGGAGGTCTGGGTTGGAAGGGATGCCAAGGATCATAGAGTCCAAGCCCCTGCTTGGGGCCACCAACCTCCAGACCTGCAGCCAGACAAGGTTGTCCAGGGCCCCATCCAACCTGGCCTTGAACACCTCCAGGGTTGGGGCATCCCCCACCTCTCTGGGCAGCCCCTTCCAGCACCTCACCCCTCTGTCGATGAAGAACTTCCCCCGATCTCCAACCTGACCCTTCCCTCCTCCAGCTTCAATCCATCCCCTTGTCCCACCACTTTCTGCCCTTGTGAAAATCCGATTCCCCTCCTGTCTATACGCTCCCTTTAAGTCCTGGAAGGCTGCAGTGAGGTGCCCCCACAGCCTTCTTTTCTCCAGGCTGAACCAGCCCAGCTCCCTCAGCCTGTCCTCACAGGGGAGGTGTTCCAGCCCCCGATCATCTTCATGGCCCTATCTATCCCTTCTATCTTTTCCTCTGAGGCACTTAACATCTGGAAATTAAGAATATGTGTGTGATGCTGTGTTTGAGCAGCTCTATAGGAATAACTCTGTGCGCTTTGAAGAGGTTAAATGCTACGATTTGGTAGCAATAGGCTTGTTTCTTGCTTCATGCTGATAAATGGAAGTCTGAGAAGATGGGGCAGAGTAGTCTTGTGCGTGTTCAAGAAGCTGTTCAAGGCTGGGAGTGAGCTTTTGCTAATGTCTTAGCCAGTTCTTTGCTGAGTTAGATCATCATGTTTGAATCAAAGTCTGTCTCTGGGCTGCTGGAGGCCTGGCAAGTGATAAATACGGAAACAATTCATTCTGTTATCTCACTGTCTGCCCTACGTGTGCACCAGAGCGGCTGCCTAGCACAGGGCTGGCTTAACTATCTCTTCTTTGGGAAGCACCTAGTGAAAAGTCAGGAACCCTGATTTTAAATTTGAGGTTTGGGTTCCTTGCTGGCTTGGATGAAGTGCTGCAAATGGACAGAGTTTTGCTTAATGTGCAAAACATAATGCTAGAATCTATGCTATACATTATTAAATGCTCTCTGGCCATGTATGGTTGATCTTAATAAAGTGGGCAAGGGCCAAGATAGTAAAAACAAATGAGGTCTGTCAGGAAAAAAATAGGAAGCAGGAATAGCTCTTTTGCAGTTTAGCTTATTAAACAAGCACACCAACAGAACTGGTGGGATTTAGAAAATATTGTTGCTTTTGGCTTGAATGATTATGAAGGAAATACTGAATAATGCAGAAAACTCAAAAGTTCTGTTCTTCCATTATTGTGTTTTTTTCCCCCGTATCTCTCCTCTGCCTTACCCGCTTTTTTCTTCTGTACCCCATAATAGATGCTGCTGCTGATTGATATCCAGGTTTCCTACATTAACACCAACCACGAAGACTTCATTGGCTTCGCAAAGTAAGTATATAGAGGCTTTGTTATAAAGACACTGTTGTTTGTTTTTGTTTTTGTTTTTTTTTTTTTTAAACTAGGTTCAAAACACAAGTCCTGAAGTCCAACAGTGAAGATTCAAGCTGCAACATCCCAAACATGCAGGACCATGTTCTGTATACACACAGTATTGAACTCTGCCCCACTTGCAGAGGATTCTTCACCCAGTTCACAAGCTTGGTTTTGCTTTTGGTCTAGAATCACATGCAAGGCAGGAAGCATCTTTGGCAGGCTGATGCCCTAACTCTTGGTCTTTGTTTTAGGACCACAGAAATGCATAGTATTGGTGGTCTTTCCACACTGCTGTGAATGCATGTTTTTAGGAGCTGTGATTCCATATGAAGCAGCTTTGCTCAGAGTGAAGGATGTCACTGAATTGTAAGTGTGCCTGCTCTTTGGCTGTAGAGAATAATAGTAGCAGAATGCCCTGCAGGGCCTGGTTTGACGTTCTCCTTGCTTAATTGAAAAGGCTATGAGAATATTCTCCAGAATGCTCTCCCTCAGCTTCCAGCAATTTGTGCCTCAGGGACTTCGTACCAGCATTTTGACACTAGTAAAAACATTAAAGATGTCTTCACTCTTGGAAGAATAACTGTTCCTTCAGTCATATTTGTGCTGTATTTATCAGAACAGTGTTTGGAATCGCAACAGGTTTCACCCATGTGGGATGCTGGCAACAAAGTTTGGCACCACAGTACATAGTATATTATGGCTTGTTCTAGTTGGCACTCTGAAGGAAGGTCTACATCTTTGACAGTATGCTTTGAAGGTTTAAAACATGGAGTTCGGTAAGCTGAGAGGGGAAGAAGGCAAAGCCAGGCACCGTTTGTGTCTGATTTTAAAAACTTTCTCTAGAATTGTTTGCAGGTCCTAGATATCTTTATCAGTTCTCTTGACAAATGACAGGATGTTGTAGGAATGGTAGCTGGCCTTCTAGAGGTCAAGATAACAGCCTGTCTGCTATTTACTTCTCCTCATCCTTTTCTGACAGGAAAAAGCCTGCTAAAAACACTCCATATATATTCATGGTGTGTGTTGTGACCTTGGGAAGTCACATAGTCCTACCCAATGCTGCATTCAGACCAGGTTACTCAGGGCTCTGTCCAGACAGATCTGGAAAACTTCCGTAACTGGGGAGATTCTCCAGGTTCTCTATGCAGCCTGTTCCAATGCTTGCCTCTACTCCTCTGAGAAGACTTTTCCTTGTGTGAAGTTGAAACCTTAAGTGTCTTACAGCCCTGGATTCTGGAGTGCCAGGCCTATCTGGAGCTGTTTTGCTTTCTGTTCCCTTGAAAAATCTCCCTCGTGGATGCTGCTGAGGCCTGTCCATGGTTTACTGCTGTGTCTCTTCCAAGGAGATGCAATTCCTGAGTTCAGTTTCTTGGGAAAGCTGCTTCCTCTTTTTACCAGCTGAGATGTAGAAATCCCCAGCTGCTGTGCGTGGGGTGTAAGAAGATAACAAATGGCTCTTTGCTTAAACTTATCAGTGAACTTAAGCAAGTGTTTCTATGAGTTGTAAACTGATGGGAAGTATCTTTGTCAACTTTTGCTCAACTGGAAGAAAAATCTCTGATAGCTAAGGACAAATTAAAGTGTAAAATATATTAATTTGTGAGCTAAACTGTAGAAAAATACACATTTTAAACTATATCCATGTAATTGTTACAGCATTTATGTTAGAACTGGAAAATGAAATAATTTCTGAATAGCATACAGGCTTCTGCAGCATCTAAACATCCTGGACTGTAGACTCACCAGATTTCCTAGTGTTCCCTTTCTGTTGCTGAGTCTTTAGCCAGTTGTCTCATGTGACTGTGGGGTTTTGGAAGTCTAATTCCTGTGAACCTTGTTCATAAGAAAGAGCACAAGGCATTTCAAACTAGATTGCAGTGTTGCAGAGCCTAAGGCAGGTACAGTATGATGTGAATTGGCTTGAGAGGGACGTAGGAATGACAGTTTTTAGATCAACTTGGCAGTGCTATGAAGTTGTGAAATATTAGAATATTTAAATGTCTGTCTCATATTTAAATGTCTGTCTCATTTAGCAGAACAAGTAGTAAAATGCTGTGACTGGGTTTGTTTCCAGCTGGTGTAACTCAGACATAGCTACATGTTCAATTTGCATAAAAAGGCATTTGTAGTTAGAACACAGAGTAGACAGCCAATTGCTGGGCTATTTCTAAAAGACAAGGAATTCACAGTATGATGTTAGTGACCTAATTAGCTTTCCTAAGGTGCTTAAATAAAATTCAAAAACCCCAAACCAAAACCATGGCAATTAGGTTTCTTCAAGCCATCCTGTGTTTCCCATACAGCAGATGAAAATTGTTGAGGGGTTAGTGCTGTGTTTTCACTTTAATCACAGTGTGTGCACCAAAGCTTATGCAACTCAGATGTTGCACTGGAGACATGCAGGGTTAAAAAGGGATGACAGAGAGCTAAGCCCGGTGATCGGCACATGGACCAAACATTCCTATGCATCTTCTCTCAGACAGCATGGAGACTGCTGGTATGGTCCAATGGGCTGGATTAGAGTTGGGGCAGGGCTGAGTTTGGTGCTGCAGCGATTCCTTGGAACAGCAGCTGTGCAGAAAACACTTGCAGGATTGGCCTGTAGAGGCTGTGGTCCAAGCACATCTTTCTTCTTTTTCAGAGCAGTGTTTGTAGCTGATGTAATATGTATGCTGCTTTCTTCAGTTAATCAACGCCACTGAAATGGTGTGATGTAATCCAACCAAAAGTTCATCTCACCAGTGCCCACTTTGATGGTCCAGTACCCAAAGCCTGCTGGTTGAATGCTTTTTTCCTCTTTCCAGCAGTATTTTGATGTTGTGGCCTAACACAAACCACCACATAATGCAAATGCTTTTAGAATTAATGGCATCTTGTATGTGTTTGAGACAGGAGTGTGTTTTGTTTCAGGAACTGGGATTACCATTTAGCAAAATATTTATATTATGTTTTAATTTCAAATATGCTCTGTTCTTATAAGACTTCAGCTTTTTGAACCAGCTTTGTGATGGCTTCATCCATTGGCTCTATTTACACCCTCAAAGTGCACATAAATATTAGAATAATATCCAAACAAAGCTGTCAAGACAAAGCTATTAAGCAGTTTCTAGCAGCAGGGGAGGATTTTGTTGTACTTTGCTAAATAACAGAAATGACTTGCTTTTTGTCTCTCTTGAATATTTATAGAGGCTAATGTTTCCAAGGTGACCCACATGAGCCATAATTTCTCTGTGCTTTTAGTAACCTTTCCCGATCCAAGTAGGGTGTTGTTACAAAGGAGATGATTAGAAAGAGCTGTCTGCTGTGGATGCCCCTTCTGTCCTAAGCAGGCATTCCTATAATGTGAGAAAAATTAGATGAAATATGCACATATACACAATGATTTTGCTGTGTTTCTTTGTTACTCTCGCTTTCTGTGCAGGAATTGGAAATAACTATTACTGCTGAAAGTTATTCCTCGGGCTTAGTTTGAGTTTCTTCAGTGTAACTTTTCCTCTGCTTTCCTTAGTGCCCAACAAAGAAGCAGTCAGGTTAACAAAAGTGCAGTGGGAAATCAGGTAGGCACCTAACAGAGAATGGATAATGGCATGTGCAAGTTAATCCAAGCCATTTTGGTCATCTTGGCTGTGTTTGCGTGTTGTATCATTTACCTTTTCTGCTTCACACACACATATATATAAAATGCATCATCATCATTCTGTTGTTTTACTGAATTTTTAGAGCCACCCAACTTTCATTGTTATCACTTATTGTTTGATATCTCTTGCTGCTGCTTGCACCGCTGGTTAGCATCTCCCCTCCCATCGTGTTGAGTGCATTGGATCTTTCATGTTACACGCCAATGTATTTTCTCATTAACTGTAAACTTGTGAATTTCAGAACCCAAAAAACTGGTGAGTACTTGCTTGTATGTGCTTTTGCCACAGTTGTTTTACTAGTTCTTACGTGTTCATAGCAGTGAAGGGGCAATTCAGCAAGCAAAAGCAGATTTGCCTTTACCTCTCCTGAAAACATTCAGTTGACTTCACAAAGGTGTTGACTATGTACCATAGTCCTCTCTCAAAGCAGAGTAACTGACTGATGGTCTCAGTTTAAGTAATGTTTTCCCTGAGATTCATTAATCAAATTACTTGTTTGTTTCTTTTGATCACATAAGAATGTGGGATTGATTCTGCAAGATGCTAAGTGCTCCTGAGCTGTGCTTCTCTCTTTGCTTTACTGTTGGCCAGGGGTGCTTAGTACTTTGCAGGATCAGTCCTGGTTTTTATATGAGGTGAAAGTGATGAAAATGCTTTGACTTTGAGGGTTTTGCAAAGTCTTTAGCAGAAAGATAATGTTATGGAATTTGTATGTACTTTAAAAGCATATTAAAAAAGCTAGTAAAAATTACAATGAAATTTTGTGTAAATAATTACCCGACTGTCTTCCTGATGTTTTCATCTGCAGTTTGGTTGGTCAACGCTCAGGAATTGGAAGGTTAAGGTTTTCTAATGTGACCACTGAGTTTAGATCCCTCGGGTGATTTTAGAAAGTCTCCTATTCTGCTGTTGTAGATGAATTCTAGAATTTTTGAAACCCATAGTCATCTTTTGGGGGATAGAAATCCAACCTCTTCTTCCCACTGAGAAATTACTAATAATTTTTTATCTGTTAGTTAAAATAATCCATTAATTTCTTGGATGTGATGGTCCCCCAGAGTCTGGCCAGCTGTGAGTGGCATTTTTGATGTAATATATGGTTTGGATTAAAATAAAAAAAAGGTTGAAAGGTCTAAACAGTGAAATGGCTTCAAAGGTTAATGTCTCCCCTCTGAGGAGAGATTTCCTTCTTATCTAGCTGTGCTGGAACATGTGTCAAACACAACAACCATCATCACTTTGGAGTGTCCCATAAAAGGAAAATCAACCAATTATCTGACTCTTCAAAAATACACAAATAAAATGGATGATTTTTTAATTAAGTGAATGTTGTCTTTCCAAAGAAGTGGAGAAAAAGCTTGGCATCTTAAATTAAATGTTGAAACTGGATTACTTTTGGTATAAAGGACTTTGCTGAACCTTTTACTTTAGAGATAATAACCAGATGTTTGTAAGTTAATTGTTTGGAGTTGAAAAGAATGAGAAAATGTCTGAAATAAAACTTCATTTTTGCAATTTGCTATTTCAGGGAACCAATCTACCGCCTTCAAGGCAAATTGTACGAGCTAAGTTCTGTAAGCTTTATTGTTGCTTTTTCATTTAGCTTCTCAGAGGGCAAAGTTTGTCTCTAACTCACTGGTTTGTTGAATACTTGCTACTAAACTACTTACTGTTAAACTGTCTTGTCTGTAACATTTTCTCAACAAAGTATAATTGCAGTTCATCACTTAACTGCTCATAACCTGCAAGTATGAACTAGTGTAACTTAATGTTATAGAAAACTTGGAATAAACTGACCTTTTTATAATTTACTGAGTTTCTCAAACTAAAATGACTAATAGATGTTTATTTTATTATATAACTGGAAGCAGTATTTATCTGTTGTAAGTGCCTCTATTCATAGGAAACCTCATTTTGAAAGATGGGCAAATAAATTTCTGGTAACTGCAAGGAAACGTTAGCTATTGCTTAAATGAATATGCTGGTTTTGGGTCCAGGTACTGTTACTGGTATTTTGTTTACACAAAGGAATTACTTCTGATTAGAAAAAAGAGTTTTATTGATAGACCAAAAAGTATTCAAAATCTTTATAGTATTCTTGTCGTAGCGCCAGGAGGATCAATTTATCAGGGACAGATGCCTTTCTAACCCTTCCACCTCATCAGTAAATAAACAGGCAAATGCCTTTAATATTACTAATTAGAATTAATTGTCTAAACAGTAGTCAATTTTGTAACAAGTTACTCCTGGTTCAGTGATGGTTAGGTGTAAGAAGTAGATCTCTATCATGCATTCTTTCGTGGCATCTATGATGAAAACACATTTTCACAGTTGTTGCTATATCATCAGATTGTGTGCATATATTATATCATTTTAAACAAACTTAAACTAATGTTTAAGGGAAAAGGATTAGGTGGAACTGATTCTAACAGCATTTGAATTGAATCTCATGGGAGATCAGGATCATTGCTTTCCCAAAGTATTGGAATGCTCATTTGCAATCCATTGCTTCTCTCTGTTTGTAGCTTGCTTTGAACTGGAACGATGCACATAACTATTAACTTTTTCTTTTATATATCTTGGAAATAAGATAACCACAGCAATATTGCATTTTTGGATGATGTGTAATGCCAATTCCTCTTAACATGTTTTTGCTTCTTTTTCCTCTACTACTAATTTATCCTCTCACGCTTAATCTTTGGCCTTTTCTGTTTGTCTTTTCTTTGCTACCGCCTGAGGTTTTGACCTGACTCCACAAAGTTTCTTTTTAAGCCACAGGTTAGTCTAATTTGCTTGAAATAATCAGTGTAATGCTTGGTTTTACAAAGCACACTAGCAAGATCTGAAAGCTGACCCACTCTTAAACTGTGTATTTTGTGTGTTGAGATTTGTTTTGGTGACTAAAACTTAGTGTTTAAAGCTCCCATTCATGATAAACTTTTGGAGACGAAGGTGTCAATGCTCCACGTGCCCAGCTGATACTCTGTGTGAGAATGCAAGATACTCAAAACCTAGAGGATTACTTCTGCAGCAAGGTTTCCTGCTGTGCTTGAAGTAGCTCCTGTAATTGGAGAACAGTTTAATTTGAAGTGTGCAGTTCCAGTCACTGTCCGAGTGATTTGGAGGTTTGCGTTGGAAGACTTTTTGACCTGCCTCTTCTACAGCATTACATCGGCAGCTGGTTTGCTTATTCTGGACACAAGGAGCATTCAGATACCATCAGTTGGCCTGAACTATTGTGCTAATAAGTAACTTTTTCCTCAGTAACCCATTTTTTTTCTTTTTAATCCTGCTTTGTAGCATACTTTGCTGCTGCTTTTCTTCAGATATACTTAAATCCTGTTACCTTGCATAATCCAAGAAAAAAAATTGTTTATGGAAGTGTTTTTATGCAAGTTGGTAAGAATGAAAACTTATGCCATGGTTGGTGAGATGGTCATGAAAAATCATGACAAGGTGGTACTGTTAAGAAATGCCAATGTTTTGATAAAAGAGGTGATGCCCATGGAGAACCACACAAGCTAAATTTTGAAGTATCTTTGAATGAGATATGCTGCTGTTGAATTTTCACCTTATCAAGACTAGGGAAGTATTGCAGTTCTAAATTGCCTTTAACTATACTTATTTTCTAGGTTAACACTCCTCCATGATTGACTTAAATCACCTCAGTCTTTGTTTAACTACATGTTCCAACTTTTTAGTGCTTTGCTTCAGTAAAGGCTAAATTTGTCTTTAAAGACAGTCTTTAGGACTCAAACTGCTGTCATTATATATTTTATTGTATTTAAGTTATGCAATAGTTTGTGCAGTGTCTTTTTTGGGGGTAGGGGAAGCAGTGTCACAAGATCTCATGTGTTCAGCATGGCTTTACAAGACATAGATATGGTCAAACTAACCTGAACACCTTCTATGACAAGGTGACCCGCTTAGTGGATGAGGGAAGGGCTGTGGATGTGGTCTACTTGGACTTTAGTAAGGCCTACTCTGGACTGGACTGGTGCACCCTCTGCTGGGTTAAAATCTGGTTGGATGGCCAAGCCCAAAGAGTGGTGATAAATGGAGCCAAATCCATCTGGAGGCCGGTCACAAGTGCTGTCCCCCAGGGCTTAGTCCTGGGTCCAGTTCCGTTCAACATCTTTATCAATGACCTGGATGAAGGGATTGAATGTTTCCTCTGTAAGTTCACGGATGACACTAAGCTGGAAAGAAGTGTCAATCCGCTTGAGGGTAAGGAGGCTCTTCAGAGGGACCTGACCAGGCTGGACCAATGGGCTGAGACCAGCAGGATGACGTTCAACAAGGCCAAGGGCAGAGTCCTGCACCTGGGATATAACAACCCCGTGCAATGCTACAGGCTTGGGGTAGAGTGGCTGGACAGCTGTCAGGTGGAGAAAGACCTGGGGGTGTTGGTTGGCTGCAGACTGTATATGAGCCAGCAGTGTGGCCAGGAAGGCCAACAATATCCTGTCTTGTATCAGAACCAGCGTGGCCGTCAGACTTAGGGAGGTGATTGTGCCCCTGTACTCAGCATTGGTGAGGCCGCATCTTGAGTGCTGCATTCAGTTCTGGGCCCATTACTACAAGAAGGACATTGAGGTCCTGGAGTGGGTCCAGAGGAGGGTGATGAGGCTGGGGAAGGGTCTGGAGAACAAATCTTACGAGGAGTGGCTGAGGGAGCTGGGGGTGTTTAGTCTGGAGAAGAGGCTGAGGGGAGACCTTATCCCTGCCTGCAATGACCTGAAAGGAGGTTGGAGAGAGATGGGTGATGGTCTCTTCTGCCAAGTGACAGGGAATAGGACAAGAGGAAATAGCTTCAAGATGCTCCAGGGCAGGTTCAGATTAAATTTTAGGAAGAATTTCTTCACTGAAAGAGGTGTTGGGATGTGGCAAAGGCTGTCCAGGGAGGTGGTTGAGACACCATCCCTGGTTGTATTTTAAAGATGGATAGATGAGGTGCTCGGGGATATGGTTTAGGAAAGGACAGAGACAGTTGGACTTGATGATCTTAAAGGTCTTTTTCAACCTAGTCATTCTGTGATCAGGACAGCTCTGATCAGTTTATGCTCTAACATTTGACAAATTACAATGGAAATACTGTATTAGGTTTCCTGTCTGATCTGTTGTTTCTTTTTAGCCTCTACAGCATGAGAATCACCCTGTTTGAACTCAAAGAACCAATAGCTTGTAAGGATGGCTCACAGACTAGTTACTGCAGTTTGTATTTTCTCAATGTGTTTTCTCTTTGGTAATGTGTGCTGTTATTGCAATGATGAGAAGATAGTGCTAGGAGTCGTGTTGTGCATTCAGGATGATTTCAGCAGTTACATAATGTAACTTTAATAGAGAGTTGTGTCAACTCAACAAATGCTGCTGCTGGAAATGCTGCGGAAATAGCCAGTCTTGTGATTTTCACACTTGTGTTTTTGTCTGCCCAGTCAATTTAATTTCTTTCTTGATCACAATTAAATCATCTTTCAAATACTTCTTTTAAAGAACTGGAATACTTTCTGATTCTGACTCTCTGATGTTACTTCTTTTACAAATACCATTATTTGATTTAATGGAATGACTTAAGTCATGCAGCAATACTTAAAATGTACCTATTGTGTCAAATCCTGTTTTCCTGTTTATACCTGAAGTGGTGGGGAGTAAGAACAGCAGATACGATTTGGGTTTTGTGCAGCTGAATTATCAGAAAATGATTTCCTTCTGGCTTGCTCATGTGAGTTCGTACCCTCTAAGTTTCATTTTTCAGACACCCAGATTAGATATCAGGACCCTGAAGGAAGGAACTGTGTCATCTCTTGTTCATCCTGTACATGGAATCCGACTACCGGTTAGAATATTGTCTTCACTAGCTTCTGGCAATGCCCATATTTTTCACCTTCCTGAAGTCCATAACTCATGTCACTAACATCCGGTTTGCACAGAGTGACATTCAGAAATAGGATAGAAAACACTGACAGGGAGCTCTTAAATCCAAACCAACCAGAAAATGAATTAGTGAAAATAATGATGAAACACATTATTTCCATTTTTCAAGCCGAAGTGTAACATAGCACAGCTAACGCAGTTCTTTAGAAAAAACCCCACACAACACAAAACAAACACACCCCATCAGAGTTTTCTTACAACATTAAAAACCTCTTTGAAAGTCTTTGCTGCTGGTTGCCCATGAAAGGACACTTATTTCTTAAATGTAACTCAATTATTTTTTGAGAAATATTCTAAGGTGTAATTCAGCTTCTCAGGAAAGTAAAGCTGTTGCTTAATTTCACTCTGTTTTGCATTTACACCTTGATCCAACGTCTCTCTCACCCTGATTCCAACACTGGGGATGATTATTTTGAACTTGTACCTCCTTATAGTTAACAAAATGCACCTGGGAAATGGGAACAAATTCAGCGAAGAGAACATGAGGTGTGACACACTAAGCTCATCTTCTCCCAATGTCCCCTGAAACTGCTCCGAGTAATCTTGATCCCTGTGTTAGGCTGTTTTAGAGAACACAGTGCCCCTTTTTCGCAGAGGGCTACAGATGAATTGGTCTAGAAATCTGCACATGAAGACCACATACCCGAGATACTGCCATAGCTTGGAACCCCGCACTTCACGCACTGTTGTGTGGGAATGACAGCTGGATCTAATCCTGAGCACACAGAATTTTTGAGGAAACAACTGGCAAATTCCTTCCTTTACAAGACAGTGCCCAGTGTTTGTATGAGCAAGTCAGCTTGTTTCTGTCCACACCCAGTGATAGTTCCACTTCTATGGGTAGTTGTGTTGGACTGGAGCAAGACAGTCTTACAGAGCTATGCAACTAATGTAGTTCCTGCATTACATCTATTAAAAGCTTCATTGCTTCTTAAATGGCTTGTATGATTCAGATTTTAAAAACTTGGCTTGGTCTCTTCAGAGACCTATACCATAAAGGCGTTCTTGTCAGATGGACAAAATGTGACTTCATGACATGCTACAAAGCGTACAGTAATGGTGAGGGAAAGCACTGAGCAGAATAATTCCTTTTAAGTGCTCATCACCTGTAAGGTCCTGGAACATGCTATTCACTGGTTTGCTTCCAGAAACCACCTCTCTATCCCCGTTGTGACACCTGCCTTCAAATCTTTTACTCCAGATGTGTGTCCAAACCAGTTTTCAGTAGTGTGCTGTCCCAGCTACTTGTGCTTCTTCCAGTATGTGGACATGTGCTTTATAGGGAGCAACACAGCATTTCCAAGTGCAAGTAGCATGGTTCTGCAGCTTCTTCTCTCATAGTCTCTTATTTCTGTTTATTTCTAACATAGGAATAGACACCTTTGCACATTTGCTGTGAAGTATTTACTCTTCCGTATGAATACATCTCAACTTGTGGCAGAGCTTAGTACAAATGGTTGGGGAACTTTAATTTCTTGGATTTCCCCTAAAATGTCTTCCATTTGCATTTGTGTAATTCAGCAGAGAAAGGAAAAAAAATTAGCTTGGTTTCACAGCTTGTTCCATAGTATCTGCCTGAAGGCCAGTATGCTGGCTGTGTATGCATGTTGCTTGTTTTCTTTTAAAAGAAGAAACACCATAAAAGAAAACGAGGATCTGCTGGGCAGTCGAGTTTGTATCAGTTTATTTCCCTTAACTTGCACTTGGACAAACATTCCTTGTCTATTTGTAAACAGCAATGCCCCCTCGACACAATCTTTTTTAAAAAAATGAGTATCAATGCTAAGTATGACAAAGGTCTGTGGAAACATTTGTGATCCAGGCTGTTCTGTCCAGTCTGGTTGTGCAGAGTCCTTTGAGTATCTATATGGGACTCATGTCCAGTCCTCTCATAGCTTGGTCAGTCTTCAGAACCAAATCACTGTTTTCCTAGCTATTTTCTTACAGCCTGAGACCCCATAGATGTTTGTTGACTCTTCAGTGGTTTTCTTCCTACTTTTAATGAAATTGCAGCTCTTGGATTTATGAGCAGTACTGATACTATTCCCAGCTTTTCAGGTGACACTTCTGATCTTCTTTAGCATAGTTATCAGATACAAGTTGGTATTGCACAGAGCAAGGCACTAAAGCTGGTTTCTTCAGGGAGCTTACATTAACATGCATGCTGAATGGGAGGGGAGTCCAATTCTGAAGCTGTTACAGATGGCAAGGAATAGACATTGAACAGTGATTTATTGGAGCTTTGCTAGTCTTGTAAAGCCCTGTAAGAAGATTGTCACAGTTTCATGCAATTCCTTAAAAGCAAAAGTGAAATCATGTTTGATCACACATGACCAAACCTGAAGGAATTATGAAGGGCTTCTCTGAGCTGCTCTTCTAATGATCTCGACAAGTACAGGGTGTGGAGGGAAACAGAACAGCAGAGGTTCCCTGTATCTGTGTGACTGGGAGAGTTCTCTTGACTTGTTCTGAAGTAATGCCTGCTTTCTCAGATATATATTAGAAAATAATAAATGTTACAATCAAATTGGAAAGTTTCTATCTGTATGATCTGTAAACCTGTTCCTATGACCTTCACTGATGGAGCTTTCTCATTCCTCAAGTTTTCTTTTGTCCCTCTCTTTGCATGATGTAGGCTTCTGGCCTTAGTATTTACAGGTATGCTTTCCCATATGTCCTTTCCTCTTTGCCTTGTAGCTCGCTTATCAACTTCTGCTTTACCCATTTTTTCCCCTTGATTTTTATACCTGCCCTAGGTTTTTTGATTTTTTTTGTTTGTTTTTGTTTTTTTTTCCCTCTTCTACATTATGAGAAGAAAATATCTCTCCTATACCTCTACTTACCATTTCCTCTCTTAATTTCAAATTAAGATGTCTCTGCTTACTCACTCAATTCAACCTGTTCCGAAAACGCCATGGGTAGAAACCACCTGCTTCACCAGTAACTAGGTGCTGTTCCTAACGTCCAACTTTACAAGTCTTACAAGTGACAGTTAACAATCAGACTAGAAGAGCCAGGCCAGTTGTACATAACTTGTATGGATTTTTACAGTGTGTTGTTATACAGCAAATAAGTATCTTCAGGTTTATGTAATCCTTGTTGTAAGTAGTTGTATTTACAGTAATACTTAGACTTCTCTCTTTCTCCAAACTTTTGACTGAGAACATTATATTCACTTTATGTTACTTTTTTTTTTCTTGAATGATAGGAACCTGCAAAATCTCTGATTTGAATTTTCTGGAGACTGAAAAAACACATCTGTTCTGTTTTATTTAGCCAGTCTTTATTTAAAAGAATGAATGCAGCAGCAGAATTATGTCAAGTGATTAATGAACTAAACGTGTGCCTGACTGCACCTCTGCACAGGTCATCCGGAAAGGCTGGCTGACCATCAACAATATTGGCATCATGAAAGGAGGATCCAAGGAATACTGGTTCGTTCTAACTGCAGAAAGCTTGTCCTGGTATAAAGATGATGAGGTAAGGAATAAAGAATTCTTTTTCTACTGAGGGAAACCCCACTATTTATTCAGTCTTTCATAGCAGCTTAAAATATTAAATCAGGATGCACATACTTGAACTGAAAAAATGTTTTAAAATTTTACCTGTATCCTTTCAACTTACAGGTTTTGATTTATGGCTCACGCTAACCTTGTAAGACTTCTGTTGAAAACATAAATGCAAAGTTGTATGGGGGTTGTTTCTGTTTCTTTTTTGTTTTACTTTTTTTCCTCTCTTCTTGTGATTTCCACACATTGGTCTAAAATGTTTTGGAATGGCCTGGCTATTGTCCCATGCCTGTTTGTGCTGCTCTTACATACCTATAAGCAGTTGATCTCACGATCTCCGGCCTCATATTCGGCTATTCGGCAAGGTTGAAAAGCCTGCCTGCAGAGTTCTGCAGCTGGTTGGTTTAGATTTTCAAACTTGCTACTAAGAATCAAAAAAAAAAAAAAAAAAAAGTGCATCTTGGCAAGAAACATCACTGATGATCAGGAAATCTGAGGTGAGTAATATCACAACTGCAAAAAGTGTTTTTATGAGGAACAGGACATCCAGGTAGCTCGATTTGTTGGATGTATTGTTAGGCAGGTTTGGGAGCCAATTTTCTGCTTCTCTGTTATGTTTAATTATTTCTTTCAGTGATGTTGGTAATAATGCTCTCTACCCAAACTCATCAGTAGTCCTGTTGTTAACTTCTGAAGGTTAAAACACACTTAGGTTAGGTGCACTATCAGCTCTACAGGCTTGTGGTTTTTTTAAATGTTTGCGTTTCTTTAAAAAAAATGGGCTGCATTAAAAAGATTATATTCACAAAAGGTCCTGTTGTCTTCCAATTTTTTTTTACTTTTGAATATTGTCATTAAAATTTGAGTGGTTTATTGGCTTTTTTTTTGTTGCGGGGGTGGGTTGTGTGTGAACCAGTTAATCAGATGAAAAAGGCACAGGTAAAGAGGGTTTTAAATGAGCTCTGAACTGTCACTTAGTCTTTCCATTTTATTCTAAACACTAATCGAAACACTGTCCTACCCCAATGAAACAGGGAGTTGGTTGATGGGGACTGTGCAGACCATTGAGGTTTGGTTTAAAGTAACTTAGTGGATCTTCTGGAACTGCTGGAGAGAGGTTCTGTAAGGCAAAGTGTACACTATAGGTCTCAGCAGAGCTCTGGCTTAATCCAGACTGTGGTACTTCCCGTCGGAAAGTATGCTGCTCAGTACCGGCTTCTCTCCCAAGTCAGTAGCCATTTGGGGGTAGAGTTTAAGATCGAGAGGCAGATTAGTTTAATCGCGAAGATTTTTGCCCCTTGGGCTTTTACTTAGGTTGTAAAAGGATTCAAATGTATTAACTGTAACTGGAAAATGCGTGTGTGTCGGATGGGAGGAGCCAAGTGCTAGGTGTCAAGATTACTGGAATATACCTGCAAGTATGTTCTTGTGATGACATGAAAAGGAATGAGAAAGAAATGGAAAGGTGCCTCGATGACTTTGAAAATTTGAAGCCATCATTTAATTGTACCCAAAAAAGGCGATGTCCTGAGATGAACACACCTTGCCATGTTCTATCTTGGGCACCCGGAGGTGCAGCAATGTGAGCTGTGTCAATTTCTGAGGTAGTTTTGGTGTTGCTTTTTTGAATCTGACCTTTGTTTAGCCTACAGTATAAAAATTCCTGAAAATATTTACAGAATTTCTTCTGTTATGCGACTTCAGCACGCTATCAAAACAGTTTATTTGTAGAGAGCGTCACCTGGGAATCTCAGAATAGTATGTGGAGGCAGTTTGCTGCTGTCTGATTTCCATATGCATATTTTAAAATAATACTCCCAATTGCCAAACAGTTGTGATTTGAGAGTTATGAAAATACCAGTAGCTCATTCAGGGTAATATGAGAGATCACTCAGGAATTTCTTAGAGTGGTAAGAACCATATTCCATGCTTTGCTGGGGCAAAAGTTCCTCTTTAAGTACAGATTTTTCTGTGCTGGGAAAGAGATCACAAAGTTATGCTGGAATATTTTTCTTTTTTTTTTTTTTTTTTAACCCGACCTTTTTCAAGAGAACCTAAAAAAATAAATCAGTAAGCTCTGTTTTAGATACTCTGTGAAGATGGTCAAACCCGCAGCTTGGCCATTATGTTAATCAAAAGACCAGCAACATTTTGCAGAAACAACGCTACTGGCTTGTGAAACTAAAGAAGCAAATATTGATTTCCTGGCTGAATTCCAACTTCTGTAATTACATTTCTTCTCCTTAAAGTATTCTCCTCGCTTTCAGCTTGGTTTGGTAGGTTGTCACATCCTGTTGTCAGACAATCATCGAAGTGTCTGCGTGCTGGTGTGTTCCTACCCTGGTAGGCTACGTAGTCTTCCGCCATATGTGAAGTGATACCCGTGTTTATGCATCTGGGCTGTGTGCAGGATCAGTAGTGCTGTGCACGCTGTGAGGTCATAAGGAGTTCAGATCCCCCATGTCTCCCACTCGGCCCGTCGCTTCTGCGGTCCTTGCACGGTAGCAAGAACCTCTTCATCTCAGCTGGGGAAGATGCAGAAAGTCAGCGATGAGTTTGTTCCTCCTGTGCCTCGACCCTCGAGTAAGGAATGTTGTAGCAGCTTTTGCTCTGACGAGCTCTGACGACGTACTTTATACGGCTACGGCGCTCGCTCGGACCTCTTTGGGCTGTGTACCCCCTCTAGTGTAAGCTGAGCCTGTTTTCTGTAGTCTGAAATTTGCCAGAGATGAAAATCTCTCTCTGAATGCAAGTGGTTGCTGGCTAGTGCTGTTAGAAGGATGTAAATGATTTCCTTTATTTGCAAGCTGCAGCTTTTGTAAGTGAAGAATCCACAGTGGAATGTATTTTGAAGGAAGTTACTTTGGCAAAAGATTTCAAAATTTGTTGTGTGATATCAGCATTACAAAAGAAACGATTGTTTTCTTGACACAGTTTTGTTGCTTCTCAAACATACAACAGGATCTTATTTTTGAGAAGATGGGAATCAGTGCCTAACAATGCCTTTTAGGCTTGTAGTTATGGAAATAGCAACTCAATGTTTAACCAGTGTGGTTAAAGCAGTTACAGCATCAGTTATGTGCGTACTAATCTGGCTTAGTTTCTGACGCTCCATACAGTTGCTTGTGTTTGTAACTTCACTGTGTGACCAGTACCATGACTTTGAGCTTTCCCGCTTGCTTAAACTAAGGCAAGGAAAATACTGTCCCCCACTTCGAGGCTGTTGTAAATAAGTGCAAGATTAGTGCATTCATTACCCTCACAAATACCGATTTCTTCTGTAGAGTGTTCCATGTAATACTGGCTAAGGCATTCTAAGGCATACCTACACATGTACAAGATTAAACCTGAGCATCTTAGCTCTCAGTTGTTAAGCAGCACAAAAATCTATAAGCTTTTGTGCTAAGGTTCATTTGAGAGTCAACCTGCAAATCCGAGTTTGTGAATTAGCCACTTCTACTTGAGGATAAAACAGATTTTGGGAATGCAGAATGCCATCCTAGCTTGTGAATCAAAAAGCTCTTTATTGTAAACAGAAGGATGCTGTTTGTAAAGTGGTGTGGCAATTCTACAGCGTGTGCTCAGAGAATGTGATTTTATTATTCTTTACAAAGCATCCAGAGATTTCGCTGGCAGAGGTGTGCAGAGGATGCCAAGCTGGGCTCTACAATAAGAACATCTAAAAAGGTGAAACTCACATTTATTGGAAATATCCTGGTTAGTCTTATTTCCAGATAAAATATCTCCATTCTTTTTCAGTAGGAGAGGACAGTACTGAACACATCCAGTGATAGATGCATTTTTTCTCACTACTTCAGTTTACTCCCAGGGAAATATGAAAATAAGTGAGAGGGTGAGAGAGTGCAAAGTGGAGAAGTTACTCTAAGGCCGGACGTTGTGTGTGTGTGTGTGTGTGTGTGTGTGTGCAGAACTGACTTGCCACACAATAAGCTGTTCTTGGTCCCTGTGGCTAGCAGGAATGTTAGTGATTTTGTTACCAACAATAATGTAATAATGTAATAATGCAAGTTGCTGGAGTTATGCCTGGGAAGTAAATGGGAGGCTGAGACATACAGTGGTGTCGCAAAGCTGCGTATAAATAAAACTTGTTGTTAGTTGAGTTAATGAGAACAACTAGGAAAAGAGTACTATAGGAAGCACAGTAAAAATTTCAGCAGTGGGTTTTATTGTATTTTATAGGCAGTGTTGGTTTGACTCTAGGTGGGTTGCAGTACGTGGCTTGGTTACTGACCGGCCGTCTGAGATCCAGAGTGACTCTTGGCTGGAGCTGTTGGTGAAGATGCTCTGGTGTGTCAGAGCGGTCTCCCACTGGCGGCTGTCCCTCAGGCTGGGTTGTCATGCGACTGCCTGTCTGTGCCTGCTGTACAGGTGAGAGGATGTTCTGCACAGCAAGTGTAGACAGGCAGACACATGACAACTCCGTCCAGCCAGTCCCTTGGAGCCATCACCGCTGGTGTGCAACAGTTTGTACCATTCCAGTTTGGGGGGCTTTGTTGCGGGAGGGTGAGGGGGTACACACATAACAGAATTAAACTTTAAAACATTGGGAGCTGTAGAACAAGAACAGAACTTGATTTTATTCAGAAAAGAAGCATTTTAGTACATTGGTTGTTGTTGTGCTGACATATATATGCGATTTTAACAGACTGGTCACACTGAACATTTGGGAAAACAAAAAGGGTTGAAGCCATGGTTTATTTTATATGCAATTCATACAGGGTTTTGCCTGCATACTGTGCTCACACATAGTAATTTAACCAGATGTTTTTACTCTTCTTGGAAGCACAGAAATACTGAAGTTCAAGATAAAGGCTATGTTTACACAGTACATATTTTCTAGGAGCAGATAAGTACAATAATCTGGCATGTTAAAAATAAAAATCTTTCTGTATAAATGGAGGCAACCATGTGCACATTAACCCAGCTAAAGGGAATGTGCTGGAAAGAAAACCAGTTGCATTTTATATACATTTTGCTAATATGGGAGAGCTGTACACTTAGGGTATTTCTTTTAGTATTTATCTTTGCATTATATTTAAATCTTGCTTTCTCTCAAAATCTCTACTTTGATAGAAAACAAAATAAATTTGTAGAACTTCAGTAAGGTTTGTTTTTTTTTTTTTGTTTTTTATTTTTTCCAGTTAAATACTGACTATTTTATAGATCAAAAGCATGCAAGTAGCATCATTTCACATCCCAAGATGTGCTACTTTGTGTGTTTTATATACAGGAAACTTTATCACAGTGACTGTAATCCAGTTCAGTAGTGACATTTGCAACATCACTGGAGTGTTGTTTCAAAAAGCTCAAAACACACTGGAACCCTAAAAAGGGGGATAAAATAGTTATAACGTTTTTCTATGTAGATTAAATGATTCTGTTTTAGTGGTGTTCTTAAATCACTGTTGCTCACTAGTGCCACCATAGGTAAGCAGCAAAACTTGTGTTTCAAACCCTTAAACATCTCCCCACACAGAACAGCAGCACAACACCTTTAAATTCCAGCCTGAAAACTCCTTATTAACAGTACAAATTTACAACAAGGCTAGAGGTGGGGGTAGTGTTGAGGTTTTAAATTATACTACTAATAAATTAATATCTAATTATTCAGGTGTTGTAGCTTTAATGATTATTTTGCCATAAAGAAGATGCATTTTAACTAGTGTACAAATTGAAATGTACAAATGAAATTTATCAATTATATGAAGACGATTTTCTTTGAACTAAACAAGATGGAATCAAGCACAAGACATAACTAACAAATTCAGACATGAAAAAATAATTCCAATAGATTAAATATTCTCTTTGAATTTATAAACTGTTTACTTAAATTTCTGTAGCTCCATGTAAAATTTTAAATGTATACTTTAAGTTGCCATCTCTTCCTAACCGCTTGACCATTTTAAAGTAAAACAAAAGTGGAAAAATAGCTGTACTTCTAAAACAAATATTAAACACTGTTAGTTTTATGGAATTCATCAAAATTAATTCCTGCATCTTTAGTTGTTAAAAAAATGAAGGCTATTTAGCCTGGGAGAAATTTAAGTCTCAGTCATTTCTGTGTTATAGATCCTTCTTGAAATAGCAAAGAACTGGACAGAAAAATTCACTGCCAACCTAGAGTATAAAAGGGTTGTAAGAACAGAAGTGTGCATTTTAATTAAATAGGGTTTACATTAGCAACGCTGAAGGAAGTTGTGCTGGGAATAAAAGCTGTTAGTGGAAAAATTGTGCTGTCTTTCTAATAACTGTATATAAGGAGAATTAGTCAAGTAAATCAGCCGAGAGCTTTGCATCTTGAACTGAGGTAAATTAATTTTGCCTTCAGTTAATTCACCGGGTGCTACTAATGGCTGGTTAGTTATCTCCACTTGGTTCTTATTTAAAAACCGGCATTCCTTGAAGTTGTAGTTGATTTGCTAAAGGGCTTAACATTTTTTGTGCTGTATCTGGCTGATTCATGGAGTCACCAAAGGGATCAAAAATATTTTAGGTACTCTTAAAAAAAAAAACCCCAAAAACCCAACAAATCAATCCCGTGATTTCAAATATTATATTTACAGAAAGCTATATCAGGGATCTGACTCAAAGTATTGGTAGCTTGGTAATTGAGTTGAGAATTGTATTCTCCAACTGTGATCAGGACTTTTTATTTAAGGGCAGGTTGTTATTTTTAGATACTGTTTTGTAATGCAGCGTAAAATGCAGTACAGGAGTACAGTGGCATTATTCAAGAAAGTTGCATTCTCAGCTATGGCATTTTCTGTTTTTTTATGTAGGTTTAAACCTGACACTTAATATTCTTTCAATTAGGAATTTTTTTTTCCCCTCCAGTAAAGTACAGTTCAGGAAGCAAAACCTTTTGCAAGTAAAATTATGCTCTTGAGTAAAATTTATTATTTTAAAATCCACATGTTAAAATTTGGGTTTTTTATTTTCCAATCTGCTTAACAGATTTTGAATAAAATATTACAATAATTGAACACTGTTTAAGAATTTGGTGGTTGCTTTGTTTGGTTTTTTAATGCAACTATTTTGCTATTTTGGTGATAACTTTTTCCATATAGCAATGACACTTGGGTGGTCCTCAGAAATGTCTGTGGATGCTCGGTGATAGAAGAGGAAGGGGGAGCAAGGAGCGTGAAGAGGACAGCAGGTTTTTTAGTCTTCTGAAAATTTAACGGAGGTGTTAAATAGCCCTGGTCATAGTAATACAGAAGATGAGACACAACTTAATGACAAGGCAGAAAAATGTCAAATGACTTTTTTAGAGTAACTAGTTTTGTTCCCATTTAGTTGCTTATTTGATCTATATTTATTTCTGTAAAGTTAAGCAACTTGCCTCCACCCTTCTTTGCCTTCTTACTTTTCTAAAAAGGTTCGAACTATATTTTTACTCTTTCCTATTTAATTTTGTTGAGTGTGCTGAAAAAAAAATTAAGCTCCTTAAAGATGCAAGTCAGTCCATTGTATTGAAACACTCAGCTCTTTAAATGTTCGTACTGGCTTTAATTCGCTTTCCCTGCTTTTGTGCATTCTGTGGTAATACGAGCTGTATCATTCATTTACCTCGCAGGACAGGCTTAAGCATTGGTATTGTCCTGGTTTTTCCTTAGTTTGCATTGAATCCTGCTAAGGTTTTTTTTTTTTAAGTCATAACGAAAAGTAATTGCTTGGATTCTTCCCCCCCCCCGAAATATTTGTACACAGCTATCTTGTGTTTGTTGACAAGCATGTTTAAAATATTTAAAGTATAACTATGGAAAACTTTTTTCTCTTTGATTATGATCAATTAGAACTCATTTCAATGAAAACAGCACTGTTTTAATAACCACAGAATCACTTAATTCACTTTGAAAATGTTTTGATTGCTGAGCCAAAGCAGATATACTTCCTTATTCATTCCTAACAATACAGGCTTTCTTTCCCTATCTGTTGCTTTGCACACTGCATTCCCCCCCCCAGCCCCCCCGCTTTCCAAGCCCCATGCCAAGGGGCCTCCTAGACCTCAGCCTTACAGTCTAAAAATGTAACTTTGGAGAGTCATGAGTGTATGGGAGGGGAATCACTTCCTAAATCCAGAAAGGTCATTTAAAATAAAGATTAATGCAAAGAGTGGACTAGAGATAAGTGAAACACTCGTTCTGTATGTTTTCATTGTCCTTGCTTATTTAGCAAAAGCTAACGCAGGCTATCTTCAACAGCATTTTATCCGAGAGCCTATTATTCCCTGGATAACAATACTTCCTTTCTTAATTTCTAGATCAGAATTATAGAAAACACAAACATAGCTATGTAAGTAACCACAAGATAAGAAAAATATTTGCAAATGATCATATTCCTTTTGAAAGCATAACCGGGCAAATTTCTTAATAAGATTTGAAAACGCTTTTCTGCCGCTTAAAAAAAAAAATCTAAGTCGTAAAACTTTTAAGATTCGTTATGCCTAAAAGAGCAATCTCACTTAGAGAGACTGAGAAATATTAATGCAAGTTTGAATCTGCTTCCATTCCTTTAATTTCTTCCTGTCTCTTCAACTTTTCTATTAATAACTACATTTAACTCTGTGTTGTAACTCTAATTTGAAGTAGAAGAATAAAAGTTCTGTCTACTCATACTCTAATGGATTAAACCCCACTAATCTTAAAGATAATCTTCTGTGAAATAAAGGAAGAAAGGGTTGATAACCTATAAAGGTCTATATACATTAAAGAAAGAATTAGTCAAAATGCATAAGCTTTGGGGGGAGGCTGAGGGAAATGACAGTGCTACTTCTTGCTTCGTAGGCTTTAAGGCAGCGGGTATAGGCACAGTCACACTAATGCGACACGGCCATCGGTCCCCAATAGGACTTCTATTTATTATTTAAGAAACAATGGAAAAGGTAATAATAATAAACATATTTTAAAAAATATAATAGTACAGCGTCAAGGCTAAAATATGCCATGCATTCTGTCAAGATGACTAGTTTTAATGCTGATGGCTGCATATTTATGCTAATTATTTTTGTAATATAGCTATTCAAAGCCTTCCTGGCAATAGCGAGCACCGTATCGATGGGATATTTTTTTTTTTTCCCCGGTTGCAGTAGTTTGTTACTAGTGTTAACTTTAGGGGAGCTGACTCTGGAGTTCAGCTGGTATCAAATTGCAGCCCAGACTTTTTGTATTATTTTGTCCGTGGGGATTTCATTCAGCCTGAGGGGTTTTTTTCCCCTATCAGGACAGCTGGAAATTCACCAAAGCAAACTTCTGCATTCATTTACAAATTCCATTTTTATCAGTGGGATTCAGGACAAAATAACTTAAAATTTTGAATCTTAGAAGAACTAACAGCGATTCAAAGTATACACGAGAGCGGTCAGTCGGTGCTGATCACTTACAGGCACTGGCCAGCCAGGTATCGGGATGGAAGGCTGTTTGTTCAGTTTTATTTATTTATTGGTTTTTTTCAACACGTCCTGAACTTTCAAAACCTGACAATTAACGGGTTTGTATTCTACGCGACAAAAGCCTAGCACAGAGCAGTCACAGATTTCCTATGGTTTCCCTCCCAGTTTTCATTAGCACATAGAGCATAGGTTACTTGCAAAGAAGTTTCAGCTACATATAAAATCAAAGTACAGTTTTTCCAAAGATTACAGTAATTTAAAATAATGTTCATGCATTCTTTTCTATTATTTTATTACTTTAAATAAAATAAGTTCTTAAAACTGATCTTCAGATCCTAGTTCACAACAGGAGCTATTCTGAATACATACTTCTAGCAAGCCTTTTCTGCATTAAAGAAAATTAAATACTCCTTAAATATTGCTACAAGTAAAAAAAAATTAAATTTACCTTTTTGGTTTGTGGGGGGGAAAAAGAGCTTTATTTTTAATTTAAAAAAAAAAGAAAGAAGAAATGACCAAGTTTAAAATTCTACTCTTGTACACTTCTCTAGGTAGTATACCTCTAGGCAATATACCTCTCTCATTTCTTGCACAGGGTTTAGTAAACCATCAGAGCTCCATCTTTCTTGCAGTGATGACTGGAGGAAGGGGGGAGGGGAGTCACCTAGGTTCGCCAGGTCATAGGCCAGGTGTTCTTCCAAAGTAGGCCTTACCAGAATGTCTTCCCCGCTTTATTCTGAAGTCCTCCTTTTTCACAGTGTCCCTTAGCGTTTCTTATTCCCTAGTGTGCAAAACCTGCGAAGAAAAATACTGTATATGAGATCTGAAAGGAGCAATGAGTGTCTTCTCCTTGGCAATAGCAACTTGCGTCCCCAATAGTCCATGCCGCTGCTTTCCCTTGCCCAGTCTAACCAATGTGCAGACTACTGTACAACAGCATTGTCCTGAACAGGTAGTCTGAACACTGGGGCGACGGAGCAGGATCTCCGGACGCGTCTATTTATTTATTTTAAATCCTCTTTTAGTCTCGGGGAAAAACTGCCTTCCTGCATCACGGGTTGTGCTCGGCTCTCCCTCACACTCTGCAGCACTCACTGAAACACACTGAAGTGCTGTGATTTCCAGTCTTGACGTGGCACATTTGCAGCAGACTGGGGATCTGGCAATGAATTTAGGACCAGGAAAAGGGGGAGGGCTGGGCCTGAGAGTCCATATATGGGATGATGTCACCCTGGGGAGGTTTGGGTATGCACTGTGCCGCTGGTGAGACCGCTAGAATTGCCTGCTCTCAGACATGGGTCTGTGTATAAAATGGTACCAGATGTTTTAGTGTAATGTTAAGCAGTCATTTCATCTTCAGGCCAGATTTTTTTCTTCAACTGGGCAGGAAGTGGGCCCCAGTATGGAAAAGCTGTAAAAAGTCAAGATGTACAGTTTCACTGCAGCCAACGGAGAGCGAGTGAACGTAGGCGCAGAATTTGCTGGTTTGCGAAGGCTGAAAAACTGAATTTATAAAAAGGATTCTGCTCGGGAAGCTAATGCAATAAGCCAGTGCTTATTTTGTTTCTTTTTAATGACTCTAGTTGTGCTTTTCTATTTTGGCATTTCAGACCAAGAAAAGGGCAAATAGGTTCATTTTTTCTTGGAACTGTCAGCGGCATGCAGGCTGCCGAGACTTGAACAGTAATTAGAGTTACTTCCTGAAAGTGAAGCCCCCATGAAAAGTCTGGAGAAATGTTCTTTGTCATAGCCTCTACATGAGTAATTAGTTCCACATGTGGCCTTCCTATTTCCCTTCAGCTATTTTGGCTGGCTGGTTGAATACTTTGCTATAGCTCAAGACTTAAAGAAGCTTTAAAGTTTTCATTTCAAGCATCCACTGTGAAAATAGCTATTTCTGGTGTCATAATAAATTGCTTCTGGTAGATCAGTGCTATTAGGCCTGGCATTGTTTTTCGCTGGTAACCCTGCTGGTCCCATTTTTCTTTTAATGGTGCTTGGTGGAGTTATCCTGCTAAATTTTATCTTTGATGTTTACCAGATCTATTGAATTTTGCCAAGTATGACTTTACCGTAGATTTTTAAGATATTCTCCCCACGGGCAACTATCCTTATTCTCCTGTAAACTTTTTTTTTCCTTTGTTACTCGTGCTAAATCTAAGTGTTGCAGTTGGTTGTTGCTGAGGTTTTGGGTTTTTTTTTTTGTTTGTTTGTTTTTTTTGTGGTTTGGATTTTTTTAATTTTTTTTTTGTTTCTTTTTTAATCTGTCTTAGGCCATGGTCTAAAACAACAGCTAACATATCATCTTAGTTCTTCTGAAGTCAAACCTGGAGGGGGTTGAATGCAGGTCTGTGTACGCACTGTATGGATTTGTGGCCGGTAGCTCATTTTCCGCCCTGTAGTCTGAGGCTAATGTCGGTATTGGGAGTATATTCTGAAAAGTAGATCTCCACCAACTTCCTGGACAGCAGTGTATGTAAATCTAACCATGTGCTGCGAGCTTTGGTGTCCTAAACAACTTGTGAGTGATTGAGTTCTTCCTGGGTGATGGCGGGTTCTGAGTGCGCCGTAGCTCCTCGAGGCACGCACAGGGCAGGTAGCAGAGCTCTAATTTCAGGGAGAGTGAATGCAATAACCTTGAATGCTGGGGAAGTTGGAATCAGAAACTCAGGCCAAGGAAAAGGAAAAGGCACCTCCGGGCTGCTTTGTGGTGGTGGCAGGCCAAGCTCTGCGTGTCCGCTTTGGATTGTGCATCTGATTTACTGGTTGGATTCACTGTGAATCCAATGGTTGTCCAAGCACTGCTGGGGTTGTGGTGTTTTAATTAGCAGAAGTAGAGGTTTGAAGAAGCAGAGTGCTTGGCTTTCATTGAAGCAGCAGCACCATGTCAGTGTTTAAGAGAAAGTGAGTTGGTGGGCAAGAGCTTTCAGAGACAAAGGTGTTAGAATGAGAAAGTAGAGCACACCACGGGTAAACCAGGAGGGATACTCCTCTGCATGTGTAGGAGCTGGCTTTTTTATTATATTCCTACTTGGCACTTGCCTCGTGGAAGAAGAATATAATTTTGGAAAGACTGAGTAGCAAGAGGTTTTTGTGAGAGTGGGACCCTCAGTATAGTGGGTCAGATTTTCCTCAGTGAGGAACCATCGGAGATTAATTGCTGCATGTGCCACCAGGAGCACGAAAAAGTGTCGCCAAGAAAAGACAGTGTTCCAGGGATCTTCTTTCCACACCAGCAGAAGGGGAGGTAGGCTGAATAAAACCGGAGGCAACATGTTAATGAGCCAAGCAGGCTTAGGGGCTGAGGGAAGCGAAGTTTTGAATCCTGTTGCCGAGCACAGCAGCATTAGTCTGTGAATGTTTCCCGAGATGGTTAAATAGAACCAGAATAGCTCACCACATTGTGGCCTGGAAATTCATTCCCTGTGAAGTTTTGTTTCCTGGCAAAAGCAGAGCTCTGGAGGAATGGAGTACAAGAAAGGGGTGTTTGGGTGGTTCTGGGTGCCCAGAAAGTTGCTAAAGCCTTGTTGTGGAGAACCTCTAATATAGTGCAAAGCTATTAGGAGCTCTTGGGCAGGTTTTCTTCCCATCCTGAGGGCTGCTCAGCTAGTTACATGCAACTTTGTTAGAGATTTAGAGCCAATCCTTCCTTTTCCACTTGATCTCTATTTGGAATGGAATAGGCCCAAAAAGCAATCGACATTTCCATTCCTTCTGATACCAAGCTCACACTATACCTGAAATACTTGAAATCTTCCACTAAATAGCTCCCGAGCTATTCTGTGGGATTTGAAACTGGTTCTGATCAACTTCCCAGGCTCTCATTTAGCTGCAGTTTCGTAAATGGCAGTCTGCCTTCATGGCTGCAGTAACCTTGACTCAGAGAGTCTGTGTCAATAATGAATTGTTACCCAGAGCTTATCCTAAGTGCCCTCCAAAGGTGGTGGTAAACCTTCATGTTTCCTGAGTTTGTCATCATACTGACACTTCTTTCACACCCCAACTCAGCCCAGTGATTAAATTATTTTCCACAAGCCTGAAATATTCTGTGATTTTTAAGTCGGAGGAAACGAAGGGTTCTTCATGAACACTTATTTGGAGGGAGGGCTACCATGAAAAAGAAAATAGCTCTCTTTCTGCTTGATTCTTTTCTTTTCCTGGCAGCCCGTAGTGTAGTGCCAGGCCACTCTTCACACTGAACGGATTGGGCATCTTTGAAACAGTTAGGAAATGCACAGCTAGCGCAGGAGCTACATGCAAAACATTCCAGGCTGCATTTACACTACAAAGTGGCTGAATTTCTGCTAATGTGCCTTTTTACATTAAAAGAGTTATTGTAGGAAGTGTCTGGACAGTTGTAAGTTTATCTCCCTTTTTTTCAAATGCTCTAGATAAAATCCAGGTATCTATAGAACAGTAAGCGGGATGCTGGCAGCTAATAAATGAGTTGAAACAATAGCAGACAATTGAACATAGTTAATTTTGAAATTCTGCAACAGAAAGTCACCTGCTGTGATTTGTTCCAGATTTTATTTTTTTGCCCATCCAGCAGTACAGGTTAATCCTTTTCATCACTCAGGAAGCTAAATCACGATGTAAGGTCCAGGTAGGCACAGGGCACAAGGAATGGTGTGGTTAGGTTGCTGTTGCTGTCATAGCAAGAACTCATGCAGAACTCCCTCCAGGGTCTGATTTTGTAGCTGACTGAATGAAGAGAGAGGAGAATTAAATGCCAATGAGAGCGAACAAATGCAACGGAGTAGTTTCAATTAGCAGAAAATCCTCAAGTTATGCTCTGAAATTGTTTACTTTTATCCAAAGTGCTTAGGGTATGGATCCAAGAAGGAAGGTAAGGATAATGTGGGAAGAGGTGGAGGAAGCATCAATGTGTGAGATGAGAATGTCTGATACTTACAACTGTAGGGTTTGTCATCTTGCTGTTAATCAATGAGAATCGCTGATGCTTGAGCAAGTTCTAATGTAGTCTCACAATCATGGTGCTTCTGGTACTCTACTGCAACCGGACTCACAGGGGTTTTTTTCTAATTTTTAATTTTATTTATTTTTTTGAATGTTCTCTTTAGCAATCTTGTTACTTCTGGCCAATGCATGTAGGGATGAATGATCTGTACTTGTGAGTAGCTGTGCTCATGAGTGTGAAAACACATTATGAAGCATGGTGCTCATTTTGCATGTTGAGCTTGTACCATCTGCCTCACCTGTTGATTGTAATGTTGTTCATGATGTCTGGGGAAACGATGAGGCTGGCAGCAGTTTATCACTGCTACTGAAGACCCCTTTGGTAGGAACCCCTGCATTAAAGTTACGTGAGTGCTAAGAGCCACATCTAGGTGTGCTGCCCAGTTTTTCAAGCACTCTGGCCTTGGTATTGCACGTAGTAGTTTGCTAACTTAAAAATTACTTTGGTCGGGCTCAGGATGTGCTGGAAAATCTTCCAGCCTAATGCTCCTCTGTTGTGCAGTTCCTGTAAGAAAAACAGAATGGGCAGGTGAAAACTATAGCCTCTAAAGACTGTGTTCCCTTTCCCCTACCTCTTTTTCATTTCTCCTCCCTAGCCTGCCTTCCCTCCTCATCAGACATATAACTTGGATGCTTTACTGTATGCACACTTCCACCTACACTGTAACTCTGCTTTTTTCTTTCTCTCCCCCATCCTGCCTTTTTGCTCTGCTTATGTGCTCTGCCTTGTCCTTATCAAGGGTTTTTGAGAGAGACATGAATGGGAAGAAAGCAGAGCTGGAAGAAGTCAGTCCAGCTATTTTGGGTGGCTAACAGCATAGAAATTCACAACAGCAAAGTTTTGGAGCCTCTATTTCCTTTGTCTTCAGTGAACAGGGGCCAACTTGGTGCCTCCGAGGTGGATACCTATAGCTGGCTAATGCTGATTTCTATGGAAATCCCTGTTGCAGATGGGAGGAACAGAACAGGAGGTTTCGTACCGATGCCACATTTTCTTCCCTCACTAGCAGCCTGGTTATTTTCTTCCTGGTTGTAAGGTGTGCATCGTTTTGTGTTCTGTATTGATCGGTATTTTTATTGTCTTTCTAGCCAGTGGCCAAAGTTTATCAATGCATAATCAGAAACACTGGACAGTAACCGGAGTCCCATAGAGCAGGGATCTTTGTATACTGGGTGACTTCGTGCTCATGGTGTGTCTTCCAGATTAAATTCTGTGTATGCACTCATGCACATATTTGAACTTCTGAACTGATTTTTGGATAGCAAATTGTGTCGGGGGAATCATGTATGCTCAGCACCGTGGTAACAAGTGATTATAATGACTGGCAGTGTTTAGATTGCCTATAGGTTACTTCGTTCCTGCTAAAACAGCTGCCCGGTTGGATTGTTGTGGCCTAATGGGAGGTATTCTTTCGGCCCGTCATGTTTTTCTTCAGGAAAAGAACAGGATATGGAATAGCTTTGACATTTCCTTAGTCATTGCTTACTCATACACAACACACAATTAGTGGAGATGCAAAATTAGCTGAGCTAAGTTAATTTTCAGAGTGGTGGTGAAGAGCACGATATGCCCTGGATTAACACTGTCTTCTTTCTCGACTGCTGTGATCTCCTCAGACTTTGTTTTAGCCCCAAAGCACGTTAGTGTTAAGGTTTTGGACCCTTTATAAAACCCAGATGTGCAGCTGAGTCAAGTGTTCTTTTTCCCTGCTCAGACTCAAATGATTCAGTCAGGTTACCACATCACTGGAAGATCAGTGCTTCTCTCACAGAAGATGCCTCCTCCGTTACGAAGTGATTGTAGTATTCAGTAAAGCAAAAGAACTGGACGATAAAGGGGGACAAAGCATTTGAGTGAGCACAGGGACATGTTGTTTACTAACCAAAGCACAGATATATAATGCATCAACTTGCAGTGGTTTTTTATTGCTTTTTTTTCATTCCTTTCTAGGAAAAAAGCAACCCCAAAAACAAAACAACCCTCTTTGAAAATAGAACTCCCTGGGTGACCAAAAGAAGTGTGTACTTTTAGAAGTCTCTAGCTAAAAATCCTTTGTCTTGTTGGGTTTGAGCTGCTGGTTTTGCCCAATTAGAATTTGGGGTTTGATTTACCCCTCAAACATATCTATCTGAACATGCTTTTTTCTGCTCAACTGAGAGACAGTTTGTTGTTACTTTTGTGTGTAGGTTTTGGTTTTTTTTTTCTGGCAAAATTTTGTGTTACAGCTATTTCTATGTTTCAGTAACATAATACACTCTGGGGGCAGATCTTGGAGATCTTTGACTCTAATGAATACCAGTCACGTGAGAGCAAATACATGATTTATTACTTGAGTATATTTTCAATAGTAATGCCTGGAGATTTTTTTTTTAGTGGGGGGAAGGGAGATGAAGAAAGAGAAGGATGCAGTTGAAAGAAATTAGTGGCAAAGTGATGTTAAATCTCACCTCAGTTCAAGCCTGTGGTTTGCAATGCCAACATTGTGAATGATCCCAAAACAAAAACATCCATCCTTTTCACATTTAAGAATAATCACGAGGGAATTGTGTTGTAGAGGCAGATCTTAAAATGAACACCAGCAATATTGCTCAGGGCCTCTAAAACTGAAAGCCATTTCTTCTAGTATTTATTGTCTTTGGCAGAACTATTATCCTCTCTTTATATTAACTGCTGCATGAAAAGTCGTCTTTGTCTTGCCAAAACTTCTGTTCATAATATAATTTTTTTCTTAGGTTGACTTGCTTTTGATAAAGACTTAACAATAACGAGCCAGGTTCTTGAATGTAAAATTGAGAGTTGCTTTCCCGAGGTTGAATATAGAAATCGGTCATTTGTGCTGTGCAGAGATGTGTGCTCTGAGAGGGCTGTCAAAGAGCTTCAGGGAGCTGTATTGCTCCAGCTCCATGAAATGTGTGGAGTGTACCCATGGAACAGAACCATTCCTCCTCTTTTATGACTGGCTTCTAAACCACATTCCCAAAGATTAATAAGTGATATTCAAGGAGTAGGTTTATAGTAGTATTTTGTCTGGCTTTTCTATAGGTCTTGAAGATTTGATCACCTATTGTTGCTATCAGACTTAAACATTGAAAGCGGAATTAGTGGTCAACTTAAAAGCATTTTGGTTGCTCTAGGATTTTGAGGCATCCTGTGACATCTGAGTTCTTCAAAATTTTCATGTGAACCTGTGAATGCTGATGCGCAACTTAACCTCCCCCCAAAATTAAATGTGTTTCTTGAAAATGTGTGAAAAAGACGAGTTAAATAACAACATCATTGGTTTTCGTTAGTGTCCCAGATATTTGTAGTACCTGAGTTTTATCAGTGTCTCCTAGGAAGAGAGGCTTCAAGATGGCTCGCTATCATTCTCCTGCAACTTCCAGTTTAAAAGAAACTTGCCAGTTGAGCTTCCATAGCCACACACAAAGAGGTCGTGTCCTGCTCTTGTGGCTGCACTTGTTGGTTGCTGTTAGTTAACAAAGCTATGATGTACCAGCTTAAAATCCACATAAAGCTGACAGATTTTCTGTATGTTATTTACTTCACCTGCTTACAAATAAAATTTTAGTGCTTATTGCTGGCTGTTGCTTTACATACAAGAAAAAGTGTGTTTATTGTGGCTTCACTGAAGTGCTCTTAGCAGTTGAGACAAGTTGTGTTCTAGAAACCCGTGAGCCGTAGTGTTGGTCAGATGGATATGTCTGGGTGTTTGAAACACCCAACTGTCTAAATTCACTGCACCTACAAACCAGTAGGTTAGTAAAACATACTCTGCTCAGGCCTGTTATGTCCCTGGTAGTTTCCTTTTCTTGAATTACTAAACAAGTTACTGAGAGATGTAGACGTGTGAGAGAAACTACGAAGAGGTTTTTAACGGTTAGTTGGTTTAGGTCCCTTTTCTCGTGGATCTTAATCACAGAGGATGCTTTGAAACTGTCTGGTGTGTGGTGTGCTCATGACAGACACCTCAATTGTGCCTCTTGGCTCACACTCTTCAGAGGTCAAAAAGTTCTTCCCCCTCTCCATTAGTGTGTGAATTCAGAGCAGTAACTTAACCTCTGCAGCACAGAACCCAAAAGGAATAGTGTTCCTTCTTTGAAGTCCCTCTGTCTGCTTCAATGTATTTTTTTTTCTGTGGGTTCTCTCATACCTCTTTTCTCTCCTTTCATGTTCTTGCTCTGCTGATCTATGCACTGTCATCTCTCCCTGACAGTAACCTTCTCTGTGAATCGATCAGTTACTTGGCAGTCTCCACAGCTTCATTCCAGGCCTCCTGTTTGCTGGTGGAACAGCCTTGCCTTGGATATATAGAATTACCCCCTCTGCTGTCCAGCATCCCTAGTACGACACCTTAACACAGCAGAGACTTTTATGTTTGACAATTAACATCTTGAGATACGATCTGAATAATCAAAGAAGGAAGAACAAGACAACAACAAAATCCCACACCCCTCTCTGGGGGCTGCTATACCATCTAAGATCAACTTCCCTATGTTGTTGCTCATATTTCACGTATCTGCAGTGGTTTCCTTTGTTATTTTACAGGTTTGCTTCCAATACGTGAACCTAAGTATATTCTGAAGATTGCCTAAAGTTTAGGGATGAAGTAGACAGCTCTGCTTTTCAATCCCTGATAGATCTCCTGTCATCTTTTCTCCAGCTACTAGGTGTGTTTGTTCAATGTGACTTTTCCTACAGCCTTACAATAGGGTTTTTAGTTTAGCGCTTCCCCGAAACACTGCCTTGCAGGGAATGCAGAAAACGCAGAAGCAGCAGCAGCGCTTTGTGGGTATTAATGTTGCTTACAGTATTATTCACAGATGGAATGCATGTAGGATGGGACCTGGAAAAGCAGTTAAATGGTTTGTATTTTTTTCAAGAGTGATCCGGGAAGATGATAATAGATGCCTGAGACATTATGGATGCCTAAGCATACTTTTGAAAATCACTGCAACCAAGCAGGTTTCACAAACCTAATTGAGCTGAGCATTTTTACTGCTGAAAAATCTCACCAGACTGGTGTCTGTATTGGAAAAAAAAAAAAAAAAAAAGAAAGGATTTCATGGTACAATATTATATTTCCAGTAGTTTTTTTTACTGTGCTCTGTTCTGGAATATTTCAACAATACTTCTAATTGTTACTAGATGTGTTAGTCTTCTGTGTAACTTGTGTATCCCATGGGTTCAATCATTTCAGCTTTTTGTGACCTATAATGTGTTTTATCCACGTGTCAGATGGTTATATTGAGGAAATAGGAAAACACCACTGACTCTTAGAGCATTTGCCATTCAGACTGCAACTAAAGTATGTTGTGCAAGTGTAGCTGCTTTATCAGCAGCCTGGCCTGGACTCAAGGATGCAAAGATCTGAAGTGCCAGTTCAAGCTGTGCTATAGCCTTTTGTGTGGATGCTGGGTCTGGTATTAGATATTGGAACACGTGATGCTCTACAGATAGCATGCCAGGTTAAAATGTGACAAAAAATAACTACATATATGATATATTTGTGGATTTCCTATTTTATAGTTTTCCTCTTGACTGCTCAGTAACAGTTTTCATTTTCTTATGCGCAAACATAAGGATATATGGAGTCAGCAAAACTTCCTTTTCTTAACATGTCAAGGAATTCTCAGTCCACAAGTCTGCATCAAAATAAGACTTATATAACAGGTAACCTTTTTGCTCTTGATTTTTCTGAACAGGCATGTAAATAGAGACGTGCTGAGCATCTCCTTATACAGAGGCGCATTCTCTCAAGACAAAATATTGCCATATGTGGTTTTCCTAAGTTTTGCTAAACTTGGTATTTGCTTCCACCTTACATCTATGCAAAATGTGTCTACAGGGATCAGTGTTGTGTTGTTCTGATCTGCTACCAAGCAATGCTTCTTGAGAATGCTGTTTTCTCCATGCACATCCCCTCCTACTCGGACTTTTACCTTGAAGGGGAAAAAGGGGAGGTGCTCCGTGTTTTCTTATACTACATTTTTGCATCCCATTCATGCCCTTCTTAAAGCCCATGTCTGAAGGGGAGAAAATCTGAACAATTGTTAACTAATGGAAATAACAAATGGATCTGACAGACAGCAGCTCATCATTCATTCTTTTCCATTGACATGCAAATTCCCTGAGTGCCTGTCCAGAGAAAAAAGGAGCTTGCAGCAGCCTTTTAAACCTGCCTTGGTGTCTGATAGAAACGTGGCATGCTTGTTTTGATGTTTGTATGTCACCAGGAACTGCTGAGAATGCAGGTGAAAAAAATAAATCAGGATAGGTGATGAAGAATAGGAGAAGATGTATTTTATGCAAACAAAGTCAGAAGGACCTTGGAAGTAGTTGCTTAAATCAGCTAGGAGGGCTGATGGAATATAATAGGTATGGAGGCTTTTTGGCAGAAGTAGAATTTATTGGCTGGGTTTAGTATAGCATGGGGCATGTTGACTAGGTATAAAGTTGTTAGCACTGGAAAACTCCGTATGTTATGAAGAGGCATAAAATGCAACAAGCTGTGTGGCGCAGACCAAGCTGAGTATGCCTGAAAACAGAAAACTCCGAGGCAGATTCACACAGACACAGCCAGCCTCATCCCAGTGTGCATATTTTAATCCATGCTGATTTATTAGCCAGATCCAATGGTACCTTTTAAGACTGATTTACCCTAACGAAATAGTGCCCAGACAAACTGCAGCATTTTCCTGAGCAGATAAACTCCTAACTCCTGTGCTGACAAGATTCTGAAAGCGGACTTCAGATCCGGAGTTGTGGGAGGGATTTCTTCGTTGACTGTCTATGAAACATTGCATGAAGGCAAATGGAAACCATATGCAATTCACTACACAGATCTGTTTTTCATTTAAATCTTTTCCTGTATTATATTTTCTGCTAGTAGAAAAGAGAGAAACAAACTGCTAGATGAATTGTATGGAGCTTAAAATAAAAGGCAGTGTATTTTTTTTTAACTGAAGAAAAAATGGTATATGTTCAGTAGTACAATTTCACATAGGATTCTATAGAAAGAGGACAATTTGTATATAATATGCTGGAACATCTGCTGTTTTAAGTCTTAGTGGATTGAATCGATATGACATCAACAGAACTGTGAGTTTGCTGAGTTAATAGAGCTGTACTATTCCAGTAGTGGCCCCACAACATAAAAGTTTTGATGAAGTCTGTATGTGGAGCTGAAGTATTTGGTAGTTGATAATGCTGTTCAAAAAATTCTTAATCTGATGTGGAGTTACGGAAAATTTCCCCATCTCTGAAGCCAGTCCAGTAGATTTACTCAGTCTCAGGGCTTGAGGTTTGTGTTTTGGGTTCCCCCCCTCCCCAGTTTTGAACAGAAGTACAATTTTTAAAAGTTCACTGAGACTCTTTAGCACCGAGGCAGTTCCTGCTTTATTTTTTTGTACAAAGCCTGAGAAAAGAAGCACCACAGGACAAATAAAACAGAATACAGTGCTTTTAAAAAAAGCTGAGCTTTTTAATGTGCTGGAAGTGTTATGCTTTAACTTCAGTCTGTGAATGAAGGACTTAACCGCCTTGAAGGGGAAGTTGTGAAGATCTTCTGCCTCTTGGACTTTTTGGAAGCTGTACAAAATGGAGATCTTCAGTGATAATTGCCAGGCGCTCCACAGTCCGTCTGTGCGCGTGGTAAACGCCTCCATTTGCCCTGTGATTTCGAGCCGTGCTCTCCAGCAGAGTAAACAGCGTGGTAAGGAATCTCTTTCATTTGGACAGGCTAGTAGTGAAACTTAAGCAAAGGAGGTGGATCCCTCGATACAGTTTTCCAGGGGTAACATTGTCTAAATCTGCTTGAGAAGTAACACCTCTATCACAAAGGCACACTGGGGGCGTTTGGAAGTGTTTCTGTACCTCCTGGCACAGATCAGGGAAGTGAGAAGGACCAGTTTCAGTTGTTAGATCTCTTTAAAGAGACTTTCAATATTTTAATGTAACTGTTGTAAGGATGATTAAATAGCTTCTGAGCGTTAGAAATGCAGGGATCCAGTGGTAGCCCCCACTTCACACAGCCAAGAACTGCACAAAGAGGCACTAAACTCACAGAAGTAATTACAGGGACTTTTGGAAAGCCTCAGCAGATTGCATGCTGATGACGCTGCTGTCACGCAGTTGGTTGAAATCTGGCTTGATTTAATTAACAGCAAAGACCTAAAGGCACATAAGGGCATAACCGAAAAGCAAGTCAGAGAAACTATTAAATGTTTCTGCTGTGTTGTCAGTGTCGCACAACTCCAAATGTTCACTCCGAGTATTTGAATTCTGAGCAAGAAAAGAAATTGAAATGTGATTCAGTGGGATGTAATTCTGAATTACTGGGGCTTTTTTAACATTAAGTACAGAGAGGAATTATTTATACACCATTCTTTTTGAAGCAGTGTTAATAAGGTACATTATTCCTGTACTTGCTCTTTTTTTATTTGTTTGTTTTTATAGAAGGATTGAGGTTCTTGCCTTGTGAGAAGCTCCAGTGTCATTTGGGGTCGGTGCAGCCAAACTTCATAGAAAACTGTGCGTAGAGAACACGAAAAAAAAAGAAAGAAAAAAAAAGGATCCTTTATTTCTGTGGTAGGAAAGTGATGAGTGGACAGGAGAAGTAATTATTGTATCTTTTGTCTTATTGACAAAGCATATCAGATCTTACTGTGATTACTGTAGAATAATTTGTAAATACATTTCAGTCTTCAAAAATCCCAAATCAAACAACTCTAACAAAATTATGCTAATTCTTACAAGAATTTCTTTGCCCAGTGTGTATGATTCCCATTGGATGCTCTCTACTTGTGTCTTTAAACTCTAAGCACTTCAAAACACTGATTTTCTCAATGCGCATCGAGATGTGAATGTAAGTTAAGGCATTCAGATCCTGCTGTAACAAAAATATTTACTACCAATAATGCTGACATTTGGCTTGTGCTTTGTTTCACAAAATCTCTTTTGTTTTTAGATGTTTTCTTTTGGGTTCCTTAATTTTGGAGGGATGGGGAAATATTTTGGTTTTCAGGTTGGATAAATCACAATGCTGTCTTTCGTCTGAAGTTTTCCAGTTAGCTAGAGAGAAACATGTTTTTCTGTGGAAAAATTAGCTGTTCAAATGTATCTGAATTATCTGAAATTTTATTTATATACTTTCCACCTGTTGAGAAATATTTGTGGTGTTCTTTTAGCTTTCGTTCATAATTCAAACCCCTGTTTTGAAACTTCATATTTGGCATACTCTGAGGTATTGACAGAATGTTGCCTTAACTAGGAAAAACAATCATGGGCATTTAAAAAAAACATTCTTGGTGGTGTCCTTCCCTTCTCCACTTTGAAGATTCACCAGGCATTTAATTATGTAAAGTCAATACGCTGCTATTTTGGAAGTCTCAGTTCTGTTTAAAGATACTGTGCATTCAATTCCAGGGCTGTTAATGTTTTGTTCATTCATGGAGGGCTGATAGAAATTTCCTGTGCAAGACAGCAAGCTTGTATATATCTCCACGTAATACGAATATTTCTTTTCATGACGTCAGTTTATCGTCTGTTTATTACACCATTAGCTTTCCCTTCTAAAAACCTGCACATCTCTTGCAGTTGTGTAATGGAATCGTAACATATGAGTTCAAACAAATGCTTGAGTTGATCAGCGATAGGAGATAGTAATGTGTAAAGGCAGTATTTAATTGCTTGAAAAGAGATGACCGTAACACAGTCAGATGAGACTTCTTACACAGCCCTGCTCAGCAACTACCATGCCACTGTCCTGCCAGCAACCTCATTGTCCCTGTAAATCAACCTGTTCATAAAGCCAGCTGGGAAAATCAGTGAAGAAATCTGCTCTGGTCGCAGTTGGTACCACGAAACGAGGTTGTTGGCCCTATGTGAAGTCTTGAGACTACACATGTATGTATACATACAGTACTGTGTGTAATGAGGAAATCAGTGGGATCTGTTGTGGTTGTGTGGGGTTTTTATTTTCTCCACAAGTTGTTAATTTTCCCTGTAGTACAGACTTGGGGATTTAAAGGTACAATGATAATGATTCCTTCCACAGAAGGAGATGCTGAAAAAGCAGTAGCTCAGGAAAGATAGAATGGAAAAAAGCTTCATAATTCACCACCATTGGAAATATTTAGAGGGATTAAATGCATTTATCGATGATAACACATTGGGAATAAACAGTATGGCTGAAGTGGAAATTGAGTCAGGATTTTTGCCTTTGTCTATGTCACCTGCTTGTTGTATGATGTTGAGCAATTTCTCTCTGCTTTGGGTTCTTTGTCTTTTCTGTAAAGCCTTCAGAACAAGGCCCTGTTACAATGTGATGTAAAGTACTTGTCTAGAGCTGCAGTAAAAGAGAACAAAAGCAGGTAGTAAGGACTGCTTGAAGTTATACAAGATATGCTAGCTAAGTATGCCACGGGAGATGGATTGTAAATTCACGGTCATGTTTTATTACTCTAAGACGGAATTCTGTCCCACAAAATCTTCCACAGTGTTCCCTTTAGGGTAACTATCTGAAGTTCTGAAAAGCTAGAGGGTAAAACACCCTCTTTATACAATAGATTGCCTTGGTTTGGGAAGAAGAGGTTTACAGAAAGATCATGTTTGGATGTGCTTTGGAATATAAAGTCAGTAAGTCCTTCTGGATCCTTGAGCCTGCAAAATTTGTCTAAGACTACTTGTCTTTGATTACTGTGACAAAGACTACTACTTAATCTTTGTCTAAGACTACTGCTACTGAATTTCAGTGAACTGGATTCAGTTTGGAATTTCAGTGGAGTCTGCTCTGCCATGTGGCCGTATCGCTGACTCTGTGTTTTAGAAAACATGCTGCCCATGGCATCTTGCAACCAGTCTGTTAAACTGATTCTACCAAGCTAAGTCCTTGTTCCATTGCTCTGAACCAGAGAGGTGTTTCCTTGCCCAAGAGGTGAGTGCTTTCCAGCAGGTCTCTTGGTAGTTCTTTCCCTTCCAACTATCTCCATCATACTACAATTGCCATTTATCATGCCCTTTTTTCAGAGACCTTCATTTCCCCCCCCCCACTGACTTTCTCTCTTCTGCTGTCATATTTGCAAGCCCCAATCTCGTAATGACTATCATTTGGAAGTTGTAATACTGCAATTCTTTATAGACCCATTCCCTTAATTTCCCAGAACCTCTCTAGTCCCACTTAACCATTGCTGCATTCTTCTTGTCCAGTATACTTCAGTTGCACCAGAAATTTCAGTGGCAAGTAGCTTGTTTGGTGAAATATTTACCAGTATTTTACCAAAACCTCCTTGCCTATGACATTGTGGCAGTTCCCAAGGACGACCTCCTCCAATCTTGTTACTCCTTTCAAACTTTTCTACTCTCTCCATGGATATCTCATCAATGACTGATGGGGTTTAATTCACTGTGCACAGAAATACAAAACAAAACTAGAAATATTTCAGTATCCCTAGAACAATGTGTTTTGAGGGCAAATAACGACTGATATGCCAAAAAGGTGTGTATATATTTCTCAAATGAGATTGGGTTACCGAAGGATTGTTTTCAATGAGTGACTGTTCTAAACAAAGAATATTTCTCTCAGGGCTTCAGTCTACATGGTGTTGGGTCTATTTGTGATGAACTTGAGTATTCAGCTGGAGATCTGGCTTTGATTTTTCCTTTTATTTTTATGTTACTTTGCACTCAACTATCGTACTGAAGTGAAACTGTCCGTTTGTGGCCCATCTGTCAGAGTCTGAGACCTCGCTATACCACATGCGGTTGGGTTTGGAAAGAACATCCTCTAGGAAAGGAACCTGTGGAAATCGTGCCTGGTTTAATCACCTAATTGCAGCTGCAGTTTAATCTCCCACAGAGTTTCTTTTTACATAATAGCTACGTTTAGCTTCACCACCTATCATAATTTCAGTGTTTTAAAATAATAGAGATGTCTTTTAGAGGCCAAAAAACCTAAAGGCAAATTCCTCTTGCATGGAGTATGTACATATAATGAAAAAAATCCCAACATTCTCTAGAGCTGGGAAGTCAGAAATGAGACCTTACTTTCTGGTATTGGAAAGTGACATAAGGGATAGCTAATAAACATGTGCCCAATTTCTATTTTTCTGTGCAGGGTCTGGTATTTTACACCATGTTCCACTCCTTATGTTTATGAAGGTGATGGTAGTTCACTTTTTTAATGTAGCTCTGCTACTTCCTATCTTGTGGGTTTTTTTTAATCTTAGCAACGATAGCCCAAAGCAAGTATGCTTAAACATACTTCTATTGCTCCTACCTGAAAGTGTGAACTGGTTCCTGACAAGGATTTTTCTTTTTTTTATTTATTTCTAGGAAGGGAATTTGAATTTTTTTTTCGCAGAGAAATAAAAAAAAAATGAGCGGATAGCTATTTAGAAATCTAAAAGGTTTTAGAAGTACTTGTAAAAACTTAATTTTTTTTCCAAGAATTTTACCAGATCCCCAGAGGAATCAATAAAAATTTTTCTGTGTGTCTTATAGATGTTACTGAATTAGTATCTCCATGTTCTTATTTCAGTGAAGAAAATCTGTGTTGACAGGGAAAGTGGAGCTCAGTGAAGGAAAACAGCGGCAAAGACGCTGAGCAAATAGCATCAGTGGAAGGAGACTGGAAAAGTGGGGACAGCAAACTTGGGAAAGGGTTGGAGAAGGGAGCGCACACCTTAGTGGAGACTGTCTTGTATGGAACAGGTGGCACACACAAAGACTTTAGGTGCAGCAGACCATAAGGAGCCTGAATAATATTGTTAACCTTACAATGACCACACAAAGACCTCTGGAAGGTTAACAATAAAAACCAAACTTGTTGATAACAGCTGTTTTCCAAGGATTTGTAGCCCAAATGCAGGTGTTTGACCCTGAAAGAGCATGGAGAGGTTCAAGTAGGTATGCTTACAGACCTTAGCTGATCCAGGAATGAAGTGGTTGCTCTTTATTTAGTCCTTCAGTTTAGTTAGGTGGCTGCTGAGTAATGAACTCTATCTAGTTCTTACGTTGTGTAGAAACACAGATCATCAAAATTAGCACTTTGTGTCTGTTGTACCTGAAGATGCTCACCTTGAACTGGTGTCAGCACTGAAGGACATTGCCTGAACACTGTAACTAGGCAGTTAAAGGCTAGCCTTAAGGAGCTCTTTCTCTGGGTTTTCTACTTGCCATTCAAACTGTCTTGCTAACATTGTTTTGAACAGTATTTATTTGGATCAAAAACATTGCTCTTGTATGGGTGTCTGACCTCTGGAGATGTGGCAGAGATCCTTGGCTGACCTGGGAAGGTGGGACCCTTCACTCTCTTACTATGATGGTTTCTCAAAGTAGCACCACGGTTTCCTAGCCAGTGTTTGTAGCTAAGAAATCTGCTTGGGTGCTGTGGAGCAGAAGTATCATATCTGTATTAATCCAGTGCCACCTGCTGAGCCAGCAACTGCATTGTGCACTGTCATTTCTCATCATGGAGTTGCGTTGATGATGCTCTGGTAGTCTTCCTTGGGTCTAAAAGTTACTGCCTTTGGAGACATGTCTCTGGACATTTGTAAGAAGTATTTTCTGCTTTCCTCTTGAGTTCTGGTGGGCAAGATTTGTGCCCTGTCCTGCAGCTCTCCACCTTCTGCTTTGCTAAAAACAGCCCCATGATCGCCAGTAGCTTTAAGGGGAAAATGAGGCTTATTTTATGTATCACTAGTTTCCTTATACATTTTTGCAAGAATGCAATTAAAATACTATTCACTATAGGTTACCCTCCAACCCCCACCCCCGTCCTCCTTAATTGTTTACTTGGAGCTCAGAGAAAAGAGTTCATTGTTAGGAAGAAAGAGAATAATTCCGACAACTTGGTCAATCAGCGTGCAGCTTGTTTTAATTTTTATGCTGCCTCTATTGTGTGGAAAATATGACTTTTATAAGCATGATAGTGCAACCCTGAAATGAGAGTTTGTGAAAATGTTTCATCCATAAAACAAGAATCTTTCCAAAGTTGATGATGTATTCTTAGACGATACTGTAAGTTGTTGCAATGTTCTTTAGGTGTGTGCTCTGAAGTTCTTACAACCAAAAAATTCTACATGAAAGGAACATTGTTTGCAAAGTCAAAGTACTCAGAATCTGGGAAATACTGGATTTATGGTTGTTTGCACAAATGTAATTTTCCTGTCTTGTATGTGCTTTCTGCACACTGAATGAGGCAAGAGTCCTGGAGAAAAATAGCGCACAATCACGTAATCAGATACTTAATCACAACGAATACACACATGGAGCGGAATTAAGGTTGTGTGTGCAGCCATAAATCTGACATTCCCTGACTCTCAGGTACCTGATGTTGAAAGAATTTAAGTTGCAACATTTATTGGTTTTTAGGTATGATTTCCTATTTTTAAAAAGGAGAAGGCTAAAACACTTTGCACAACTGTTAAGGCTGGATGCAACTCTAAGGATGGAAGTTTAAGGCTGAACTTTACAGCTGGTCCCATTCTCACGTAACACAGCGTGAGCTACTTTAGATGGGAGCGGTGCAGTGCTGGGGATGTCAACTATGCTTGCCCCAGTAATCATTGCCAAAGGAGTTGTAGGGATTAGCCTTGGTGGCTGGCAGGATAAGGAAATTGTCATTGTGCAGTGGTGGCTGATTCCCAAATTCAGGTATGAATGCCAAACTCTGTTTTCCTTCTGGGTGAAAAGGATTGCAGCAGAATTTCATAGGTTAGAGAATAAAAATAGATCCTAGTTTGAGAAGGTGTTGGGGTTTTGTTTTGGTTTGGTTTGGTTTTTTTTTCTTCTGATGTGTGTTATTAAGGATCTACTACAAACTGTATAGATTTCAGACATCTTCAAAGATATATCCACAAGATAGATTAATAATGGGAAATGTGAAGAGTGAAAATATTTTAGAGTGCCACCATCAGCTAATTTGAAATGGGGTGTCCAGAATGCCCATCTCACAGCGTGGTAAGATTTTTGGAAAAAGACTAGGTGGTTTTAAGAAGATTTCAGTTCAATTCATCTTCCGTGAATAGCCCATCAAACCTGATGGGTAATTATTCAGAAACATAGCGGCCATCTTGCACAAAACAAGCCAACCCACAACAACCTATAGCTGTCCAACTATTTCTGCTAGAGGCTAAGTGCTGTTGGAAAAGCTTTGGAAACTGGGCACAATTCAGCTCCCTCGTCACCCTGCCTTGACAGCTACATCACAACACAGGACTGCCTGTGTCTGCCCGAGTGCAAGTGGGATTTGTGCATCCAGACCGGTATTTGGGTCAGAAAGCTTGCAGTCAAGTGAGCAGATTCTTGGCCTTTGACCCCTCACTTTTTAATACATCACCTCAGTTCTGTAGCTCTCATGTGGAACTGCGCTGATCAGAAGTGTAATGTGAAACTGATTTTGCAAAACAATAAATTGCAGAGAGCTTGAGGAAGCAGGTGGTTTTGGTTAGTAAATTGCACATAAAATACAAAACATGGGTAAATGGAAGTCTTGGCCCCAGGAGAGGAGAAGCTGTGTTTAGCCCCCTTGCTTTCCCCATTCTGGTGATTGGTTCAAGCTCACTTGCCTTTGGCCCCGAAGGGGGCTGTTCCAGCAGCCTCGAGTAGCCAGAGCGCTGCCGAAGCCCAGTCGCAACCTTCCTGTCTGTGTTTGCTGAGGATTGTAAATAGTAAGTTACAGCAGCAAGGAATCAGAGCTTCACGTGGGAATATGGGGATTTCCCGAGATGTTGGATTTGCCAGTGGACTCTGTTAGTGGGCAGAGGGGCAGAGTCTGCTAGGTTATCTTGGACCCCTTCAGGGGTTTACAATGCTGCTCATCTTTGTAACGGCGTATCATTCTCAAAGACAAATGAAAGCATACCAAGAAAAAACTAAAAGCTAAAAAAAACCCCCAAACCTCAAAAACCCAAACCTTAAACCAAGTTTAAAATCCTTCCTTTGCAATTCACACTGAATAACTTTTCCATGACGCTGAAACTACCTGTGGTTATAAAATGTAGTTGATATTGAATTAATCTTACCAATTTGATGCATGTGGTAAGGATGACGCTTGCTTCAATCCTTACTGTACCAAAGATGTGTAAATGTAAATTGTGTTTTCTGAACTGGAGCACTCTTTAATGTTGACTTCTAGCTGTGTTGCAGCTAAACCCGTGCCCAGATCCAAGACTGCAGACACTCACACACAATTAATCTCGCAAATTTATGAATGCCAGAGCATGGACCAAAATGAAAACAACTGGAGGAATGTATAAGGGGAATAATTGGACTGTATCCAGATGTGCATGTGTAAAGCATCACCGATTGACTCCTCCCCCATATCCTGTCTGAAGAAAGGAATTTTTTCAAAAATAAACTGGGGTTATTTGAAAGAAGTTGTGGTGTCTGAATGAAATCTAATAGGCAGGATTAGTAGTAATTAGGTACATTCTTTGCTCCTTGGTTTTTGTTTTGGGTTTGGTTTTTTTCAACTCTTTTGGTATCATTGAATTTAGCAGATTCATTGCCTGTTTGTGCTGTGGCTGAAGCTTTTGCTACACATAGTTGAGCTGCAGGGTTGAAGAGGAGAATCACAAGGTGTCTATGAGGGTGCGTGGTGTGCACTGAAAATGTTATGAGTAGCAGTGGGCACTTGTAAGTTGCATATCAGGATATTTTTGTGGTGAAGGCAGGTTATGAGGCAGAGGGACACACGAACGGCTTTCTACAGAGGGACTTTACTAAACCAGGGGGAAGAAAAAGAGAAATGGCCCTTTCTTGGGTTGTATTTGTAGATTGGAGTAGCAATGAAAGTAACAAACATGCTCTTACAGACTCAGTTAAACCTCCAGCTTTCAGGGAGAGAGGACTATCGCAGTGTGCGGTTAGGGCCAGCGTCTTTCCTCTGAGCCGCCACCGTACGCTGACAGCTCTGTGACTACAGCAGGGACGGGAAGAGAAGGGGAAGGGAAGGAGAGATGTCTAGACTGGGAAAAAGTAAACTTTTACTTTACTACTTTGATGATTTAAAAAAACCCAAAGCTAAAACTGTTGTTTTCCTAATTATTTTGATGAGCTTTATACGTTCTTCCTCTCTAATAAATCGCATTGCCCACGTTTTAAATTCTTCTGAGCTTTCTCAGCACAAACTTTTCCTAGACATTTTGTAACACTTATTTTTCTCCCCAAATTAAAATAACAGGAACCTTGGCTGAGTTTCACAAAACACCCTCGCAGGCTCGCTCTACTGTCTTATGTTTACTTTGGTTCTATACCCAAATAGATTGAGAAAAAAAGAAAGAAATAGCACTGAATCTTCTTAAAAGCTGCGATTGATACTTACTGCGGGGAAGGCTCGTAATGTTCTTAGTCTTTTTCTAGTCCTTGCTCACACAGCAGTGTCCCTGAAGCCAAGGACATGAAAACAACAAAAAAAAAATCTTTGGGGTTTGGACCACGAGACTCTAGCCACCTCCCTCCACCAAAGCCTTTATCACAGAGGCACTCTGTGCCGATTTCTTTTCACAGAATCTTGGTTTGGATTTCAACTTTTATTTTAGCCTTGCTTAAAATGGAGTTGAAGCAACATTACGGTCTGGCTTCTGTCGAAGGGATGGGTTAGAACTTGGGCTTTCCGTGCCTCAAGGAGTTAGACTTATCCCCTCCCCCCCTTCTAATGGAAAAGGACATGCTAAGCTGTCCAGGCAGACTCATATTGTTGCCAGAGATGTAAAATTCTTGCTCTTAAACTGAATGAACACAGAGGCACAATACTGTTTTTACACCAGGTATAAAATCTCCAGACACAAATCTGATTTAACAGAATACGGTTTTGAACTCAGTGTCCCAGCATTTCCTCTAAAACACAGTGCAAGATATTTTTGAGAAATAGCTGAATAGCCCTTGGATAAAGAGCCCCAGAGGTTCATCTGAAAATGCTTTATAGTTGGAAAGACTCTTTAAAAAAAAATAAAAATCAGAATTGCCACAGCTCGTCATGTTGATTCGCTGAAGTTGCGGCAGCTGCTGAGGTGAGATGGAGTTGCCCTGGCAACAGCACATATTGTATAACAGTACCGCACCGCCATCAAACCACGGAGGTGAGAAGTAGTTTAAAAGCATTACTAAATTTTTACGATACGTCTGCTGCATTTTCAACCTTGTGGTTGGCTGAATTTACCCAGCTCAGCCTTCTTGGAGCCCTGAAGCTCAGCTGCTGAATACTCTTCAGCGAAGAAAGAGGGGGAGCGGAAAAAAAAAGTCCTTAATTTGTGTGTTTTGTGGGGTTGGGGGGGGGTGTTGTTTTTGGTTTTTTTTGTGTGAATGCTGAAGTTAAGGAAGCTCATATAACCAGTCTTGTTAATTATGGTCACACAATGCAGGGTTGCTGCTGTATGTAAAGTCATTTTTCTTTCTGTTTTATACCTCCTATTACAAGCAAGAATGACTTTTTTTCACTGTTTTGGCTAATGAAAGCAGGAGATACTCTGAAAAGCCTATTAAAATAGTCAGAGAGAGACGCCAAAAATGAGATTGGCCTGGTTTTATAGTTGCAATACAGATTTGGGTTAAAATCTCTAATGCATTCCAATGGTGAGGTTTCTGTTTCTTCGTGACGACACCTAGGCGCTGTGCTTTCTCTCCAGTTTGACTGCTTTGAGAGCCTTTGCGCTTCCCACAGCTGTCTAAGAGAATATAGAATCCCTCCCAAGCCCATTATTCACATGGGATATCTGTGCACCCCACCCTGTGTATCATACATTCAACTGGAGAACGTCAAATCTATTATTTTACCAGTCCAGAGGCCTCCAAAAGATCTTCAAGGCTCTTTCTAGCATTTCTTTATTAACAAGCTTGTATCTTGGTGAAGAGATTGGTCATGTTAGTTTTTCCTCATCCATTCCCTTCTAGTTTTGACAAAGTGTCAAGTCTCCTTGAGTCTTTCTTTTTTTTGTTGTTGTTGGCTTTAATATTTAGATGGCTTTAATTAAAAACTAGGAAAAAACCCCTATTGACTGGGTTGTTTCATACTTGTAGATGTAAGTCTGAAAACAAAATTAAACAAAACCCATGGTCTCAACCTTAAGCCAAGGGGAAGAAAGCAGCCAGAGGAGCAAGAGTTGGGAAAACCCTGCGGATCGCAGCCACCTGGTTCGAGTAGCAAGTCCAATGTAACTCAAAGAACTGACTTCAGTTGCGATGTCCAGAAAACCCTGTGAGATGCTGCCCAAAGCACTCGTTAGTAATTATTACATACAGTTTGGAGTCGGCCCAGATTCTACAGTGCTGTTGGATCCTCTCGTGGGTTCATGCATACCGCAGTGATTATTGAATGCTTTCTCAGGGTCCATTGTATGTTCTCGCTTGTGGGATTTGGTGCCTCTAGTGTTGAGCTCTGGAACTGTTTAACGAAGCTGTGTTATCAGCAGGTATGGTAGCATTTCTGCTCTGTACTGATCTTACGGTCTCTGGAAGTTCAGTTGGCTTTGGCTGTGCCATACAGACCCGAGTAAAACGATTTTTTGTGCCTGGGAGTAGATCTGGCTGCAGGGTATTTTGTAACAACTATTCATAGCACGCATGAACGTTGTCAGAGTCACTTACCACCGCTTCTTCAGAATCAGATGATGTTCAAAAAGTCTCTCTCCCACTGAGCTGCGTTTCTGGGGACCAACTGGCACATTCAGTGTCATGGATGGTGAGGAGAGGCTGAGGATGTGTCCTAGGCACCTTGTTCCACTGCCGTGCATGGAGCAGGACCAGCAGGGTCTGGCCCTGTCACTCAGTGCTCTTCTGGATCTGAAAGCACCAGCATCACACCTGCTGACAGCCTGAGAGAAAGTGGGGGCTTGCTAATCTGGGTGTAGCCCCTTGGAAACAGCTCTGTCCAGATTTGTGCTCAGGATCTGCCCTGTGCAGAACGCTCCCACGCTGACGAAGAGCAGTTTGGCTGGGCTGCCTCTGTTTTGTTCTCGTGTCCTTAACGCCGGTGATGCTGGGTTAGATTTTTGCAGTATTGGTCGGGCTAGCAATGGATATCTGATGTTTGTGTTTTGAAAACTAGGAAGAAGAAACTGAAGCAAGAGTGATGAGGGAGGAATCCTTCCTTATATTGGACTTTAAAGTCTATTGAACTATGTAGCACAAGCACTACTCTGTTCCCAGCAGTTGCAGTTTTGTTGTGAGATTGCTCAGCTCGACACTTTGTACTTCATTTAGCGAGGCTGCATGGAGAGGCAAGTCTTAAAAACAGTTATCAGTTTATAAATAATCCCCATTTTCCTAAAGTTAGGTGGGTTTGCAGCCTTTAGAATAGTTGTAACACTAGAGAAAAGAACATGTTGCCAGAAGACTGCCAGATGACCTTCAAGCTTTTAGTCAAGGTGACAAGGACTTCTGGTCATTGGGGCAAAAAATGCTATGAGTACGCTCAGAGTGCCAGTTTGAACTATTCTCTAGATGCTCCCACAGTGCAAGTGGTGATAATGGTCCTATTACTGGTCTTGTGTGTAATGATGGATTGACATATCTAATTACCACTAATCAGGATGTGCCTGCATTCTGCTGAGCTAGCTATGAACCATAAGTAACAGACCTAATAACTAGTGCGTATTTTGGCTGAAGCATTTTGTTAATTGCTTATTTCATCTGCTTGGGTGGGTAAGCAAGCCTGTCAATTCTTCCTGCAGTTTTAAATAATAATTTAATCTTTGGAAGCTATTTTCTGTTAGCTGAGGCACACCAGTTATTGTCTTGGCAGTCAGAACACAACATAGGTACCAGGGCAAAAACTGTTAGGAAAGGGGACAGAAAACTGATGAGCACATCAGGCTGTTAGCTGTCATGAAGCTTTCTGTATTCTGCATAGGAGAAACTTTCTTCCCCCTCCTCCTCCCCCCCAACCCCCCGCCCCCCTACAGCTTTGAAGGCAATTTTGTCTCAGTCTGAAGAGAAAAGGCATCACTCTTTTTGATTAGTTGATAACTTGCCATTGTATAGTAGATGCACTTCTTTGTTCCTTTTTTTTTCTGTTCATTTGGAGATTATTGCTTGGATCCTTAAAGAAGTGGGATTTGAATTCATTCTGTGCCTATAATGGCAAATGAAGGAGGCTGGTATTTGAACACACTTATTTTGAAAGAATTTCCATAATGCCACCTTTTGTGTTAAAGTCTTTTCTCTGGCAGTGCTGAGGGCATGTGCCACCATCTGCCATGCAGCAGAGAGAGCTGTTAAATCGTCCACAAGCTTCCTTGTATCTCAAGTCCTGCTTGCTGTCTGACTGTGCATGTGGTCACCACCACCACCAGAGACAACATCCTCCTTTCTCAAGGAAGTGAATGCCTATCAGGATCCATAGCTTGGTGGATTTTTGTCATGATGGCCATCTTGGCATATCTAATGACATGAATTAGAATGACAGTATTCCCAAAGCCTCATGTCTCAAACCTGATGCTATTTTCAGCAGCAATGGCAATTGTGCTCTGACTGCCTCCGCTGAAAGCTCCCCTAGGTCCCAGTGGGAAAAGCCAGGCAGGTAGTTGAGTGCACAGTCCATAACTGTGATGACCCTTCTTGCCTGGTTACAGAAGGTTTTAGTGGGGGTAAATGAGTATTTCCAGAGAAGTGCCACCATATGGTACCTTAACTGGAACTCACCAATTTTAGTGATTGCTACAAAGTATGGTCTCAACAAAATTAACACACTGAAACAGGAATAGAAAGAATTAAAGTATGAGTTAGTGTACACTTGTGTTCTGTTAAAGTGAAATATGCTGTTTTCCCATTCATGTAGTCACTTAGTAAGCCAGAGAGACAGGAGATGGCATGTGGATGGTAAAAAGTCTAAGGATGAGTGTGGCTCCAGTCTGAAAATAAGCATTGAACAAACAGGAATGTTTTTCTTTGATTTAATAATATTTGGATTAATCACTGCAAATGAGAGGGGTCACAGGAGAGGGTATAGTATGTCCTTTGTTATTTGTTTCTATATAACTTCTAGTCAATCCTTGGCTATTAATACATGTCATGAAAACAGACGATACCTTCCATTGGTGTGAGTAGCTTTTATGGGATATGTCATCTTTCACCAGAGACATACGATGTGCTAATCCACGTATCTAAGCATATCTAACGTGCTACCTCTTTATCTTAATTTTTTCCTTTTGATTTCCCACTTTTTATACTGCCCTTTTAATTTTATTGCCTGGCTAACAAGAGAGAAGCAAACTCAGGGCAGCCGTTTAAACATTTTGCAAGAAAGAATTGTCTTGTAACTAAAACAGAGGATGAAAAGTTAAAAGCTATGATTCAGTTCCTGTTTCTACCATTTATCTTGTCATTAAACCCACAGTTAAGGAGATAGTCTCAACTTAAAATCAGACTTCAGTCTGCAGTTTTATTATCTCCTAGATGTAAACAAAACTTTACCACAATGAAAAAGCTAAGGGAAAAACAATTCTCAGCTTTTGACATTGCTCACTGACAACGTTTTGAAAAGTAACAACTTCTGTCCTGATCTGGATCAGTGTGTTTGTGAAAGCAGCTAATGCCAGATGCTGCAGAGGAGCTAAATCTAATGGACTACTGCAGTCCCCACAGCAGATGGGTGGGCAGCGTCTCCCGGGCTTTGTGAAACTTTATTTTCCTTGCATGGGTTTCTTTCTCCTAATGCAGCCGGTGTCATCCATCGGAAAAGATTCCTGGAATTTCACTGAATTCTTGGTCTCAAGGATGCTCGGCATCAGTGGAGGTCATAGCTTAAGTATGTGCTTTGTTTAAAGAAACTTCTGTTTATCAGCTTTCACAGAGGAAATGCAAAAGTCAGTCACTTGTTTGATTTTTATCTTGTGTTTGCCGTTGAGAAAACAATACTCATAAACACAGAAACTTAATTTTAAAGCTACACGATAGTAGTTGGGTGTTTAGAGGAACAGGTAGAACCTTACAGTGCTGACTGCAGTATTGGGTGAGTTTGTTTTAAATGAAAACAACAAATTAATGTCTCTGATTGCAAACTCTCTTGCCCATAAAATATTGCACATCTTCTGTGTAAGATTTCAGTAAAACAATTTATATTTATAGAGAGTGCTTAGATCCCTTACAAAATGTTTAAAGGCAAAAAATAAATGTTGCCTAAGCATTTAAATGCCACTGCTCAAAAATGGGTTAAAAATGCTGCACATCTTTGGTAATGTTAGAAGCCCTGATGGGTGGAGTACAGCCATGGGCGTTTTAGCGTAGATGAGTTTACTAACTCTTTGCTGTGCAGCTGCGATGCAAAACCCCAAAGTAATGGCCAGCAAGAAAGTGGATGTTTAGGAGCAAGTTAGGTTTAATGAAGCCCATTTAAAACCTTTTCTGCACAGAAGAGATGTAGGGTTTTCTGCTGCGGGAGGAGCAAAGGTTTGGGCTGTTTTCTAATCACTAGATTTTCTTGTAAATACTGTAGGAAAGACATTGCAGGAACAGCTTTAAGGAATTAGGAAAGCTCGTTAGCAACCAGTTGCCAGAATATCTGTTACTCCATAGTCTACCCAAGCTAGAATAATCAAATTGAATGAAAGATGATTTTTACATCTGGTTTTGAATCTGGGAATAAGTTGATACAGACAGAGATTCACTGGACAGTTTAATTGCTGTAATAAATTTGCAGTGAACCTCGTGGAAATAATATTTTCTTTCTTCAGTGGAGATGGGTACATCCTTACATCAAGAGAAGCCTGATTCCTCCTTTGTATCATTGTTGAAAACCATAAATTTTGGTTAGATTTTTTTGTAATGGGTAACTACACATAAGAAATTCCATCTGTAGGAATCCACAGAGGTGGTCAATAAACTGTGCCACTGACAACAGAAACTCTAGGAAGAAATGCCTTTTTACTATGCATTTAAAAATAGCCCCTAAACATGCCCCACGGGTGCTGTGTGGAAGGGCATTCCCCACTGTGGGAGCAGAACAAGTGCTTTTAGGCATCAGAGGTCAAAATCTGAACAAGGAGTTCAAACATTTATAGTTGTGTTTCTCCCAGATTATGAAAAATCTTTTCTCAAAAGTTCAGGGATGTTTTATAGACCAAGCTTCATTTGGGGATAGCCAACACCTTATTGGCACAAGTTACATGAAACTCGGACTTTTAAGTTCTCTGATGTTTCCATAATGACCTTATTCGCTGTGCATAGTGCACACATTCTTATAGCCTTTGTGTAAGACATGTGAAATGATGCTTCTCTATAATTATTTGCCACAGGGATTATGGAACAACACCTGGCTCTATGAAATGGAAAAGATGAGCAACTGCTCCTAGGCTAGGCTGGTACCCAGCCAGGAGGGGGATAAAGGAAGGTGTGGTGTGTTATTTCCCAGAGTCTTGACCTGTTTGGTTTTGGATCAGAACCAGATGTTGACCTCTTCTCTGTAAGATGAAGGTGCCTCTATGGATTTGGTCTCCTCTAAGATGGACTTGCCATTGTGTGGTGGAAAGCAGATGCCCCTCTTCTTTGGATTTGCTCTCTACTTGCAGCTTATTCTATAGATCGGCAGTTCTCATGCTGGGTGAACATGGGGTGCTGTCGCCTTTCGGCCCCATGTCAATCAGCAGTCCCTAGTAAATCGACTCCTTGAGTTCTGTGGTTGAGCCCCTGGCTCAAGAACCACTGCCAAACTGTGTCTAACATACCACTCCTGGGCTCTAAGCTCCTTCCCGGGAGCTGCATGGGAGCTGGGACTCTCAAAGAGCAGTTCTGGAGAGAAGGAGCTAGCATATGCAGGCCTGGAGTATGGAAACTGTGCAGAACAGAGAGGAGGATAGAATGTGTTTAAAATAGAAAACCATTTCAGAATCTTTGAGTTTGGCTGTGTGTTTGATGAAGGTCGCGTGTCATCTTGTACAGCAAAGATGCTAGCAGCAGTGTAAATAGCAGAGTAAGAGTGGGGCTTAGTTCCAAGGAGCTCTTTTTTTTTTTTNTTTTTTAATCCAGGTTTGCTTTTCAGTTCCTTCTGTGTAATCTAGTTAAGAGGTTTACACACATGAGTTGCTGAGTTTTTACTCTTACAACTTTAAGCTCTTGATTCAAAACTGAGGCACTTGACAGAACTGGAAGAATGGGGGTGAGGGTTATTGAGCTTAGGAGTTTATACTAGTGCTTCATTTTCTTTAACTTTTTTTTTATTATTATCTGTAATAATTTTTACTGTCTCTTAGGCCTTTTAGTGAAGAGTATGTGAGAAAAGGATGATTGTCATCAAGTCCTGTACCATGAGTCATTATAACGATTGCTGAGAGTCCCAGTGATAGTGATACACCTGCTCTTTGTTCCTTAGTTGCCTCCAGGAATATTCAGAGCATCCCCCTCCTGTTTCCTGTCAACCCCACAACAGTGCACATGCCTATAAAAGAAATTATAAGGATATCTGAATTTTCCAGGAGGTATCAATTCCACTAGGTCTTTCTTATTAAGTAAGAATTTTGATTGTGTGTTGAAAATGGCTTGCTTCTCCCATTTGTTTTGACTTACTCCTATTAGTAAGTCAGCCCACAGACACTCTAGATAGCTCTGCAGCAGTTTCTTCCATAACGTTACTCTCTCCCTAACCTTACACCTCTCTGAGTCAGGGCGTAGTACTGCATTATAGTTATCAGTTGTATTTATCAATAGATCTTCCTACATTCTCATTTTTATCTTTGAGATACCCTGAACTGCCCTGAAGTCCTCCTCACTAAATTCTCCTCCCCCACATCCCCATTTCCCCTTTAGGAGATGGATAAATAGGGAACAAGTGTTGTGATTCTGTAATTAACAGCTTGTTTTCTTTTCAAGCAGTGCTGTTTCTCTGTGGATATGTGTGTGAGGGCTGTGAGGAGTTTCTTGGTCTGCAAATTAAATTGAGAACTTACAGCCTAATGCAAAATAATTAGAACTGTCTTCTTATGAAACCCAGCACCTCACATCTGTCAATTTTGTGGCTGAATTATCCTAATAACGAAGATCTTTTCAACTGTGGTGTTTAAGCTCAGAGAATTTAGAATCCAATGGTAATTAGAGTATAATTATTTTTGGTTAAGGCTCATATATCTGTTGGTTATATATAAAATTTTCTTTTTTCTCAGTGAGCATAAGAAAAAATCCACCTCTTTGAGTTGATCTTGTGTCCTACTGTTCTGAAAGGGTCTAGGGGTTTGTTTATTCCTGCTGAAAATACCAGAGGCCTCTGCGTTCTCCTATTCACGTACCTTGAAGAAGGAGGCAGTGTCAGTTTGGTAAGATGGCAACATATGGTTTCAGTCTTTTTATAACCAGTGACCTTCTCTTCAGAAAGTCCCTAGGAGTTGCAGTCTTTGTCCACAAGTTGAAGCTGTCTTTGCATTTCAGCAGTTCCTGTATTTAAAAACACCTCTTGTGCCAAATGTCCTCAGCAGGAGATGTGAGAGGTGAGTGGGGAAATGAATGTGACTGCAAGAAGAGCAAAGGAATTGGGGTTCACCTGGAAAGGCTCTGTGCAGCTGCCTGCTACATTTAGTTATAAAAATCTTCAAGTTCTTGGACTGAAGTGTATTTTTCCTCTGTCTGAATTAAGTTTTCCTTAAGTTTTCCCCCTCGCCATTTCTAAAGTGCAATTTCAGGGCAGATTGAAATGTAGTTGAGCTGATCTGCTTCCATTACAGACTCCAAATTTCTTCTAACTGTAAATTTTCCAGGCTTGTAACACTTGGGTTTAGTAGGATTTTTTTATTTTTTTCTGAGTAATGGCAATAGTTCTGTAATTATTTAATCAAATAGACATGCATTTAGCATTATCTATTGCCATGTACTTTTTTTTCCCCTAGGAATTACTAGTAATTATATAGTTTGATCATTTATTAGTATAAACATCTCGTTATTTCAGACTGTCTTGGTGTAATATGTTATTAGACATTTAAATTAAGCTGCTAGACAATCTAGTTTTTGCAACCTTGAAAATATTCTCAAAGGGGATTTTAGAGTGTTATCTCAACAAAATGAATGAATGGAGAAAAAAATAGAATACACATTCAATTTGGGCAATGTACGTGTAAAAATGAATTACAGAAAATCCAATTGCTTGATATGGTATTTGATTAGCTCTTAGGAAGACTAGGAGCATTTTTAATGAATGTTTTATTTCAACCATTTAGTTAATATTTTGGGGGCTTTGGGAGAGCAGAGGATTGAAACTTTTGCTTTGTTTTATTTTTTTTTAAGTTTTGTTTCATATACAGCTTTGCAATAAGCTGTCCTCCCTGCTTTTTATATTTGAGTGGCTTGAAAGCAAAATGAGTGGCAAAATGTTTGTCTAAAATGTTATTTCCTCTGTTGAAATATATTAAAAAGGTTATTATAGGAATCACTGCGAGTGAAATTAGTTCACTGACTACTACTGAGAGGCTTTACACCAGAAAGACTGAGCTGTATGAATTCTGGCTTCGGAATCAGCCCTAGAATTAATTTATATGTGGAAAATGATAAACTTGGAGGTTTAATACTTGATAGTTAGTTTCACTGTTATAGACTCCTTACTGAAATTCACGTTTGTAATGTAGTTATCTTCTTCCTTGGATTTTTGTTGTCACCGTGCCTCCTTCACATTGAAACAATCTCAGTATCCCAGTGTCAGAAAAGAGCTGTAATACATTTTTTCCAGCAGCGGTTCCTTGTTGGTTGCAGTATCTGTAAAAGCTAATGACATTAAGGAGTAATGGAGTATATCTCTCAAAGCACAAGTCACAAGTAATAGGAGTGTTTTGACACGGTGTTTAAAGAAAGAAGAAAATAAAATCGTGGAATTTGGTTTTCTGCCCGGAACTTTGACTGACTGTCTGGGAATTCAGTGCTGTATATCAATGCTATTTAGAATTAGTGTATGTACCCTGGAGTGATTCTTTACAAATACAATGGCGTCCCGCAAGATTAAGGCCAGTATATTGATAGTCTATAGTACTTTGAGTCAGCACTGATGAAGACCTGTAGTCTTGAGGAAGAGCTGTGTTTCCTAATAAATTTTCTTCCAGAGCAGCAGAGGTGTTACCATTCTCCTCTGTAATGCAACTGTATACATTCAAAATTGAGCAGTTTTGCAGGCATATTTCAACTTGCCGAATTCAGTGCGCCTATTTTGTTGTCTTTTCTGTGCTTGTGATAGTGCTGTTACCTCTTGTGTTGTAAATGGTTTTAGTTCTGAAACTTCTGGAGACTTTTTAAGACACTGTTTTCTAGGAACAGCTGAGATGAAGCTTGTAGAGGTAGTTCTGCTGTAGAGCAAATTAGCATCTTGTTGATTGACTCTTTAAGTCTTATTTTTGAAATATCCCTTCACCAGCTATAGCTAACCAATCTGCACACTGCATGTTTTTAGAGCGTGATGAAGATAGTTCTTACAGCTATTTTGATCATTGGTTAGAGTGTGGGGTTTGGTTTTTTTTTTCCTAGGAAAGAGCTCCTTTCCTAATTGTGTTCTTGGGAAGTCAAACTGGCAGTATCTTAACAGAGATGATTAAGTGAACGCAGGTGTTTTTCATCCTAACACAACTTCTAGTCTACACAACAGTGCATTCAATTTGTATTTTCCTCCCTAAGCAAAATATAAGAGGAATAAAAAGAGGGTGTTAAGTATGAATCAGAATAATACTTGATTGTAGGAATCCAGGCACGGGGGACATGGAATTCTTTAAAGATGATGTTATGTTATACAGAGATATGACATGATTTAAAATGTCATAGCAAGAAAAGACTAGGTTTGACGTTAGTTTGGATTGGAAAAGTAGAAAAACAATAAAAAATCTTTTCATAGTTATCAAGGATGTTATTTTGTGTTAGCAAAGAAATATAACTGCAAGGTTCTCAGTCTGGCAGTTACTGAAGTCCTCATCCACCATGCTGAATGAAGGGAAATGCTTCCTGCTCCAGGTGCTGATACCCTTGAGAGATACTCTCATTGCCCAGTTTCTGTGCTCATTGCTCACAGCTCTGATAGTGGAGTCTCTGGTTGATGGAGCCTCTGTGGCTGCTTTGGTGGAAACTAATCTGGCAGCCAGAAGCATCACAGATGTTGTCTCCTGACTTCAGCACCCCGCTTCCCTCCGGTGCCTCTCGCACTGCACAGTGGCAGTCCTGCTTTGTTCGTAGGACTTGGTCGTGGCAGTGCGCGATTGATGTCATAGCAGAAGCCTCTAGCTGTCACCTCCAATGTGGAGAAACTAACAACACATGACTGAAAATTTGGTTTAAGTTTATGGTTGCAGAGCATTTCACTAGTCTGTTTCTTGTCTGCGTGCTCTGTTCCAGCCAGCTGTATAACACCAGTTTGGATAATCTGTTACTGGGCATAAGCTCTGTCTGCCCTGGGCTTGCAGGAGAACTGCTGCCCGTGATGAGTTCTTGACAGTCTTTAGATTTGACTATTATCTTGCTGCTCTGATTCAGCAAGGACACAAAGGGGAGCTTGCAGAGAACTGTCAAAGGTGATCTGTTCAGAAATGAATTGAGCTCTGCCATCACACAAAAGGGTAGTGATGACACTTGGAGGGGTGTGTGTTTCTGTTTGAGGCTGTCCCCTCCCAGGGAGCTGCTCTATGTTTCCCCAAACTGTGGCACTGCCTGCTGCCCTTCTGCCTGAGTGTAGCATGATATTTCCAGGGAGCACAGGGCCAAGGCAGTGGTTTAAATTGTAAGCTTGATGTACTTTCTCTTAGGGTGCTGCTGGGACAGAATCTTTGGTTTCTATATAGTGCTTCTGGTGAACAGCTGAGTGGCACAGTCAAAAGAACTAGCAACGTGTCGGGTGTCCTTTGTGGTACACGTGTTTCTTAGCTGTGATAGTTTCATGATGTCTTGGATGTTCTACTAACCTCTTTCTCTGTGTTCCCATGCCTCTCCTTGACAGGTTCCTTTTTCTGAGTTCAGTTAATGAAGTCTGTAATCCCCACTCCCATACATCTCCTGGGGCAGATAATAGACGTTGAGAAGTGACCTCTGTCTTTAGAGAGTTACAGTCTAAGAGAAGGTTAGTTTGAGGAACGACTTTGGCTCTGAACTTCAGGAGTGTTTCAGTCTGGGACAGCCTCATGGAAGCAGTCTTCCTGATTAATGTTTCTAAGCAGTCTTCAGTGTAACAGCAATTAATTTCCGAGGGCAGAGGGTTGCAGGTTTTTCTGTGCATCGCTGTAATTATTCTAGGATTTTTTTTTTTGTCAAATTCTTAGACACGTTTCAAAACCTGCTCCTTTGAAGGTTTGATGGCCTGTGTCACTTAGCATTTGAAGGCAGTACTGCTTATATTTATAACAAACAGTGCTTGAAGATTATGGTGTATTCAGTTTTCTTTAATATGGGAACATGCCCAGGGCTACTTATTTTTCCAAAAAATGGAAATGTTGTTATGATAGAGTAAGCAGGTGGTTTTCTCACTCTTTTGTTATGATTCAACAGTTTTTCTTTGGAATGAAAATGCCAGAGTACATTTATGCATTTTTCATAGAGCAGGGAAGGCGATATCTTCAGACAGTTGTCTCAGAAGTTAATGTTTTCCATTATCCAAGAATCTTGACTTGCTTTAAAAAAAACCCCAAAAACTAAAAAGAAGAAAGAAACCTGAAATGCACCTTTCAAAAAATGCTGCTGTTAAAAAAAAACACCCCAAAACAAAAGCCAAGAAAAAAAAGGAGGGGTGGTGGGGGAGATGTCTTGACACCAGAAGCTCTGTCACAGCAGAGTTTCTCTCGGATGTCTGGAAAAAGTCTTATACTTCTGGGACGCTTTCCAAAATATTTTCAGTGACCATTGCCACAGGCGTGAACTTCTTAATGCATTTTGCAGTAATCTCCACCACAGTAAAATTGATTACTGTCTGAAAGCTTTTAATGATAACAAGCAAGTAGGGCAGTGTAAGTGCCATGAACTACTTTGTGTGTGTGTGTGTGTTTTGTTGCATTTTCAGGAGTCTCGCAGAGACAGATGTGTCGCCTCAGGAAAATCCTGCTTAATGCTTTTTACATAATTATGTAATTGTGTATTTATCATTTTTATTTTAGTAAGGAGGATTTTTTTATTTCAACATTAATGCATGCACACACACGAAGGATCTGGTGTCTCTCCAGGCCCTTCGGTTGGTACCCAAAGAAAAGCAATGGCTTCCTGAGTTTGAGGTTTTTTAGGATTCATTTTATAGAAACTGAAATGCATTCAAAAGCTGGAAGGATTTTAAGAAATGCCTTTCCAGCAGAAAACAAGGGCACTGTAGCAAAGGGGTGTCTTCTTCATGTACCTACCAAGGAACTGCAGGAGGCATATAAGTGAGAGGCTCTCTTTATGTGCAAGTTAAGGGAGTCCGGGAAGCTGAATATACTTACTGGGTTTTTTTAATTGCTAACTTAGTATTCCTAATGCAAGAGGTTGTAACACCTGGTGAGATTTGTCCACCCAGACTGTTACTTTCTCAAGGTTGAAATCGGAGCTGCACTTCGGTTCAAAGAGGAACAGGTTTCAGGAATTATGTTTTTCCTTTAAAGGAAAAAATAAATCCAAAATGTGTGTGTATACGTAAGTATATATTAAAAAAAATTTAAAAATTATGGACACAGACATGTTTAATAAGCAAAACTGTGAACTTGAATGAAAGTTGTCCCCAGCTGAAGACCCGATCTCCAGGGTATGTTGCTGTCCCTCTGCCTTGTGCCAGCAGAGACATGCTGCATCAAAGCCCTTCTTCCTGCGCTGTCGCTCCCACAAGCCCATGTGCTTGTTGGAAGATCTGCAGTAGGTGAAGAGTGAAAAATAAAAACTTGAGCTCCAGTAGAGAAAAACAAGCTGTCATAAGCAGGCTCCATTACAAGGGATAAAAAGGTCAAAGGATACTTCCCCCCACCCCTGCCCCCTCTACCATCAGAGCAGCCACCAGACACATCCAGCAGAATTTTTCCAGACTGTCAACTGGTTCATCAGTTGGGGCTTTCTCTCAATTTTAAATGCCAGCACCACTTCAGTTCAGAGGAATTGCTGGCTGCTTTCCCAGACAAGATTTCCCAAATTCAGAATGACCTTTCAAGATCCTAACTAATAGGAGCTAAACAGAGATTTCCTCTTCATCAGGCCCTTTCTCAGATTGATCCTTTTACTGACAGCACATCCCAACAGCACAGATCAGGGAAAGAGCAGCCCTTCCACCTGTGAAAGTTGTCGTGCTTTAACCTGACAGGCAGCTAAAACAACCACAGAGCCGTTCGCTTGCTCCTCCCTCATCCCACTGCCGTGGGGGAAATCAAAAAGAAAATAAAGCAAAAATGCGTGGGTTAAGATATAGGCAGTTTATTGGACAGAAAAGGAAGATGATGATAATAACAGTAAAACAAAACAAGAAAGAAAAACAAACAAAAAACCCAACACCAAAGCAAGTGATGCGCGGCACAATTGCTCACCATCCAGGACCATTGCCCAGTTCCTGAGCCACGTCACCTCCTGGCCATCTCTCCCCAGGTATGTACTGAGCATGACATCATATGGCATGGTGTATCTATTTGGGCAGTTGGGTCAGCTGTCTTGGCCATGCCCTGTCCCAGCTTCCTAGGTGTCTCCCTCCCTCCCCTTCTTGTTAGTGGGGCACTTTGAGAAGCTGAAAAATCCTTGACTGCTGGGCAACAACTACAAACATCAATGTGATTCTCATCCTAAATCCAAAGCAGGGCACTCTAACAGCTGCTAGGAAGGAAATTAACTCTATCCAAGCTGAGAATTAACTCTATATTAACTCTGAGCAGGTGGGCTGTGAAGTTCTACTCTGGTGTGTGCTGCGTGAATGCAAGCTGCAGCTTCAGCTCCTTGTAAACCCTCAAATTAAAGCTGGACAACTGTGCTGCAAAATAGTGCTGTAGGGAGATCCAATATTGGTGTCTTGTGAAGTCTTGAAATGTATCAGGGTAGTAAACTTCTTTCAAGAAAAACACCAGTGACCATTTCTTGAAAGGATGAAGTATTTCAAATGCAGAGTTGTGAAGTCTTGTGGTTCTGTTCCTGAAGAAGTCTGGACAGAAGGAAAGTGCAGAAACAAATATAATACTTGTTCTTATGAGAGAAAAAAAGAAAAACATTGTGGGAAATGAATAACACATTGACAAGACTGAGGACTGATTTAACATCAGCATCAGGCTTAATCACCACAGCTCAATTCAGAGGAAACACCAGGGATATAACATACTTCTTGAATTTTTTTAATAATACGTCATGAAAAAAGGTACCAAGAGATTGGGGAAAAACAAACAGATGTGTAAAGAAAAGTTAGAAAAGACTTGCCTTAAAATTAGGGGTGCTCCTAGAAAAAATATTGCAAAGGCATAATTGAAAAAGTTACCATCTCAAACCTTCAAACCTGAAATAGCTTCATGCTATCATCAGATCTTTTCAGCTGCAGTTTCAGGTTTGGCATTTTGAGGCTTGAATTGTACAAGGAACTGGTTATCTGCTTCAAGGCAGAGGGTGAAACCTTGTAACACTGAGGGAGTGTAAGATTTGGTATTTGTGCTCCGTGACATGTGCTCCTCTCTTCAGGCAATCTGACATACTGTCACAGTTCTGTACTGAGAGTTTGAATTCAGAGCTCACATTTTATCCTCCAGCATTTTCCTAGGGCTGTTTCTCTTAACATTGCTTAATGGTTCTTCTCTGTCACTGGTGATATTCAGTTACATATATCCTTATATGTGGTGGCTCTTTAACATGTCATGCTGGATTGTGCTTGTCAGTATAGAGACATGCAATAACACTGCTCTCTGGCTGGAGGACATCTGTTGTGGTGTAGCACAGCGACAGAGTCCTCCTGGCACATGGTGACAGCAGAGCAGGAAGGGCGATGGCAGGGCATGGTGGAGCTGTGATCCGTCTGCCTGGGAGGAGTCTCAGGGAGTGAGATGATAACTTCTCTTTTTTTTCCCTAAAGTTTTTGTCTGAAGGCTTTCACTTGAGCATGTTGACTATCATATGTGAGAGTGCTTTTTGATGCCCCTGTAGCTGGCTTTATTGAGAAATCAGGCTCTGTGGTGGTTTGAATCTGATATTAGTAGTAAAGGAGTAGAAGCTGTTGGAAAAGATCTTGGCTTCAGTGCTTTATTACCAACCAGCCAAAACCAAGTAGGAGGTGATGGTGGAAGACTGGAGGGAGGGCTACATAGGTGGAAGAAACATGGTCTTGTCACCTGTAACTTTTAAAGTATTCTTCTGCAGTGCCTTTCATTAAAAAGTTAGACTGTTAATGTATGCATTGTTTTTCTGTTAAAGCAGCTCCTCATTTTATAGACAGTTCAGAATTATGTTTTCTCCTGCTGTACCCAGGAGCACGTTCAGGCCTGAATCCCACATCGCTGTCATCTGTAATAAAATAACATGCCTTGTTTTCCTTCAAAAGTTTGCAGCAATATGGAAGTATCTCATGATTCATTTTTCAGAGTATGTTTTAAAGCCAAGTGTGGTAAAGCAGAGACCATTGTGAAGATGCTGTGTGGCTTTCTAAACTGAGAGAGAAAAATAAACTGCAATAGAAACACAGTAAAAGTCTCTTGGGTATACTTAAAGTTAGAATATGGTTAAATCTTGGATATTGGTTTAAATGCTATAAAAGCTGCTATGAGACATCTTAATAGTTTGCATTTTTGTCAGATGCCACAAAAAGTAGGCTATTCTGTGCTGGCAGTGAGCACAGCTCCTGTCTGTAAGATGGGGTCAGCGATCCCATCATCTCACAGAGTACAGTACTGCAGACATCTTCATTTTGGTTTTTGGTTTTTTTTTTTAAGCCTCTGCTGCTTAACTGCTTTGCCAAGTAGCTGCTTGGCTCTGGCATCCCACCTGCACATCAGCACGCTGATTGCAGGATCTGTTAGTGACACCCTGCTGTCACAAACCCAATGATTTGCAGTGCCTGTCAGTCAGGTATTGGATCTGAGCTACCTGGAAACAAACACATGGAGTAGTGACTGCCGGCCTGGCAACCTAGTTCAGAGGCAGAAATGCTGGCCTTTTTGTCTGCTGATCCCAAGCTTTAATTCAAAGCTGTCCTTCCCCTGTTTATGGCTTTAAAGTATTTTGGCATGCTGCTCCTGAATGTTGATATGTTCTCGTGCCTAGTACTAGTAGCAGACCCGTAGATACCTATCTTTGCTATCTGTAAGCAGTAACTGCTCTTGAGAGTTGTACTTTCAGTACCAAATGCTGCACTAAACCAGCCTTGATTCCAGCTTTTCTGGTGTGTTCAGTTGGACACTTGCTCTCCTTGGACTTAAGGTTCCCACAGTCAAAAGAGACAGGTTTGTGTTGGTGTCATGACCCCCACATTGGAAGCTGATGCTCTAAAAAACATTTACAAAGTGGTGAAACAAACAGGCTCAACTCCACGTGACGTAATGGGAGGTGTGCTTAGGCCAGTTCTCAGGCTCAGATGTGCCTTTCAGAATCACAGAATGTTAGGAGTTGGAAGGGACCTTGAAAGATCATCTAGTCCAACCCCCTGCCTGAGCAGGATCATCTAGATTAGGTCACACAGGAACATGTCCAGATTGGTCTTGAATGTCTCCAGAGAATGAGACTCCACAACCTCTCTGGGCAGGCTGTTCCAGTGATCTGTCACCTTCACAGTGAAAAAGTTCCTCCTGATATTAAGATGGAACTTTCTGTGTTCCAGCTTGGAACCATTTTCTCTTGTTCTATCACTAACCAACACCGAGAAGAGATGGTAACATTGCATATTTGAGTTGTCCTGCATGAATTTTGGTTCTGTTCCTCAGGCTATGAAACGGGGAGTAGAGTTTGTCTTGCATGCAGCTGATGTAACCATTTTGCAGATAAAAATGAGAATCACCTTTGCTAACTGCAAGAATTTAACAATTTCTTTGAAGCAGAATTCTGTTCCTCTCATGATCCAGCTAGCTGACACTGTCCAAGGCTGCTGCTTCTGTTCCGACGGAGCCGGAAAAGCTCCCAAAGCAGAGAATAATTTTTGCCCCTGGCTGGAAAAGAAGTTCATTAGCTTGGGAGTGCTGGCTGAGACCTCACAGGGGGGCAGGGACCTGCTGTTGTATTTTTTGCATCCCTTGTGCCGTTTTGGACTTGAGCAGTATTTATTTTTAGTACGTTTAAACACTGCAGAAGTAAGGGGCAGTTGTAATATGGCATATTTACATCGTGCTGTCAGTTCCTGGCAGCTCACTTGCCTGTCAGAGAGCAGAACTAGTCCATTAGGATGTGAGTGCTACGTATGCCCGCGAGCGGTGAAACATCGTCTCAAGGGTGGGAAGGCCTCCCCAGGCCAGCAGGTTGGTTTGTTTTTCTAAGGTGCATTATGGGGGTGTTTTTTCATGTCACAGAGACAGGAATGGGCTGTGCTACCACCAGCTTTTTCCTTCTTCTCCACTCTGTGTAGGAAAAAGAGAGGCAAAGTCTCAACATGAGATCAGCCTGTGTCCGTTTTTTCCCTCGTGTCACGCTTAAGTTCTCTGCCCCATTATAAAAATAAAAATCTATAAATAAAAAAGAACAAATGCTGAGGGGGGACAAACTGGACCCACAGTTATGTGCATGTCATCACTTTTAGAAGGGTGCCTAGCCCCATTCCTCCCAGGCTTCATACATTCCCTGTTTCTTACGCTCTCAGCCTCTCAGGACGGGACACACACACAGTCCTGGCAGGAGGGGTGGTGGTGGTGGTGTGTGTGTTTGCCCTGCTGTAACGATATTAATTGCTTTAAGGCTGAAATGATGTTGCCCTCATCTGTTGAATTAGCTCATGCTCCACTCATGTGTGGTTTTTTTCCCCCCTCTTTGTTTGAAAGAAAGGAAAATGTTGCTGTGGGTTTCACTGCCAGGCTTTAACGTTGCAGTAAGACCTTTCTCCTGGCATTAAGCAGTGTTTAGGTCTGATCTCTCATGCGTGACTTGCTGTCTCCATTAGCTTCAAGCCTAGGCACCCTATGATTTCCCGCTCTCGGAAACTGCTCTGTCTCAGCGTGTGGGTAGGAGGCCATGTAAATAAATACCAGCCACTTCTTAGCCTCCAGTAGGCATTTCCTTTTTCCTGGTGGCTACAGAAGAAACGCTTTCTCACAGTTTGGCATCAAACATTTAGACAATATTTCTGCTTGTGGAATTTTTGTTTAGACAATCAGATTCTTGGTATAGTTTTGTTTTTTTTTTTTTACATCAGTTTCTATTTTTACACATCTGTGGTTGGTTGGTCAGTAAATAGTATCTGTTAGAACAGACACTTTATCAGAAACTTCTTAAAATTCATGTAATTGGATAGCAAATCATAAGTATATTCTGTAATGGCGAAAGATGACTTTTAAAGAATAAACATTAAACTTACTTATTTTTTTACTTAGTTATGATGGAACAAATGACATTGATATTTCTGCCCAAAATATTTTTCATATAACCAGCCTTAACCTTTTGAAACAGAAAACAAAGTATCTTGCATTACAGTTGAGCTTTCATCTCAAAAGGGTGGGTTGCTTTTACAGCAAAGTTTAGGATGTGTTCTTCTGAGTTTCTGTACTAGGATAATTTTCAAGTGTGTGTCACTTTGTCACAGCAGTGAAACTAACACATTGTTACGCTTATAATGTCAAAGAAGATAATAAAGATCAGCATTAGAGGACAGTGTGCTTCTAATTTTTTTACATATTTGATCTATACATTCTTTATTTAGTATAATGTTAGTGTTATTTGTTTGCTTTTTAATTGGTAAATGATGCATTTTGTTTGCTTAATTTTATCTCAGTGGTAATACTTATTGAGTGGAATGACAGATCCTCTCCCTTCAGCGAAAACGCCAAAAGTTCATAGTGTATATATTCCCTGGAAGCAGAATATAGATACAAACTGTAATAAATAGCTATAGACTGTCACAGAATTAGACTCATTCAAAGGAATTGTTGTTAGATGAAGGTGTGAAGAAAAAAAAAGATAATTGGGTTTTTTTGTGGGTAATAACTCTAGGATGGCTAAACTCAAGGCAGTTTGAAAAATCCATCAGATACTTCTTATGTAATACTCCCACACTGGATTTGATAAAATTTGCATTTGACAAGACAGTGGAAACTGTGCTTTTCCAGAACAGCCTTTAAAATATGCTTTTTCCTCTACTGAGGCCTGTTATGAAGCTGTCTAGGAAAGTCAGCCGTTGTTGGACACGTCACTGTATTTTTACAGTTGCACTCTTAGGTACATTCTCATTCAGTTCAGTTTTGCAATCTGCTGAAGCTTAGCCAAGTTGAATCACATCAGACTCACAGTAAGCACATCTCTGACTAGTTAGGACTTCTTCCAGTTCTGTGCAGTGGAAATTACTTGTGATATTCCTTTTGGGAAGTATATACTGAGAAAAAAAGTAAGTCCTAGTTTGGTTTGACCCTCCTGACCTGTTCTGTGGCATATGATAAACTATTATCACATGCAGAGTCCTTCCTTGAGCTGACCATTGTAGGTGATGTCCCCATGAATTCATGATTCCCCACCAAGTGCAATGGGTGCTAGGCTTTAGCTAGTTCTGATGATGCCTAGACAGAGACTAGTCAGCCTTGCTTCATGGTGCACATAATGGATGTGAAGGAATCCTAAGCTTCCCACCTCTGGTGATTTATTGAACTCCCCTAGAGTTATTGGGCAGCTGTGGTATCTGCTACACGAATTCTAGGGCATAAATCCTGTCTCTGCTCCAATACCATGGTATTGGCACTCTCCATACTGTCTTAGTACCCTCGTCAGCGATGGTATCATGATATGCAAAACCAGAACGTGGGGTTATGAGGAGACAATGGTTTCCCTGCTTGTCTTTGAATCACTTCTGCTTACCATCAGTTGTATTTGCAAAGCACAGTGCAGTTTTACCCTGGTTTATCTGTCTGTAGGAGGACTTCACAGAAGTTTAACACAATAGGAATGGCTCATTATCTGAAGACTTTTGTGTTCTGCTATTTTGAAGTCACTTAAGAGTGTCACTACTCCTTAATTTGGAGTGACAAGAAGCAAGAAACCTAGAAAAGGCGAAACTTTAGGTTTGTGCTGTAACTGAGAGTTGTGAAGGAAATGCAAAAGAAATTGACTACAACAAGAGTGAACATATCATTCCAGCTCTTTGGAGAATGACCTGGGTAGATTAGGGTCCGTGGAGTCTTTTGTGTATGGTGTATGTGCTTTGACAGTGGTATGATTTTGATTGATTCTTATGATGTTCGTATTTTCCACTGGAGGGATGAAGGTTTCTCTCTGGGATCATCAAAACAGCATCCCTAAATTATTAATAGCAGCAATTCTAGGTAGAGATTAATTTTATGTCACAGGTTACTCCAGCTGCTGCACAGACACAATTGTAGAGTTCTGTATTAATTAGATACTTTCAATTTGGTTAATTCCGACCCTTTTCTTTTTAGAACTCAGAGAAATGAAGAAGAATAAACGTAGATGCATATATGTTTGAGAGGGAATGTTTTTAATTAGGAAATGTTTTTAAAGGGTCAGTGAAAAAGAGAACTGGAATTGAGGTTTGATTTCTCCTGCAGATATATCCATGAAAGATCAGCAGACATTTCAATTTTGGGTATTCCCTCATGATATTAAATGTACCGAAGGTTTTACCAACTAAATAGAACTTGCTGAGATCAGGCTTCCTTCAGACTTCTCAGGTAGTGTTGTTTTAATCTGTTGGGTATTTTTTTTCCCTAGGAAAAAGAGAAGAAGTATATGCTTCCTTTGGACAACTTGAAAGTACGAGATGTTGAAAAGAGCTTTATGTCAAGCAAACATATCTTTGCATTGTTTAACACCGAGCAGAGGTAAGAACATGTGCTCTTCTGCAGATATTTCTGTAAAGCTGTGTCTCATCTAGTAACTGGGAGTGCAGTTCTGGTACTTCCACTATGTTGAGCGAACAAAGATCTCAATACTTCTGATTTATCTGCTGCTTGGCTGTTGCATAACCATAGGATGAAAGGTTAGTGTCCTCCAAGCCACTCATGGGATGAAACAGCTCCATGATTAGTCATGTAGTTCTTCCGTATGGCTGAATAATCATCTCCTGATCCTAGTTTGTTTTGTTTGGCAGTCACCTAGGCTTGCCAAGACATTCATGACTTCGGTACCTTGTGACCAGATTCAACTGGTGTAAATCACAAAAGCGTCATTGCTTTTCACTTTCTCCAGTGGAAAAACTTGCCTGTCTCTAATCCTGGGAGTCATTCTGTTGTTTGTTTGGGTTTAAATAGTGATGGATGGAGAACGAATGAGACTCCTCTGCTTCTTTAATTAGAATCTTTGCTTTGTGGTGTTCGCCTCACACTTTTCCTCTCAGACGCCATCCTCTGATTTAAGTGGTGTGGGTACTTGATGGAAGCCTATTCCTGATGCACAGCTGATTCAGAATACTGTGCACTTCAAGACATACAAGTGACTTGTAAATTTTAGGGATTTTTAAAGAGGAGAGTTGTGTTTGCAGCTGTCTCAGTGGAATTGCTTTTCAGGAGAAAATGTGCTATTTCCCCGAGTTATTTTTCAGGAAAAGAAATAAAATTAATTGCAGTGGTAGCATGGATAGATGCCCTTGTGGTTTTTTTTCCTGCTAAGTTCCTTCATACCTGCTCTCCCCTTGCATGGCCAAAGCTTGGCGACACATTCAGATACTCAAGATGATGAGGGCTGGATGCTACTCCCTGCAGAGCCAGCTGTTGCTGCTCCTGAACTGGCCAGAAAGAGTCCTTTCAGAAGCAAAGAATGCCCCTCCCTCCTGCAAAACAAAAGCAAAGTACAGGATTTCTGGGCTGTCAAGTTTCTGCTGGCCCCAGAAACATGAGGATGCAATGTGAGTCTCTCTCTGAACTACCCCACAATGGCTTTGCCTACATCTGCTGACATCTCGACTAGCCTACATGTGGACATTGTCTGCCAGGAGATGCCCTTTGAAAGCATGTCACACGCATACTTGGTGGGAATAAGGTTTCAAACACTTGACCACTTGCATTTCTGGAACACAGGAAAAAAGCTTTGGAAAACTCTGTGTTTGTCAAAGAAGCTATCTTGTGATGCTGGAAATTAATGTAATTATGATTATTCTGCTATAAATATGTGTGAAATGTCCCAACGTTTCACATGCTTTAGCCAAGAAAGATAAATTTATCCTGGTGGCTTGATATCAGCTGTACATACATATGAAGTTCCTTCCATGATAAATCTGTTAATTTTAGCTCATTGTTTTTCTTTGGGCTAACGGCTTTGAATATTTTCATCTTCTTAAATATTATTCGCTCAACTGCCATGAAAACCCAAGAGAAGCATTTCCATGGGCAAGTCTGGGATTTATTTAGGTATTACATAGCTGCACATTGACATTTTTGCTGCATATGGGCTGATATGTCCAGCCCATATCTTCATATGGGTTGGACAGCAAGGGTTTCAGAATCAGATGTCTAAAATGTTTGCCGTGCCTGCATAAACCCTGCCCGTTTGGGCTGTGGGTAGACCTTCCAGCATCCACAGGCTGCTCTAAAAACATCCTTCTATCTATATGGGCATGTCAAGGCATGACAGCACAGTGATAAGGTGACAAAATAACTTTGCCTCGAGAGTGGCTGTTTACGAAGACAGTCTTCCAGCTTGTTCTCGAGGAAATATTTATTGAATTCTAATTACGGCAGCAATTCCCCTGTTACTAGAAACCAGCTGATTTTTGATATTTCTAAAAATCTGCCTGCTGCCACAGATTGGTCAAAACAAGTTGAGTTATCACTTTCCACTGCCTCCTAAATTCATAGATGGTGTCAGCAGAAGCAGGGACTTTGGGGCTTGGATAAAGTGATCTGACCCTCAACTGGGGACTGTGATCCCTGGCCCAGATTCTTAGGAAAACCGAAACAGGGAATCGGTAAAACCTGCTGAAATAAGGAGCCTTGACGCTGTTTTACTTTATTGTAATCCATTTAGTTCTGGTTTCTGAATGTGTGTGTGCATGCAGCTTGCTTTTCAAAATTCATGTGAACATGAACCTAGTTTCTGGGTGGTTTTTTTAATTTTGGTTGTGGTTTTTTTGAGGGGTGGGGAAGCGAGGAAATGGTGTTGGTGTTTTTTTTTTCAATTAAAAAACCCTAATGTAGCCATTGAGAAAGAAATCAGCTTTCTCTTTCAGGATTTGCCCACCAAGGGTTCTGGTTCTGGAACAATTTGTGCTATTTAAGATGCAGGTTATTAAAGAACAAAGGCAAAATCTTCTGTAACAGCTTCCATGATGGCATGGAGATTATTCTGTATCTTCCCCCCACCCACCCCCCTGAAAAACTGCAGAAGTTTGTTTGTTTGGTTGGTTTTTTTTTTTTAATCAATGAAAACTTTCTTAACATTTAGTTAAAATATTTTAAAGCAGAAATCCCTTTAGGAGAAAAATTTTAATAAGCTTGTTCTCTTTTTCATTCCCAGCCCCTCACTGCATAGGTATTTGCTACAACCATATGTTTCTGATACTGTACTTTTCAATAGTTTCCTGGATTATGCATTGCATTTTTTCCATTTATGAAAACCTTTCCAGTTCTGAAATATAGTTACCAGGAAAATGCTCGTTTCACTGCGTAGAAGGAAAAACCATCTTGAGCTAGCTGAGGCTTGTGGATAGATGCTGAAGGAAACTAACAGTATCTGTCACATTGATTTACTGCAGAAGTCAACAGTTCTCTGACAGGAATCAAATGTGACTTGGTAATGTATAGTAAATGGAGACTGTGACGATTGATTTCACAGTGAAGATAAATTCTCATGAAATGAACATAATTGTATGCTTATGAAAAGGCTGCATTGTGAAATAATTAAACTCTTTTCCTGTTAATTTCTTTTATTTTTTTTTTTAAAGGGAGATGGGAAGGGAAAACTCTTGGTGTTAAACAGTTGCAATATTGCTTAAAGAACAAGGGGATGAGTTTTGCTTTTCAGCAAACTAGATTGTTTTTAAGTTGTTTTGGTTTTTTTTTAAGTAAGCCCATCTACTTAATTTAGAGATACCATGGAAGATCTTTGGAGATGGACACCTCTTATTTACTTACCTTAGCAGTACCTGATATAACAGGAACATATATTAGAGTGAGTGCCCTTTGTCTCCTAGATCATTTTTGGCCCTGTCCATCTACATGAGTCTCTAAGCAAGTGAAATTGAGCTGTAGGGTCAAGGAGTACATTTCTGAACCTCAAGCTGTCAAGAAAGTGGGTGCCGTGTTTTATTGACCATCCTTTTCACCTCCACAGTAAACTGCTGGCGAGACTTTTAGGCTAGAATAGAGACCAAATATATCAGAAATACTTGAAAATAATTACATTGTAGGAGAAAACCCTCATGTTTGCAGTTCTGCTGTAGAATTTAATGTGAAGTTGTGTAGATGTAGATGCTAATTAACTTTGTTAGGCAGAGCTAGGAACAAAGGAGAGAGGATTTGTGCCCGTGCTTACATGCAGTAGATCAACCTGTGATATCCCCATTGCTGAATGTGTAAGACTCTTGTGCAGAGTTCAAGAGCAAACAAACCAGATTCTGCCCATCCCAGAAAGCCTTGAGACAAGAACTGTAGCCTGAACATGCCCTCCTTTTGGATCTATGTAATGGTTCCATCCCTCCCTTGACTCAGAAGGACAAGCAGTCGTTCTTTCTCATGATCTTGCCCAGTTGAGTACAGGATCCAAATGGCATTATTTCTCTAGGTTATGTGTCGTTCTAAAACAGTCCTTTGCCTTTGCAGTAGAATAGTTGCACTATTTTTCCCCTAATCTGTTGCTCAATATATTGTATTACTGTATCAAAACTCCACCTAAATAGTACTTCTCCTTTAAGTAAAGGAGGAGGGATGAGTAAAAACTCTCTTCTGTTGCTAGAAGCAGAGAAAAGGCTTCCTTTCCACATCTTCTCCAAGTCTGGAGAGCTGAATTTCTCTTTTGTGAGAGAAGAGACTACTAGGTAAATATTTTGGGGTTATAAAGTGATAGTTCTGGTGAATTCTCAGGCCTTTCCTACCAATACTGGGAGTAACAAGTGTACAGTGAGGAAGAGTTGCCTGGTGGGCCATCTCTTATCAGTGCTTTGTCTTATGCAGGAACGTCTCTTCCTCTTTTTTTGCATTTTGTTTGTTGGAGGAAAGGAATGGGTCACCATTCCTTTCACACCAGATCCAGTGTGTGAAATTCTCCCTTCCTTGCAGAAGAATATCCCACCAAGTCTTTTGCTTTCCCACACAGACAGGATCCAGATGAAAACGAAAAAATAGTGTTGTTTTCCTCACCTCTACGATAGAGGGATGTGAGGAAACACACTCAAAATACAAAATATTTTCTCTTTGCCTTCACCAGAAAAGGTTCCTATGAGCTAAATGCTCCTTGGTAATCATGAAGGGGTGCGACAGATCTTCCAACCCCGCACGAGAGCTGACTGTCTGGGGCAGGCTCATTGCAGAACCAGATCCTTAATCTGAGAAACAGATGGATCTCCAGAGGAGAACCCTCAGAAGGAAGTTTTGAGGGCACACAATAGGATTGGAAATAGAACTGCCAGATGATAAATTTTAGCTCCTGACTCCTTGGGTGCACCCTGACTGTAAGGAATTGTATTGCACAAGAAACTCAGTTGTCTAGTAGGACCCAGGCAAGTAGGCTCTGTCTACTAAGTGAAAGGTATGACAGCATTTATTTTGGGTGCATGTTGTTGACTGAATGTTTCTGTAGAAGGAGGTGGAGCACAAGTCTCCTCTGGGTCTCCAAATGCACTAGAGCTTTAAGTTCTGAATTTCTTCTTACGGACAGCAAGCAGTTAACTGCTATCCGTATATAAGGAAATTGGGCAAGAGCCAAAATAAAGGGAACTAGTGAAAGGAGACTGGGTCAGAGGAGGTGTTGGATGGAAGCCAGGCTAAAGGAGAAAGCCCAAGATGAGATGTATATTTAGTTACTGTTTTTGAATCACTCGGAAAGCTAAGCCCCAGGAAGAGCTGGACTGTAAGGCTGTTCAGAGCCCTCTCTGTTAGAAATGGAAGAATGCAAATTTCTTTAATTAAAAAAAGAGAAAGCCTAGAAATTTAATACAGGGGAAAAAAAAGCTGCTAACATTTGTAAACAACCTCCTAAGATGCTGGTAAGTACAGTATTTAAGAATAGGAAAAATACACAGACCCAAGAAGTAACTAGCCTTTTATCTCCTAAGTCCATTCCATTTAAAAGTAAAAATAGAGAGGAAAAAGATTTGAGTTTTTTTTCTTGAATATTTCCTTTTTGTCACTATTGACAGAAATTCCTTGTATGGTAAATAAAACATAGTATGGTGGATATGTGGTACTGGTATTGAGGTTTATAACTGGTATTACAGAGCGAAAAAAATTCTCAGGAAAAGGAAACAGCAATGCCGAACCACACATCAAGTATGATAATTACAATGTACCTCCAGAAAATTCCCAAAGTGATTGTGTGGGATCTGAAACGTTAGTGACGCCTACCAGACACGCGGGTGTTGTGAGCACTGGTAAACTTGCCTCAGCCTGCAGGACAGCTTCATCTCAATTGCTCTCTGTGACCCAGCAAGGTCTGGCTCCCGCTGCCCCATCCAGAGCAGCACCAGACCAGAGCAGGAGACGTGCTCTCTGCGTGTGATGAGGGACCGACAGCTGTGAGCAGCTTTTGCGCCTGTGTGGCCCCAAGGCAGGTCCAAAACAGGCTTCCTTGCCTCACCACAGAAAGGATCAAACCTTCTTCAGCAGGGAGTTAAGGAATATTTTAGTGCCAGTTACTGTTACTACTGCAGATGTTGGCCTATGTGATGTTAGTTTTGGCTGCGTTTCTGTTCTGGATTGCATATAGAACTCTAGATCCTCGTTATCCAGGTTTGGCAATATACTGATCGGCGTGTCTTCTGTTCATTTTCACCTTAAAAAGGTGTGATTTTGTGTGTGTGTGAACTTGAAAAGATCCTTATACTTCTGGGAGGCCACTTATGTGAGTTAGGTGGCAAAATGCTTAAGTGCTCTTATGTCACGGTGTTGTCTCAGACATTGTCTCTTTGGCTTTTCTGGATATTAAGGAAAAACCTTCAGAGACATGTGTAATTAATTTTAATTAGCACTCACATTGGACTGATCTGAAATGGCACGCCTTGATACAAAACGTTAGTCATTGCTGTTAACTCAGAGCAGATGGGCATTTTTGTTTCTTTATAGTATATGATTTGCAGAGCTTCCAGGAGAGCTTTCTTTTATGAAAAACCATGCATATATTCAAACCTGCCATTGTGGAATTACAGGTGTCTGAAGGAGTAGACCAAGGCTAAGACTGAATAAGCAGAGCGTATATGGAGGAGCTGCAGGTTGAATAAATAGAAAATGTATAATAGAGTTTCATCTAAGATTACCTTTCTCAATTGCCCATCTATATTTGGAGTATCTGGATTATGTTATTTTCTCCCTTTCTCATTTCAGGTGACTATTTATGAAACCCATATTCTGTATGACTTCAATTGCAATCAAATAAGAAATTTCTAAGAATTTAATGTGCGGGTTTTGTGGAGTAAAATCGGGCCAATTTGCAATTGGTTCTAAATTTGTAATGATCATTTTAATTCTGCTTACGTCCTAATCAAAGAACAGATTAAAAAATTGTTTGAGATGACAAGGACAGTTGTTTGGAATCCCTGTGGAAGCAGCTACTCCTTTATCTTTCAGTCTGTGAGTTGCCTCACTTGTCTCAGTGTAACTGCTGAAATTAAATGTGGTTTTGTGTTCTTTGGAGGAATAGAGTGGCTTGTAGGCACACTTATAAACATTTCACTCCTATATTGACAAGAATAAACACATCCTCATTTAATCATGGTTTGTATTTTCTCTATATATAAAAAAATGAGGTGCATATAGGGTACATCCTCATCTACTGAAGTGATCCAGATCCAACTTAGTCTAAAAGCCATCTATGGATATGGTTAATATGTGGATACGTATTAATATATGTGTGTGTATATCAACTGGATTTGTATTGTGTCTACAGTGGTTGTCTTAAAATTTTTCCAAGTTTTTTGGAGAGAAATATTTTTAATCTTCTCTTAGCATCAAGAAACTGCAAGGGATACTGTACCTCTTGAAGTCTAACAGTTGAGTCTGCTCAGATAGCGAGCAGGTTTGTTGTGCTGCTTCTGTAGAGTGAAACCTACTGGTAGTGCCTTCATTCCAGTAGGCAACTGGAAAGATCTTTCTTTGAGATTTTCAGTTGCGTGTTACTCACCGGTCGGTCCTGGATGGTATAGTTCTGCTGTTTCATAGGCAATCGAACATTCCCTATAGAGTTGTCAGCCTGGGTTGGGACAGGAGTCTCAGTAGCACTCAGCCAGGCTGTCTTCAAACTTAACCAGGCCCTTCTCCATTTCCTTCTGTACGCTTTCAAATACTTTACTTCATTCCTGCATTGTCATGTTAGGATGCTTCTTCAATAGGAGGGGTTAAAGGAAGAACTGTGGACAATGTAAAGGTCATTTCTCTATTACAAAGTTGACTTTATGCCTTGAAACATACAGGGGAAAGGAATCCAGAATGCTGGAAGCAAAGGTAATAAGAAATTTAGGAAGTTGTTGGGTAAGCAAAGTTACAGCTGGGTGTCTGCTGGACTCCCAAGTAATGAGCCTGGCCAAGAGAAAGTAGGTCCTGAGTGCAGAACATGCAGGAATCAGAAATGGTGCTTTCAGTCCAATGGTCGGTTCATCTCCATAAGCAGTGATCCTGTGTTTTTTATCAAATGCAGTCCTCAAGGTTTATTTATCTAGAGTATAATACAACTTGAAGATAACAATTGGTAAATGTTTGTATTTTTCACTCTGGAAAAAAAAACCCAACAAAATAGGAGTAGTATTGTGTTAATTTCCAGTAGTACCATTCCAAATATATTTTTTTGTGTACTAATGCAGGATATTGAATTACAATGGTGAGACTCTCCAGGAGGATGGTAGGTGTGGTATATGCTTATAACTTTGCACACAGCTTCCCCGTTAGTGTGCTCACATCTGAAAAATGAGAACTATTCAAGGGAAATGTTGCACACAAATTGTACTTCTAGGCCTGTTACCATTTGTTGTATCTGTTTTGTTTCTACAGTCCTTTAGAAGTAAAGATGCCTGAATATCAACAAGATTTGTCTTGTTGAGAGGGTTTTTTTTTCCTTTCACTTCTTGCTATCCTGTATTATATCATTCTCTTTGATGTATAACATCCCATTTAGCTTCTATAGAGATGACAATGATAGCATGAGCTCACTGTATTCCATATGGAGTAAGTAGGTGAGGATTGAGAAGTAACTGTTTCTGTGCTGATATCTTCAGCAAATTTAAAAAGTGGAAGAAAGAACAAAACTCCAAATTTGAATTGCTTTCAAGAACGTTTTTACAGCTTTCCATGAGACACCAGTGCATCCCTAATGAGTAAAACATGTTAACGTGTTTTTGTAAGATTCCACTAGTAACAGAAAAAGGACATGCTCTTTTCAGAAGTTACTTTGTGTTTTTTTTTTCCCTTTGAAAAGTTCCTGTGCCTGTCAGCCTTTCTGTAGGAAAGGAAAAGGGGGTCTAGTAGAACTGATTTGAGAGGCAATCTTACCTACCCTACAGCAAGCTTCCGATGAGTTCAGCCAGGTTGTGGTGGTGGTGGGGTAAGATTAGCTGCACTAAAGCAATGGAGCTCCCAGGTACTACAGCTTGAGAGGCCTTGAAGAGCTGCAGACATCAGTTGCTTGGTCATCACGTGTCTCTAGATGTATGAACAGTCTTGATATGGAGACAGCAATGCCAGGACCAACAGCTTCCCTGTGTTCAAAGCAGTTGGCTAAAATGCCTTCTTATACAGCTACATGTGATGTAGGAAGCCACAGAATGGCAAAAAGTTTAATATATAATGTGACAGCCATGAAAAAATGTTTTCACAAGCTGGTGTCATGTTGTTTTGCTCTTGCAGATAAGTGTTTTTGGAACTTCCCTATCATTATGCTTTACAACCTTTATTTGCTCTATTGTTATTTTTAGCCATTTTTTCTACGTTTCAGCTTCCTATTTTTTAGAAGTTATAGCTGCTTAGTTGCCTTAGCCAAAATACTTATCTTGGTAAAAGTTTCTCCTAGCAGTAAATTAAAACATTTTTTCCCTGGCAATTTCATTTTGCTTCTCTCTTTATCAAGTTCTTTGTTTTGTTAGGTAAATGTTGACTTGGAGTTCCATAATATTGTAAACTGAATAAAATTCAAGTCTTTTTTTTCATCAGTTTAAGCTAACGGCAACTGAGGAGGTCATCCAGGCTATTATTTGGACTCGGGCAGGATTAGTACATTTGGGGAAGGAATTTTTTTTTTAATTCTATTTTTATTTATTTATATTTTAAAATTTATTTCATATGTATAATTTTTTTTTTATTTTTAAAAGTTAAAAATTTTAAATTTCTAACCAATGAAATAATCCATCGAGCTTTCAGTCATGCATTTGGTCAGTGGCTTTGCCTGAACTCTGGGACCTGACCCTGTAGCATCTCTTTGACCCCTTGTGAACTTCTTCGCGCTCAGCCATGAACGCGCGCGTCGCTCAGTTACAGTCCTTCTTCCTATCGGTATCCTGAGACTGCTCCGAAAAGGAAGGCGAGGGGCTGTCTGGTGACATTGCTGGTAAGGGAGAAGAGCTTCTGTGAGTGGGAATTACATCAAGTCGGTTGTATTCCAGGAGTGTGACAGTGAAATCCCACCCGTCCCTGCATGCTAAAGAAATTTGTCTAGGCAGTGATAATAATAGCTTTACATCCCCATTCTGTAGTGTATTCAAATTGATTTTCTCAAAATGTGGGGTAGTGATGACCTCTGTAGCTGCATAATGAAACCAGAGAGCGCCTTGTGCTTGCTCTCTGTGAAAGTGAAATGCTCTCCATCACCCCCCTCCCTGCCCATCCCCACTCTCCCTTCTCCATAGCTTGCTAAGGGAGGAAAACAGTCTGGTTACGATGGAAGATTGATTCTTGTACAACGGTTAAGATCCAGCAAAATGTGGTTTCCTAACCTTTGTCAGCTTAGCTTGTGGCCTTTCCTGAAAAGACTGTTGGCTGACAAATTTACAGCGATCTGGTCTGTATATAGAGTTTGAATTTGGAAACTAATGGCTAAACCATAAGGGGAAAATCTGTTCTCTTTATTGGAGAATTGACAAGTACCACCTTCCTACGTATTATGTCTTTTTCCTCCTTTCTCTTTTCTTCCATTAAGTGATTCCCTATGTTTATCTAATTATATGAATTACCTGCATGGGATGTTATTTAAATATCTCCCAATTTTCTTACTGTGACGACAGACATCAGTGGTTTGTTGTGTTTGTGTAGAATATCAGATTATCATTGTTTTCTTTCCCCTTTTACTGATGATGCTTAGAGGCTGATAAGGGTATATAATGAACTGAAAGGACTTAACATGGGAAAAGGTTGTGTTGTCAATTATTTTGATATGTATCTGTCTTAGCAGGAACCAGTCACAGGACATGCAGTGTCGTTGGTGCGCCTTATGTGTTTGTCCTCTGCATCACAACTGCCTTTTTTCCCAAAAAGTGCTCTGCTTTGGCAAAAGCTGGAAAATTGATTTTGAGTAGTTTCACGGTGCTTTCAGATGATTATTACTTCCAGAGCTGTACTGTAGCATTCTAAGATATTTTTAAGTTCTTTATGTAATTATTAAACAAGCACCTGTCCCATAAAGTCTGTTGTCCAAAACTATTACCAAGTAATTTCTGGTCTCGAAGGATTTTTAATTTAAAATGCTGTGTGCATGATAGAGAGTAGTAAAATGCTACTTTTACAATGTGGTGCTCTTTGTTCTAGGAATGTTTACAAGGATTACCGCTTCCTTGAGCTAGCCTGTGACTCCCAAGAGGAGGTGGATAGCTGGAAGGCATCTCTGCTACGGGCCGGTGTCTATCCTGATAAATCCTCGGTAAGTTCAACAGCGCACTCGTTTTCCAGTAGCTGCTCTGTTTGAGTCAGAAAAAATAATTGTATCACCTGGGAAAACACAATGTCTGCAAGATATCTCAAGAAACAGAAGCCTTTCTCTTACAGACCTCTGTGGTAGTTTTTTGAAATATTAATAATGAAATATTTTAAGATCCAATTTATGCATCAAACCTCAATATGAAAAAAACCAAACATGCAAACAAACAAACAAAAAACCAACGACCTGAATCTTCAAAAAATGTTATTAATTTGATCTGTATAGGAAAAATGTTGAGCACTTTGGGTTTTCCTGAGCTTTATTGTTTCTACTAATGTCTTCTAAGGTAAAGATGTACTTTGAAGAGTTTTATTCCCTCCAGCTCTGTATTACCGAACTAGCAGAAGCATTCCAGGCAATCATGTAGATTTATTTTACTGATTCACTACGTGTTTTTTGTGTATGAAACACATGCTAAACCTTTCCAAAGGCAGTTTTACTCAGCTAATCGTCATGTGGAGCAAATTGAACAGGATACAGTAAAAAAGCCTCTATTCATTAAACAGAAAAGACAAAAACTTGGGAAATGGAATATGCCCAACAACCATTTTGTGTTTTTTGGACTTAGTTGTTTTGATATTTAGTATTGAGTGGAGTTTTGAGGATCTGTATCCAGAGAGAAGGCTGTCTACCTGTCATCTGAGGTTTTGAAAGTTTCTGGTTCGCCATTTGTCTGTGAGTCTGCTGGTCTTCTAGATTCCTGCAGTAGAACATCAGTTCTGAGAAATGTTGCTTTGATGCTGATGGAGTTTGTTCTTCTTCCTGCTTGTTTCCCCTGGGAAGTCCAGGCCCTTGAGTCCAGGTCTTGTGCTGTCTTCCACCTTCATCATCTTTCTGTTCCTCAAATCTCCCTTATACGCGTGATTCCTCAATGGCTTCCAGTACAATTCTGCCTACATCCCCTCCATCTGCTACAGAGCCCTCAGCTTCTCTCCTCATACCAAGTTTTAAGGCTGGCATTGGAAGATAAATCAGAGAACTCCTGAATTTCTGAATTCTCCGGTTACTGTAGGAATAAACTGTGATGCTGAACACAGAATCACTAGATTGGAAAAGAACTTTAAGATCATCAAGTCCAACCAATTCTGTCCTCTCCTAAGCCATATCTCTAAGCACCTGGTCTACCCATCTTTTAAATACATCCAGGGATGGTGACTTGATCATGATAATGATTCTTTATAACAGGATAAATACGAATTTAGCAGGGGACTTTATTATTTTTTAAATAAAAATGTGATTGCTCTTCAGTAGAGTGAGTAGACCATTTCTTACCCTAAGACCATCAGAAGTCATTTTACAATGATCATTTTTGAGAGGTTGCCTATATAATTATTAGGATGATGAAGTCAAAATAGGATGTTGCCTCCTCTGGTTTAATCTTGTATTCTGTGACATGCATATTCATACATCTGTTAATTTATATTTAAGCAAGACAAATTAGTTGGGTTTCTAAACTTCTGTCTTCCTCTCTCTCCCTTCCCCCTAAAAGTGTTTTGTATCCAAAATATGTTTTTGAAGAATTCTTGGTTTTGTTTAAGTTAGTCTGTCAAAGAAGTCTTAGACACAAAATGAGAGACTTCCTTTAAAGACAAAAGTAGGAGGAGTCAAAACTCAGTTCTACTTGGAGATGAAACTATCTTTACGTTATATATATATAAAAATATATCATTGTTCCAAATGCCTTTTGTTTGAAATTCACCCAGTAGTTTGTCATGCTGTGCAGGAATGATGCTTGACACTACTCTGGTCTCACAAAGCAAGTGTGGACTGCAAGTCTGCTCTTAAAGGTTTGATTTTTGTAAAGCCGAAGCTCCACAGCCCGCGGTACCTGTGAGGCTTCAGTGGAACTTCAGGAATAAAAATCAGCAGCATTTCATAAAAACCCAGTGCATATGCAGCTTCACACCTTCTTCTGACAATATAAAACCGTTTCAGCTACACCCCCATCCAGTCTTTTATTCTCCTTCGAAGTCTTAGAGACCGTATTTTTCTGTAAGAGTGACTGCCAGGAAATGGCAGCAACTTGTGTTTACTTCAGTGCTTCCCCACAGCTCTGCGATCCTGGAGTTAAAAAAGGCAGAGAGGTACCCCAGCCCCTTCCCAGCCTGACTGCCTTGCTCTTGTTTTTTTCATGTGTGAATCACAGCTGGTAACTTTGAGTATCCAAGGCTTTGGCACCAGAAGTAGAAAAACTTGTTGCCTAGAATTGAAAAATAGATTAATAGCAATGTAAACCTGGAGCGTTGCAGCGGTGTAGCTGTCCCGCTTTCTGTAACTGCCTAGAGTTGGAAAGCTTCTCTGTGTGCTTTCATTAATGTGCTGCTGCTTGGGTGCAAGGGTGCTGATGTAAAACTCAGTGCAGCCTCCCCTACCTGGGTGCCTTCTGCAGTGGCAGGAAAAATCAGAATTTGTCAACAAATTAAAGAGAGTCGTTCAGAAATTCTCACCCAGGGCAAACCTCTCAACTAAGAATATCAATTCTTCTGTTGTTTTTTAGTAGCTCCACTTAAAATTGCATTATTATAATGGTAATGGGACTTAGTAATTGCTTCCACTAATACAACGTTTTTAATGCATAGTTTAATGAATTAAGTTAAATCCAAGGCTGTTGAATTTTAATTTTTCTTTTTGCCTAAACAAATCTCATTAATATATTAAAAATTAAAGGCCAGGTACCACCCCATTCCGCCATTTCCTTGCTTCCTTTTGCCTGCCTTCCCATACCCCTCTGCACACGCATGTTCTATTCACCCTATTGTTAACTACCTTTAATCACCCTGCAGTGTTGCTCTGTGAGCTCCCAAATTATTTTACAGTTTGCCAAGTCACCTCCTTCCCCCAGGAGATTTGCTTTTGTCAGGCCATGGGCTTTGACAGCCACCCAGATAGCAATGAATCAGTGTTTTTATTTTTCCGACCCATATGCGAGTCAACTTGCTCGATATAAATCACACTGTGGCCAATTCACTTTGAAACGGGATACCCATTTACCAGCTGACTTTACTGCTGGATTTCTGGACTGATNTTTTTTTTTTTTTAAAAAATAGACTACAACTTTGTGACCAGCTTCTCCAGACTGCATTTCTCAACTGTAGGCTGGTGTTTATTTTGGCCGACTTCCCACTGTATAATATACGCTGTTCATGCCAGCTCATGGCAAAACTCACAATTAAACAAAAATATAATAGCACAGATGTTTGTCGTAACTTGCCCTGCACATTTCACCTTGCTAGCACCGTCCATTCCTTCTCCCCTTCTCCCCTAGTGCTTTCTCATCCTTATTTTTCTTACTAATTTGAAGTTCAATATTTTCTTTTTCAAAAAGGATCAGGTCATGAAACGTTCTGTTCATTGGCAGGTCGTAGGGAGTGGCTGTCCTGCAAGGGCAAGCAGACATCTTTAGCAGGTTGCTTTGCATACTGGAAGTTCAGCATTACCAGCACACGAAAACCCCTCTGGCTTCAGTCCCATCCCTAGATTGTTTTGGGCCACGTTTTCTTCTCCCTTGTGGTAGCGTCCACTGACTTCCCAGGAGCTGCACTGATTTACTTGATTTACACTGGAGGAAGCAAAAGTGGAGTCAGAATGTTTGTGTAGAGAGGAAACTTGAAAAACAGCATGAATTTACAACTCCGCCGAACGCTTTAAATCCTTTGCGTATGTCCTGTGCTCCCCTGGAAGCTGTCTGAGGAACGAAAGGATCCCGTGAATGTTCTTTAACTCAGTTCCTCAGTTAATTTGAGCCATTTCCAGCACTGTGAGAGTTAGACTGGATGCATGTATAATAAATGTACCTAATATCTCCTTTTTTTCTTCCCTCTTTTCTCCTTGCTGCATCCCGCAAAGGGGAACAACAGAGTAAGTCCTTTGTCCTTTTACAAAATCCTTTTGTATCGTGTCTCAAGGGTTTTATTGGGAAAATCAGTTTCTCTTTTGGTTCACACAAGTGTTGTCTGCATGCTCTTAACAGAATGCTGCTCTTACAAATGTGGGTGCAAAAGTATCTTTGAGAAAACTATTAATAGCTCTTTGTTTTAATTTTGAGGATGGAGATGTGTTAAGTGTTGCCGAGTTGGTTTTTAAGGCGGTTCAGCAAGAATGATACCATAAAATAGTATTGGGACCAAAGATTATGAAGGTAGAGTAATAAAGACCTTCTGAGGAAAGGTTACTACAGGCTGATGAAACTCATTACAGCTGGATTTTTTGACCATACATCAAAGCTTGTATTAATGGGCAGTTATAAAAACCCAGCACTAAAGTCTTAAATAACAGATTTGCTGGCGTTGTTGGCTAAGCTGAACTAGATCAGCGTACTGGCTTTGAAGGTGCCTTAAAATGGATGGAGGAGGGTGGGGTCAACATTTGACTTGGCTTCTAGACCCTTGATGTGTTCCAGCTGGACAGCAGCAGAAGGGTGTGGGGTGTGGAGAGGGAAAACTGAAATATGCATGGTCGGGGTTTTGCCTCTTTTTTTTTTTTTTTGGAAACTAAGTGCATGAAAAGACAGTTTTGCCGATGTTGATCTGATAAACTAATAATCAAGCAGTTCCCAGGGGTTGTACTTTTCACACCATTTTTACTGAGCTTAAGAATGGAAATTGCACATCTCACACTTTGGAATACGATGCAGAGAGAGTTTGTCATACCACGGAAAGAAGTTACACAGCTTTTGTGCCTCTTTTTTTTTTTTTTTTTTTTTTTTTTCCCCTTTTCTTTTTTGGTTTGTTAACCCTTAGGAAGATGTGTCTGGAGCATCAAAAGATGCTTCTTAGGAAATGTTGAAACTAGCACCTGAAATACTGTCTGTAACATCTTCTGCAGTTTTCTAGGGTATTTGAGGAAGACTCAGGTGGGTTTTAAATCTCCCAAAGATTAGAGAATTTTATCTCCTTTAAATTTTTGTATTTTTAACCATGTTTTGACTACTTCTGTCTTCATAATAGCTGGGCTCAGAAGCACCAAAAATCTTCACTGTTGTTAGCCTGCCTGAGAAAAGGGTCTCTTGGTGTTGGGTGGGGAGGGGTTAAGAGCAGTGCTGTGTTGATGGCACGGAGAGAGGGACTTTACATAGGAGGTGGTGTGAAATGTAAACGTTAACTGTGTACACTAAAACGTCAAGGTAATGTTTATAATGTTTCTTTATGATATGCTGACTTAAGGCTTTGCTGCTGCAGTGGATGCTGATCTGCTCTCCAGAGGAGAGGGAGTGGACTGTAGGTGCTCTGTCAAGGGAAATGGGAGTAGAAGGGGCACCAAAGAGTTCTAGGGACTGGTAGCAATGGAGTCTGGAGGGCAGGAGGTGCACAGACCATCTCCATTCCCCAGAGACCGGAGCTACGGGCCACCCTAGGGACATGAGGACCAGCAGCATCTGACACAGTTGGTCACCAGCACAAGGCATGATACCCACAAGCAAGTAGAAGGGAAGCCTGTGAGATGTGAGGACTGGTGAAGCTCTTAGCTCTCCTTTCTCTCCAAGCAAAGGGCAGTTCTTGCTGTGGGTTCAGAAACATTCTGCCTCTGGCCTGGGCTGTCAGCCAGAAGGTAACTCCAAAAGAAATCTCCATGAAAATCATCCTGATCTTTCTCTTGGACCCAGTTCCTTGTGAGGATCGTTGTATCCTCAATCTGTTTGTCCCCCACCCCTTCTCGTTCCCACAGGTCATTGACGCTGGATTCCGGATGATTACATCATCCCAGTCAGCCAGAATTAACCTGCAGCTGCCTGCAGGGGCTCAGACCCCACAAACAGCTTGAGACTTCTGCACTGAGTGGCATGGAAAATGGAACGGGTAAACCTCGTGGGAGGTGGCAGGAGAGTTTTAGAGAAGGGGTTGGAGGAAGAGAGGAGTGGCAGGTTGAGGATGATGATGGTTTCTCAAAACTGCATTGTCCTTCCCTGCTGTGCAGGTACAGATTTACCAGGTGGATAGCAGGGCTGTAACCTCCTACCGCTGGTGCTGCCTGGTGTGGCATTCGTGGACCACATCATATGCACATACATTGTAAAGGTCCTGCACCCACCCAGCCATTCAGATTGGGGGTGCTCTATACCTCTGCCTTCAGCTTTGCACTCTTTTTGCAAAAAGTAAAAAATAAAATTGGAGTAATGAGTTCCTAAGAAAAAGGGGGAATAGGGAAGTGAAGAGGGTTTATAATAATCTGTGGACTGCTAATCGTTTTTATTTTTACTTTTTATTGTTCCACAACCATTAACGTAAACAAGATTTGTAACATGGTTAAAGATAAATATCTTCAAAAGATTTTTTGGATAAAATCTGTAAAGGGGTTGTGTAGAATGAGGTAATGGAGACCTACCTCATTCAACAAACACATGTTGGCAACCCCCATCTTACTAATATTAAAACTGAACTCTGCTCTGCAGCCTTACGCAGAGTGAAAGCGGAGCATTGCGCAGAAGGTTGTTCCTTTGGTCCAGGTATTGAAGATAGGGGAGCTTCTGGGTATCTTAACCTTCCACTGTGCATCTTCATCACCCTCATTTTAAAAACAGAACACTCCTCACCAGCCTTCCAGAACCTGCAGTTTGAAAGCAAATCAAAACCTGTAATGTTCTTGTGAAATCCACTTTTGGTGTGCTCCTAATGTTGTTAGGTTGAAAGATTAGATGGATGGAGTGTCATGTTTAGTTGTAGGTACTCAAGCAGTAAAGCAATAACAACAAAACCGCCCCCAAAGCCCCTGACACTTTTTAATATAAAATTATTTTAGCCTTTGTCATCCTTAATTCCTGAGTGAGGTGGTAATTTCTGTTTAATTTAAAGGATCAAATATTTTAATGCTGAGATCAGACTTGATAAAATTCAACTTGGAAAATAAAAATCTGATTGAATTACTTTTTGTGGACAAAGTGACTACAAGGGTTTCATCTTTTAATTATTTTGCATCTCTGTGCTTGCTGATAGCCTTTACAAAGCGTGGAACTGAAGTATATAAATCCTGTACTCACACCTCAGCTAGCGGAGTGGTCATAGTGCAGATAGTACTGCCCATGTGAACAGTCACCCCATGCACAGTCACTGCAACTCAGTTTGAATTTTCTCTTGGGAAAAACAGAACTCCCTTTGAAAGGAGAAGGAAAATACTCTCTCTGCCAGGTCAGTTTGCATGTTATTCCTTAAAATACTTCTTGGTGACATATTAATTACTTATTCAAGTCTCTTTTTTTGGGTGGGTTTTTTTTTTTTTTGAGTGTGGTAGTTTTACTAAAAACAGATTCCAGATCAGCTACTTCATTAAGATGACCAGATGTCCTACTGTCTCTTGAGACAGTCCTGGAAAACGGGATCTTGGTGAAGTCCGAATGCTCCTTCTACCTGCGTATATGACAACAGCTCTCTTGGTTCATCTGTTTCTTGACCATCGACATGTAAATGCAGATGCAGTGCCAGAAACCATACGTATCTTTGCATTATAATAACTCTCTGATTATTTCTTTTTCAAATTCAGCCATGTTTCTGAAAGGTCTTCAGTTCACTCCCAGACAACTCTGGCTCAGCGGTCGCTGGCTGTGGTGATGCTCCAGCCAGATTCAGACGGGCAGGAAGTGGTTCTGCTCTGGGATTGCTAAAGTCCGAGTTCAAGTGAAGTTCCTAAACTAGAAGTAGTTTGCTGCATAGTAGTAAGATGAGAAGCAAACTGTGCTGATATGGCAGAGGGTAACACAGGGTAGACAGATGAGTAAACTGTTTACTGATTTCTCTCCTTTTTTTTTTCCCCCTTTAAACAAACAAACAACCACTATGTTTAAGAAAAGGAAGGCATTGAATTCTAGGAAAAGAAGAATCTGCTTCAGTTATGACTAAAATTGGCCTCAGGCCAACTAGGTTTAAAAATAACTTATAAATGAAGATGTGTTAAATTATTTTATTTTTTGAGTGGAAAAATGCCATAATTTTATCGACAGTGTTTCAGTCATTGCTACAAACAGATGAATTGGATTTTACAGTGAAGTCACGGTGCAGAGGAGCAGACCAAGCGAGTGGGTGTGCATGTGCACACGTGCTGGGTCAGAAGCAGTCCAAAATACAGGCAGGACAACATACAGGCAGGAAACGAAACGGCGGGCTCATTTTCAGTCCCTTCCCTGCTGCCTCGCTCTTTCAAGGCTGTGCAGGCACATTCCACATTAGAAAAAACCCTCCTTTCTTCTCCTAAATATTTACTAGTTTAAACAAAAACTAGGTGCAACCTTGTTCCCCCGATGTTCCCCGAGAAACAGAGCAGCCCCTGTTTATAGTCTTGCAAGAGTAAAATAATTACTGGCACGAGAGAGTTAAAAGTATACAGGGAAAGAGAGATTCATAGCATTGCATCAGTTGCACTGACTGTAACAAGATGCAGGCTAACAGACGGGCTGATTTCAAAACCAGTCCCAGCAAAGCTGGTAACTGCCTGTCAGGGGTCGCGGGTTCAAGAGCTGTCACAGGGCTTTTACATTTCTGCTGTTAAACGGGACTGCTGACACTAAGCAAACTCCAGGAAATTTAGAAATGAGCAAACATTTTTTATTATTTCTGTAATGTGTTCATGGTGGGCTCTTTACTGTGCTTCTGGCAAGGTATCTGCATATTGAAAATATTTTTAAATTCTTTATGCCTCAGATAATTTTTGCACTGTTTCCACTCTGATGAAGGATTTCATTGAGGCTTTACAGAAAGGTGAAAACTCTCTGGTTTTGAGGATTCAGATCATGGAGCATGAGTGTCAGCCCTATCCTGGACATCTACTGAGATTTGCCCTGGGGAAGGCAGTGAAGTCAGCCAGTCTCTGTGGCTGCTTTCCCAGCCCCGGTCTGTGAGTGCTGAGAGTTGGCTGGTGGAGAGGAAGGTGCTCCTGGACTGTGCTACACCTCTGCTACAAACGTGCTTTGCTCCTGGAGTCCTTCTGTCTCCAGTCAGGAAGGTCTGATAGTGTCCCTTTAGTGTAACAGTATGAGGTCACCATGGTTGGACTCAATGTTCTTGAAGGTCTCTTCCAACACAAGTGATTCTACGATTCTAAGTGGGACCCAGCAGAAGGGGAAACACAGTCATGGGTATCACAAAGCTTTGGGACTATCCTAAAATATTCCAACTCCCAAAAATTACTCCCAAGTAGTCACTGGGAGTAAATAAACATTTGGAAGACTTTTTTTCTGCCAAAAAATGTTCACCAGCTCACCCTTCATTAGCATTTACAGTGTAACAGGAAATGTAGTCATTGGACATGAGGGTGGAGGGCAGCTGGTGAACAGCCATCTCCTTCTTTTTTACTCATTCACAAGGGAAAACAAGATGATCAGGAGAAACTGAATGCCACTTTCCCTGACTGTGTTCTGGAAAAGCCCAAGATATGCAATGTCTAGCCTGATACATAGCTCATCCTGGATTTCTTAAACCTTTCTTACTTTTTTTTTTTCTGTGGAGATATGTTTACAATTACTTTTCACATGCCGAGTCAGGCCCCAAGTTCCCTGTTCTGTGTGTAAAATCCTCCATTCTGGAGCTTCATTCACATAACTCTCCTTCCGTGATGTCACTCCTCACCTCCTGTCCCACCCCTTTCCCAGACCCACTGTTGCCTTTGATTGACTCATGTATTCCCTGTCCCTTTCTTCCGTTGCATGACACTTGATGTATCGAGTGTGCTCCTTTAGGAGACCTGGGATTTCCCGCTAGGAAGAACTAGCCATGGACATTTTGTGGTGGTCCATCAGTGTGGTTCTTCAGTGACATTCATGCCCTTGTTACTAAAACCCATGTTCCTGCAGTTGAGAAACAAGTGGTCTGTTCCCTTCACATTCTCTCTCAACTGCTGCTCAACTTTCCTCTTCTCTAGTCAATTTTTTTGTAATTCAAAGAGATATATGTCATTGAGCATGCTACAAAGTTTAAGCAATTTATGTTAAATTATTTGGCTAGGTATAAGGTCTGTGGTGGGTGGATAAAAAGTTATTATGAGCTGTTACACAAGGTGTCAGGCCCATATAAGACCCTTTAAATAGCAGACATTAAAACTTTGCAGTCACCTTTGTTGCACAGCAGTGTTGTGACCAGGTCAACAGGATCTCTCTACTGTGTGACAGTGTACCTAAGGGTAATTAGGGAAATCAACTAAAGCAACTAACCCAGAGCATGGAAGCTAAAGTCCATGAGAAAAATCAGTCCCGTGCCATGTAATTTGGTGTTCAGTTGTAGCTTGGTGGTTTAAAACTGCTTGATTTGCAGACCTAGATGTTTTCCAGTGGAAACATGAACCTCTGTATAATGCATAGACTTTCTAGTCATGGGCTTTGATGTAGGTAATGGTGTCATAGTTCATAGAGTCAGACCACCAGGCAACCTTAGATGTATTGGTGTCTAGACCTGTGGGATTATACAGGAGCCAGAGCTGATATATTTGTATGTGGGCCAATGATGTCTCTGTATGTATGAGCAAGAGATCAATGTGCTCTGCAAAGGTAAATTCATACCCTCGTTTGTAGGACGACTTTGCTTCCAGAGTAATGGCTTCTGATGAAGGGCTCGCTGCTCATTAAAATGTTAAAGCTAAGGCTAACAGCGAGCTCCAAATACAGCACTGTCTGCAGTGCTGGTCTGTTGCCCTTGACACAAGTGATTCTACGGCTCTTGCTATAGGAAGATCATCCTCTACTTGTCTTCAGTAGTTTGAAAGCATCAACTCTGTGCCTGTACTCTTTGTTATGTGCTGCTCTGCAGGAAATTACTCTTAACCTAAGGAGTGAGTGTGCATGCTCAGAAACGGTTTAACTGCAACCAGTCTAGGACATGGAAAGGCTGGTAGGTGGGCATGGTGAAGTCAATGGCATCAACTTCCAGAGAGTTAGTGTTTCACCCCCTCTGAGTGGGTGTGTTGTCCTTAGTGCTGTATGTTTTTAGGGCACTGTTAGTTTTTTCTGTGCTTTCCATGGTCCACTTAGTGTTCTGCTAAAATAAAATTCTCCTTTCCTAGAACCAGTCCTGGCATTGTCTGATTGGGGCTGTGATTTCTGCCCCGTGTCGTATTTCTTTTATTTAGTTCAATCTTATTTGTACAATTTCTTTTGTAAGCCACAGCATGATGCCTTTCCAGCAGCTGGTTTTAATACTGTCAACAGATACTATTTGTCTAGAAGCTGCTGTTGTGGACCAGGGTCCTGTTTTACAAACTTAGAGTAAAAACATGGTTCGTTAACAAAGAACGGCATGAGAGAATCAACGGATAGCTAAGGATGAGTGTCCTGTCTGTGTTGTTAAAGGTTTGTCTGACCTCTGTGGACAGAGTGTCGTGAGGCAAACTACCTGTTTGTCACTGGTCTGACTAGCAGAGGATATGGGATTTAGGGATATTTTGTCACTAATGAATTATGCAAAGAAGGAGCATGAGGAGTTCTCTCTTCAAGCCTGAGAAGCAGTGTTGTGGGTGGTTTGGAGCAGGTTTGGCAAGATGTTTTCATCTTTTGTTCTTTAAAAATACTTCAACTTCTTTTGAGTATGCAGTGATTTCTTTCTGCCTATCTTTTAAGAAAAAGTGGTTAATCTTTATGTTCTGGTTATTTACCAGGCTCTTTTCAATTTATCTTTAGTTGGATGCTAGTTATTTGAGTGTCTGTCCTTACCTGCTTGAAGGCATCTCGGCTTTAAGTATGATTAGAAGTTTGCTCAAGGGGTTTTGTTGGGTCAGTTGTTCAAAAGCTTTAAAATCATAATCCTTGTGACCTTGCCTAGATGGAAGCATCTATGTGAAGTTCTCCAGCCATTTGTTTCAAAGGATTTTCCCCAAGACACAGTGTGTGTGTTTGCAAAGAGCCTTGGTGTCTTTGCCCAGGTATGCTGAATGGGTTCCCTATAGTGTATTCAAGTATCAACACTTTCCTATAAAAACTCATATCTTTTTTGATGGGATCCCATGGGGAATTGCATGTATTTTTTAGGGATCTGTGTTTAGGTCCAAGTTTGAATCACTGATTGTAGACCACTTCACCCTCCCTTTGAGGACAGTGGGTCCTTGGAAGCAGAAGCTCTGCTGTCCCGAGGGCCAGGTTCCTAAGGAGCTCTCTGTGGGCAACATGACAGCAAAGCAAGGGAACTCAGTTTTACAGCAGAGCACTTAAATGCACATCTTTTCTCTAGTCAGGCTCAGGAATACTGCTGTTCCATGAAAGATAAAAGGATGCAGCATTTTGCAGTGTGACCTGTTTGTCTTATGTGCATTGCTGGGTTTTCAGGCAGTGCCATTCCTGCCTGTGCTTCTCCTAGCTGAATCTTCCATTTCAGGTGTCAGAATGGTTTACTTGACCTAAAAGATGCTGCTGTTACTTATATCTTAATAAAGCAGTTACTTATATCTTAATTGCAGCTGTGTTTTTTCCGTGCAAAGCACTGGCTTCTTCAGTATTCGTGGTCTTTAGGCTGCTTTTCCATAGCTTTTTATAAAAGATTTTTCATCATGTATAGAAGAGCATTAAGATAACTACCAGGGTTTACAGATAGTCACAAATAGCCTGTGAAATACCTGAAAGATTGTCACATACACCCTGTTCCTTCCAAATTCAACCCCAACTGACAGTGGAAAGTTACGGTTCAAGTGTCAGTGATGCTACTACTCTTTTGTTGCTGAGCATTTTGGTAAAAACACTCCTTCACCATGGTAACTCCACTGTCCCTCGGGAATAACTCCTTGACGCTTCCAACCTTCAGTATTTTTCTTGACAAGTTTCTGGCTATATCCTGAAAAAATTTCTGGAGTCTGCTATGCATCCACAGCAGCAGAAAATCTGGGGAGCACCATAAACTGAAACACGTTGTGTTCTGTATGAAAAGGAGTAACTTTGGCCAGGGAGGTTTCCAGTGCAAATATTGTTCACATTCACACTTAACAAGCTAAAAAGCTCATTAGAGTGTGAGGTAAAATTACTAAGAAGTTGCTACTAATATTCCACTCTCTCCTCCTAATCACCTCCAAAAAATGAAGCGGCTTTGCTACAGAACGTAAGATCTGCTTGACACAGGTGCTTTTGTTAATATTCCTACCTGGAATCTCCAAAAGTAGAGGGTTTTTTTTAAGTCAGTCCAAGTTCAGGCATCATGATGCTCAGATCTGGTTTTGAAACCACTGTCATTTCTCTTATTCTTATGAATTTACTGAGTTTACAGTCTCTTTGCTGGCAGATATGCTTAAAAACACACCACGTGCTTCCAAAATGTTGTGATAATTAAAAAAAAAAAAAAATCAGAACAAAAAACCCCTATCCCTCATAGCCAAAGAGGTTCTACATGAGAAACTACATCCATCCCTTCTTTGGATAAAGTACTATTTCTTGCACAGCCTGTTGTGTGTCTGACAACATATTCCAGCGAGCGGTTCACACGGTTTCCTTGGATGTAGTGCGGCAGGATGTTTGAATCTGTAGTGTTTAGTTGGAAAAAGATGTATTGAATGTATTGAAATCCAGGCATTTCTATATCTTGAGAGTATGACTGCATGTAGCCAGCAGAGCAGCACTCTCCAGCAGTGTAAGGAACAGCGTTCTTTTCACATTTCTTCCCTCTTTGCTTTAGACATGTCATACAAGAGCTAGAATATGAGGCGGGCTTTGCAAGCAGTCGTGGCAGTTCTTACTGGTTTTTGGGTTTCCCAAAGAGGACTGTGCTCAGTAGGCTTTTCTGCTGCCAAAGGTTTTATCATGTGGACTGAGTATCGTAAGGGAACAGACAACACCATCTTCGTGTGTTTTTAGACATGTTATTTACTGGGGTTTCCCTGAAGAAAGCTTAGGGATTCTTTCCTTATGAGTCACTAACCAAGTGATTGTTTTTATATAAACTTTCCTTCAGCTGGTTAGAGTTGGAACACAGTGTCTTCTGCTCCTTCTGGGGTCTGACTTTTCTCTTAATTTCTTTTAATAGTTGTTCCTGCAGCCAACAGGAACGGTTTGAACCTCGTGGCCTTCCCCCACATGCTCTCTGAGCTCCACAGTCTTGAAAACTGCTGGTCTAGCCAGCAGAAGTGCTGGTGGCAATCACTATTTGTGTGTAATTCCCTTCTTTCAGCTTTCTACCTCGTGTGCTGCTTTTTCAACTCTGCACCTTGCTTGTGGTTCACAGAGAATGCACTATTGACATCAGCCAAACTGGAGTTTGCAGCTTATGTGCTGAAATTAAGAGCTGATATTTAACTTCAGCAGCATAAAGGTTAAAAGGAGTGAAGTGCTCTGTGTTTCCAAAATGGAAATCACTAAAGCTGGAGACACACATCCCTTCCCTTACATACCCCCTGAATCCTTTCCCACCCTTTTTCAGTGGCTGCAGCAGAGTTGTCCTTTGCCAGTGGAGTGGTGCAGAGTCACTTTTAATTACCTCCTTCCACTGCTTTTGATTTCAAGCCCAACTGATGGCGCCAAGGGCTGAACCGCAGGGAGATCTCCAGGCAAGTCCTGCCTGTGTCAGGCAGACCTGCCAGGCAGATGCTATACAGCCCACTACACTTCCTTGCGGTCGGGATTTTTTTATTACATGTTAATTTTTTTAGCCTGAACCAGGAGCTAGATTAAAATCTAGTAACTCTGTAATGCACTTGTACATGTGAAATTATAGGTTATGGTCAGCAGCTTCTCTTCTGCTCCCTGACCTCGCTTCAGATACATATATATCTTGCACAAATGTAATTATATGTATGTTTTTCTTCACAGGTAACAGATCTGTTAAGGTGCATGCCATTGTTTTAAGCCAACAAGCATGCATAGCTCTTTGAGTCTTTTTCATAACCCAAGATTGGATTTCTTTATTTTTACAGGAGCAGGAATGGTTTAGCTGGAATGAAAATTTTCATTCCACTGCATCATTACCTACAGGCAATCTTCTGTTGTAGCCTAGCCTATTTTTCATGCTAAAGCTCTAATAGTTTGACTATTAATCAATATGTAGGATGAATTTCGGGGGCTGAGAGCGCTTGTCTGCATGCCTGTAATTTAAACTGAACTCCTTTTTCCTTATGAAAGGAAGGTAGCCAGAAAATAAATTATATTTTAAAGACTTCACCTCCTTTTCACCCCCTTCTCCCATTCCTCTTCTGATAAGCACCCCAAAAGCTTTCAGTACATGGATAAGGAGACTTAGCTGGACTAGCAGATCCTCAATAAGTCATTAAGATCCTTCAGTAATTCTAAACCAACCTTCTGTTAGATGGGGCTGGTTGCTGACATGGGGATTGTCTCAGGTGTGATATTTAGTACCTAAGGGTCTAGCCCAGCTTGCTTTTGTCAATCTGAATGTGAAATTTAAGCTTTCAGATAAAGTTTTTCCTTCCCTCCTCCATTATGGAAGCTGTAGCCAGTGGCCAACATAATAAAAGGAGCATAAGGACCTTTCAGTGGGTGTTTACCTGCCTTTTCAGTTGCCTGCACTTCTCACATGAGGGTCACACCCTCTTACCAAGTTGGATTTAACATCCAGTAGGGTGAGAGAAGATGACAAGTCAACCCATGGGACCAACTCACTGCACTGACTGACAGTTTCCGTTTGCTCCTCCTGCCATTTAGATCACTCAGTCTTAATGGCCAGGCCGCTCCTCCCCACATACCAACCTACAGAAGATGAAGATTCAGAGACAGGAATAGTAAAATCAGGAAGTGTGTCCTTATACCACTTCTCTACTCTGGTCTGACCAGACTTCCCAGATGGCTCTACACAGACTCATGGACCATGCAGTATTTCTCCAGGCCACACGAAGAAAGTCGTCAAACAACAGCCTCCATTCCCAGTGGCTTCTTAAGAAAAGTCTTTTCCAAAGGCCACATTCCTCTTTTCCCAGGTTCAATAAGCAGCAAAAGCAGCTTTGGGTTGATCAGTGTGTGCATGGGGGTTTCTGGAGACCACTAACAATCTAGCATCTTCGCTCTTTCCTCCCAGATCCATTCCCCAGCTTAATGGGAGAGCTGATGCGGAGTCCATTCCAGCTCAGAGGCAGGGGAGTATGGTTTGGAACATGGACAAGGGCGGGAAGGAGGAGAGCCATATAGTTCATGTAAGATGCAGAGCTATTTCAAGTTAACTGTCTAGTGCTCTCGAAGACTGCAGTGCTCTATGCTGTGGAGGCTGAAAAGCCATTTCAAGGTTATTGTACTAAAATCCTCATGTAGTGCAGCAACCCTGGAAACAAGGGAAGTGTGAAATGTTATCCTTTACCAGAAGATAGATGGCCTCCTCCCTCAGTGATCTAGGCAAGATCCCACCATTAATGTACAAGACGATGTTCCTTCTATTGGACCTGCGTTGCTGATAACAGAGACTCCCAACACATGTGGCCTTTTCATGGCCATGTCACATTAGTGTCTCAAAATTACCTGATGCTCAGAGGTGTTTGGGTGTTCTTTTCCTTAGTTATTGCTGGCTGATGAGCTCCTGGTCCAGCACAGGAGCTTTCATTAGTCTGTCAGCAGGTAATTATTATTTTATCCTGCTTCTGTTTTATCAATCCATTAAATTACTCGCGTCTTCCAGGACAGCATTCAGTCTCTGTGTTGAGAGTACCTCACAATTTTGTGTTTCAGGTAGAAACAAACTTAACTCTCCTATGAAGACAGGCTCAGGGAGTTGGACTTGTTCAGCCTGGAGAAGAGAAGGCTCTAGGAAGAGCTTATTGCATCCTTCAAGTACCTAAAGGGGCTCTAGAAAAGCTAGAGAGGGACTGTTTACAAGGGCATGGAGTGATAGGACAAAGGGTGATGAGTTTAAACTAGAAGAGGGTAGGTTTAGATTAGACTTTAGAAAAAAATTCTTCACTGTGAGTATGGTGAGGCACTGGCACGTTCAAAAGCCTTGCAGACAGTCCTGGTTTGACTAACAAGCCCGTACCTGCCTCACTTTTCTTCTTGTTCTGTTGAATGCAAGTGCTGTTCCACAAACCAAAGTGCCATGCTAATACCTTCACAGGGTGAGTCTGCACCCCATCCATGGGCAGCAGCAGGAGCTGCTGACTTACCGGGAGCTGGTAACTGGATATGAGTGTTTATCAAGGGTGCTTCTAGGAGATTTGGTGTGATGGAGCTTTCTTCTTTTGAGGGTGGTGATTTGTTTCTTCTTCTGCTGCCCTTTGCATCTCCTGTCCTGCTTAGGAAAAGTGACAACAATTGCAGAAGTTTTGTTTCACCCGAGACAGTTGGTACAATAGTGGAAGAATGTTGTCCCAATATACTCTTGACCCTAAATACTTTGCTCTGAGGAACCCGATGGAAGCCATCGTGTCACATAGCAAGCTTCAGGGCCGATGACTCACGTTTTCCCCTGCTGTGGTCTGGATGACACAAAACTGCCCACGACAGCCACGAGGAGCTGAAAGCAGTATTTCCCACTCCTGCCACACAGCATTTTCTCCTTTGCTGTTATCACTAAACTGCACCCCAAAATCCAGCCTGCGATTCCAGACCACGGTGTTCCCTCTGTACCTTCCTTGCTGTTTGCCTGACCATTGACCAGTTTTGCGTTTCAGGGCTTTTCTTTTTTATACTGGTTCAGTTCCCATTCCTCTTCCAGTGCTTCCAAACGTAGCCTTGCATTCCCTCAGGCTGGTTGACCTGTTAGTGTGTGTTTCGTGTAAGCCTTTACTTTGTTCAACCATGGTCATTCATGGTTCCTATTGCTGCAGATTATCTTGCCAATAACCACTGCCCCCACGTGTGGTATCTGGGTGTGGGTGTAAAGGAGAATGTGCATTTGTAGGTACCTGAATTTAAACTGTGCTGTTTCACGCTGAGGTATGTTTCTCCCTAATTCTAGAGCGTATTAGGCACAAATAAGAATTGTTTCATGTGGAATATGTAATTATCAATTGAAAAATCTCTACCCTTTCAGATGCCTTGTCAACACTTCATGTCTCTAAATGTGCAGTATCCAGAAAACTTTGGTGTTAAACTCTTTGAGTCCATGCTGAACATGTGAAAAATCAGTCCCTTCTTGTGTTTGCATGGGATCTTTGTTCGCTGTGATTAATGGGCCACTAACAGTGTCCAATACAAGTTCAGTGCAATGTACAAAGTGCCTTTGATGCCAGACATTCTACAGCGCTGTGCAGAAACTAAAGCTAATAGTTGTAAGCCTGAGAGGACTGGAATGTTTTCAATTTACTTTTAAACAAATGACTTTATTGTGCCATTCTCACATGGGAGTAAATTCCACAGCCTTAGTGCCGCAGCAGACAAAACTTTTTTACCTGCTGATTTCTGTTTATACTTGGAGAAGAGAAATTAACCTTGGTTAGGGATTGGGGAGAATAGGACAGGACTGTTAAACTTGGTGGGAATTTTGCCAGGGGCTTCATTGGGAGCAGAGTTGGATGCAGGAGTACAGGATGTAGCTGAAGGATGATTTGTGGCGCAGAGCAGAGTTCAGGAGTTCTGTCTGCCTGAAAATCAAACTCATGAAGGGCACCTGTAGGAGAAGCTTGAGACTGGTTTTTCCACTCCTGAAATGTAAGGAAGGGGTTGTTGTGGATAATTGGGGGTTAGATTCCTGGTGTCTGCAGTTGGAGGTGGGCAAGGTCCAGCCCCTGGAAGGAGCATTCCTGAAGTAGTGGGTGTCTGTAGCCATAAAGGAATGACATCCCTTGACCCCAAGGAGTGAAAGTTTCTCTGAACTCCCCATGCTGTATTGTAACGGTAAAGATTTGCAGACCAAGACAGGGAAGTTTTGAAAGAGTGAGTCTTTATTGCTTATGGGATGGTCTAATAACATGGATTTGCAAAAATAGAAAATACATGCAAAATGCCGAAGTTAGGAATGTGGATCCATCGGAGCCATTCAGCATCATTCCAAGTGGGAGACCCTCAGATGCTAATCAGTGCATTGTAGTCCTCTGATAGGAGGACTGTCTGTTCCAGTAACTCCTTTTGATCAAAACACGAGTGTGCATTACTTACTTTACCAGCAATACCAACGATCCAGGATTGAAAGTGCTCACTAGACCATTTAACTAAGCTGTTTGGGGTCGTTTTCCCCAAAGCTTTTGTGCACGTTATGTAGTTTTATCACTTTATAAATCAAGAAAAGATTTGAGTTTTGTTCTGACTAATGTTTTTTACTTTTACTTTGCCCCTCTACAATTAGTATGTTATGTTGCATGTCACTGCACGGGCATCCAAATGGAACACAGTGACCGGTTTAGGTGATGGTTAGGTAAATGCAGTTGCAGAAATTGAACAGATAAACCCACTCACCTGAAAACACTTTTAGAGCCTTTTTGTTTTCCTCTGATGGTTATAACCACTTCTGCCTTTTCCAAAATAATCACTCAGATGAGTGCAATGGCTTCCCAAAAAAACCTTACCTCAGTGACAAGACAAATGGGATAAAAGGTGCAAATCATTTTGCAGTGACCTTGGAGCCCTCAAGCCTTTGCTTGATGATTTGGCCTCTAGAGGAAGATATGCCTAAGGCTTTGGTGGACTGTCAAGGGCAGTAGGGAAAAGGGTCTGGGAGCTGTTTCAATTTCAACTTGTCTGTCCAGGGAAAGTATGTCCAGTTGGTAGGTTGTTTTTTTTTTTCCAAACAAATGGTGTATGTTGATACTTACTGAAAAGAAACCAGAGGGCAACAGCTCTGACATAGCCAAATACTGCCATGAGACAAATTTGAGATCAAGGGTTGTTTCTTGGCAGTGCTGGGAAGCTTGTGGGGGCAAAGGTAGTGCCAGCTCCTCCCCAGGTGATGCCTGTACATGGTCTTCTTTGCATGAGCAGAACAATGCTTTTATTACAAATCTGGATTTTCTAAAACATTGAAGATGTGTTTCAGAAGTCGGTGTAAATCCTCTCTCCCTGTGGTGGGGAAGAAACCGTGTAGGTGAGAGTGGGATGGGTTTTTGTTTAAACCAGACTGAACATTACTGGGCAGCAACTCTCCATCCCGTCCCAGCAGCAGGTGCCCAGCTGCCCTCTTCAGATGGGAAACACCACTGCTGTGAGGGAGTATCACCAATGTCTAAGGCTGGATTAGCTTTCCAGACTGGGTGGAGTAAGGAGCAATGATGTGCTTTTGCCTGAGACTCCTCAAGTCTCTCTAACCTGCTCGATCCCTGCCCATTGGGAAAGGCAGGCCCCTCGCTTGCAAAACATCTTGGGAAAAGAGAGGAGGAGGGAACATGCTGCAACGGAAGCATCTCATCCCCTTTTCTCCCAAACACCTGTCACCAGTGGGGGTATGATCTGTGCTTAAAGGTGGGTGCCTGGAGAGCCCCAGTGTGGCAGTTACTGGTAGGGAGCAGAGGGTGATTCAGATGAAACGATACTTGAATCTTGCTATGCAGGTCTTAATAATCCAGGAGTCTTAATATGGCCATAAGGCTATAAATTCAGGGATTTTTGACCTCAGAGTCTTTGAGTGTGTTTAAAAATAGCTCACCCGTCCTCATTTTATCACTTCATATACTCTGACACAATTTTGGAACCTGTCTCCATCCCATCTAGCAGGGGAATACTATAATTAAGACTCCGTTTTGAGAGGCTGTTCTCCCTTAGCTTAAGGCAGAATGAGGCTTTATGTATTTTGCAGGAGATTATAAACAATTCATCGGCTAAAATTAGCAGTAAAAAGGGAGCCCCAGCACTTTCCTGTGCTGTGGTTTGTACCACAAAGACTTAGTGTTTTTAAATCATGACAGAGCTCTCTGAAAACCTTGAAAGCATATTATGTATGTGTCACTGGCTCGGTTAGGAATAGTCTCACCTCTAAGCCAGAAGGCCATGGGTTCAAGTTCCATGCCCGCCCTTGGATTTAGCTGTCTCACAGTAATTTTATTACTGAAAACATTTTAAAATAGAGCCACTGGGGAAGAAGCGTCAAACTTTTCTATCTGTAACTGCGCTGCAAGACATCCAGTCATTGGGATGATACATTAAACCACTGCTCTCGCTACCCAGCTTTGCTCAGCAGGCATAAAACCTCTCAAAAGAGAGGGGCTGGTTTGTTCTTCTCTTGACAAACCCAGTCCTAACCCTTGGGAGCGCGTGTGTTCCCTGGCTGAAGGGAGTTTGCGTTTTCATCGTGCTGCCACGGGGACGGGGTTCCTTGGGTGTGCGATGCTGTGCGAGAGCTGGAAAATGAAAACTGGCAAATGGGCCTTGACTTCACCTTCTGCTGCTGACCAGTAACGGGAGGGGAAAGAAAATATATCATTCCTTTGGCCTGAAAATGTTGTAGGTCGTTTAAAAAAGTTAATTTTCATAAACATCCAGTTGAAGTGTGAGGTTAGGGTTGTTTGTTGCAACTGCATCTGCGTGGACCTCAGGGCAGGGTGCTGATCCCTGATGTCCTTTAACCTCCCCACGGAGACGGGGTCAGAGAGACGTAAGGTTTAAATTTTATCGTTTTGGTTTGGTTTGTGCCAAGAAGCATGTGGTCTTACAAGATGAAGTGTTTATGTTTGTTGTTTATGGACATGTGTATTAACTTACCAGAATCAAACTGTCTCATAAATACAATTTGTTTTTATTTTAGGGAGGGGGGAAAAATCTTTTGTTTTCGACTGTTTTTGTAGAATACTTTAGAGGGTTTTGGCATATGTGTATAAAATGGAAGCCATGTCACAAAGCAGAATCCAATTTCATTTGGTCCAGGATAATGTTCAGTGTAGTTGCTCACAACTCATTTCTTCCTTTGAAAATAATTTTCCCCAATAATTTTCAATTTCTGTTCTTGTGGCATGAATCCAAATGCTCCTGGATGATGACTTTCTTTTGTTTAGCAGTATTTGTTAAACTCCAGTAAAGCTCTCAGTGTTTTCAAATTCCTCTTCTGACCTGTTTTGAGGCTTTTCTGCTACAGGAATGTTGCAGCTCAAATTTTTGCTTGCGGAGTTCAAGGAGGTCTTAAATGGCTCGTATGGATGGTGGTGGTTATTGATGGTCTACTGGGGTAAGAGCTCCTGCCAGAATTTGTGGACCACTGTCACTCTGCCTGATGGAGGGCTTATGGAAAACCCATAGATGTGTACGAGAGCTTTCAGTCTTAGGACCTGAATTATCAAAAGAAACGTTTGATGAGAACTCTGGCCAAGATATGTTTGGCATATGTCTGACATCTGGGAAAGGTAGATTTATCTGCATAAGATGCTGGCGGTTCTTTTATGTCCACTTGCTAAGTTAGTTTAAATACAATTTGTTGCTAATTTTTTTTCTGATAAGTAATTCTCTGTGTGTTACAGAGGCTATGAGAATTGGGGCAAGAGATGGGGGGATAATCTGTCTTATTGCGGCAGGCATGTCAGCACACTTAGTCACATCTGGGATGCGGGTGGGGTGGTCCGTGCAAGGCTTGAGTTGGTAATGGTCTGTCAGAAATTGGGGCAAAGGGTGGGCTAGCCTGCAAGGGGAGCTGTCCACAAGACAGATTTCTGTACTGAGATGTGGTCCACGCTGGGAGAAAAAGATTGAGACTCCTTCCCGTAGAGCCTGGCTTAGCAGTGTTGCCTGAATGGGAGGCAAAGGGGAAGGGAAATGGTGCCGCTCCGGAGCACAGTGATCCAACTGTGTGAAATCAGTGTGGGTGCTATTAAAATGCCATCTTCCTCTGCCTGCCCCTTTCCTCCCCCCTCCCTCCCCCTCTGCTGTCAGCCTGGCCGAGGAAAAGTCAAATAACGTACGACTGTGTTCCTTGGCATCACAACTGCAATTTCCCTTTAGGGGCTTCAAACTTGAGAATGGGAGGTTTTAAATCTTGCTGATTCGTGCTATTCCAGCAAGCATATGTGTGAAGAGAAAGAACAATGCCAGTTCGAAACAGAAATCACAAGTGAGAAATCATTGCTGCTAAATCAGGTGTTGCAGAGGCCAGTGGAAAAAAAATCAAACACTAAGAAAAGAAGGAAATTACTTTGTTTAGAGCTGGGAAGGTTAATGAGAACGAATTAGAAAGTGCTCTCTGTGTATCCAGCCCCTAAGGATTTGAGCAAAGTTAGCGGGATTTATTTACTGATTATCCAGACTATACAACTGGCAATAAGATTAAGTGAGGAATTTTGGAACATGCTGACATTTCTTATTTGCATCATTTACTATGGAGATCATTTGTCGGTACTGCACTGAGTTTGTGGTGAACCAGGGCTTAGTCTGGCCCAGCAGAGGCGGATCTGGTACTTCTCATGGCTCGGGGGATGTGGGGGTGAAAACAGTTTAACGTCCTCTATTGCGTCTCGGAGAGGAAACATCAAGTTTGTCTAGGTGCTTATCAGAGGAGAGTTTCAGAATATTTTCCTAGACATCATTAATTATGGAAAAGAGTGTAGTTATAGGTGACACATTGCATTAGATCAACTAAAAATAAAAGACAAGGCTGTAATTTATAGAGCCCCTGCATTGGACGCTGTACAGAGCTCCCCCACCACAAGGCCTCCTCCAAGTCCATTCCTCCCAGCATGCACACAAATCTGCACGCTGCCCTTCTCCTCCTGTAGTCAAATTTCTTTAAACCAGGCTGGTAAGTACTGAAAAGTCACCATCTCCCCTGGAAGAAACGAAGGGAGGATATATTGGGGGTGGGGGATGGAGGCAGAATAAGAGTTCGGTGGGTACCCACCACTAAAATGATCACATTTTGTGAAAAACATTTGAGACTTCTGACAGGCTCATGAAGTCATAAATTGTGTTTTAAACATTTAATCCTGTGTGATGTGTTTTCCATGATCTGCCTTCTCCAAGCCACTGGCCATACACTGAGTGCTTACCGTACCTTAATCTCATAAAATAAGACAATTCTATGTCCATAAAGGAATCCTTCAGTTGAGCCTTCTGCACTGGTGCTGAAATAAGATAAATTTTGTAAGTGACCCCCTCTTGCATGGTTGTTACTAAGTAAAAGTCCTCACTAGCATCAGTTCTGCCAACATTTCTTCAAGGAGTGGTTTTGGTAAGGAGGTAAATAGTACAGATGAAAGGCAAGGTGTTATTTCAGTCGTCATGATGATTTTAATACTGCTCTGATCAGCATCGTGGATGGCTCAGTCTCCTGCTTTCCGTTTTTGTCATCTGTGGCCCAAACTCCAAGACTTCCATTTGTTTTCATTCTTAGGGGAACTGCATACCACAGTCAGCAGCTTTAATCCTTTAATCCACAGATGTCCGGCTGGTCCTCCACCCATTGATTATCTCCTTTCACAACAAATGATCTGGTTCCGGATCTTCACAATTAATGTCCACTGCTGGATGAGGCTGCTGTCTCTGGGAACGTGTTTGGTAACAAATGCACATTGCATTTCAGCCTGAACATCTGGGCTAATCCTCAATTCCAGGGTAACTCACTACTGTTTGAGACTTCCCAATATCCATTGACCTCCCTCTACACTGCAATAATGGCAGATACCATGCCAATAGTATCTCACATCCTAGGTTGTTGGTGTGTTGGGGTTGGGTTTTTTTTTCCCTAATGCACTCTTATAAATATGGGGCACTTCATGTGTTGTTATGACAAGGAAATTCTTTGACTGAAAAGTTTGCAAATTCCAAAGTAGTATTTGTTTTATAAACAAAGGTGCTGTTTTCCTTATGCCAGCCTCTTTCTGCTTTTGCTTGTCCAGCAGTCTGTTCTGAAAGGCACGAAGCAGCTGTTGGCCCCGAATCAAGACTTGCAGTGCAGGGCGGGTTATGTAAAAGTCCTTTGTGTGAGAGAGGTACATGGCAGCGAATGGTGAAACTGGAGTGCACATTCTTTGAGGGGAGATGGAAATTCATGGCAGTGTTTTCTTTTTCACTTGAGTTCTGAGTGGAACAAAAAGAAAAGTAGTTTTATTGTAATTTTGTGTGTGTGTGTTTTCAGAAACACCTTATCTTAATGTTATGGGCTCCTAATTTCATGCTGCTTTGCACACTGAATCACCTGCTGAATGCAAGGGCTGCAAGAGGTCGGGTAGCTCTGTCCCCTGCCACAAGGCAGGTTCTCTGGGGGATGTTGGTCAGATCTTGGAGGAGATGCTTACAACTCCCCCAAGTCCATCTATTTCTGTGCCTCTCTGTTCTTGCCATATAGAATCATGGAATCATAGAATGATTAGGGTTAGAAGCGACTCCCAGAGGTCATCCAGTCCAACCCCCCTGCAAGAAGCCCCAACTAGATCAGGTCGCTCAGGGCCTCATCCAACCTGGCCTTGAACTTCTCCGGGGATGGGGCATCCACCACCTCCTTGGGCAACCTGTTCCAGTGCTTATATATATATAACACTTTCCAAATATTTTTGGACATCTTTTGCTATCCACAACGACACTTGCTTCTTCCATTCCACACATTGTTTTTTTGAACCCATCAGCCCCCAGAGATCTTCACTTTCCCCTTTAGGTAATATTTTACAGAGCTCTGAAATTCTTCTTCATTGGTTTCCTTGGCACTTTCAAAATGTGCCACAAATTTCTAGTAGTGTGATAACAGGACTGGATGTGCAATTCTTGTCCTGGTTTCATAACAGCAAGACGTTGTTGACTGAACTCCTATATTGCACTGTAGATATGGTTCCCTTTCTGTTGTACTGCTCCATAAGCAGCCATACTCATGCTGTATGTTTGCAACCAATTTATTCCTGCCCAATCTGTTCCTAATGAATCTAGATTTTTAAACTGTTTCTCCAGATTGTGAGCTCTGGTCATATCATCTAACATATTCACATCCCCTTCCAGTTTCTTCTCATCTGTAAATGTAGTAAGCACAGGCTATAATCCACCATCCCGAGCATTAAGGCATTAGTAAACCTGTTAAAAAATACTGCCTGAGTGAACGTCCCCTTGATAGAATTTTCTGGTTTGACAGGAAGCCATTGACAGCTTTTCTGTGGAAATGAGGACCCAAGCAGGGAGAGCACTCTTCTGTGAGTGAAAATGCCACTTGGGATCATGTCAAAAGGCTTTACCAGAGCTTGAAACGTGTAGCATCCTCATGTTAATCCCTTACCCATGGGATATGAATCCCAGCTCCAAAGGGAGGTTGGGTTGATGTGACATGATTAGATGTCGACCTGTTACAGACTTTAAGACAAAAGTAACTCCAAGTGTGTTGGAGTTCTGGTGATACATCAGCCCTTTCTGTCTCATAGTCCCAAATCAGTTTCTTGATTGACGAAGGCAGGAAAAGAGATTTACATGGATTGCAAATGTTCGGGATCGTTAAAGCTGTGCCAGTATCTGGGGAGCTGTATGTGGGTTCAGCAGAAGGTTTTAACTAATGGTCTGTACTATACAGTGCCTGAAACCACCAAGAAGAATCTGTGGGGACAATGCTCATCCAGATAGTTAAACGAATCGAGCTAGGTTCTTTCTTCTGCATGGGTCTGAAGTGAGAGAGATGATGTGTGCAAGGAGAAGCTGGATCATAGCCTCTGCTTGGAGCACCTCAGGGCTGGTAATAAAAACACAGCAGCTGAAAGGGGCAGCCTGTGGGTGGCTCAGTAAAGGCACCGGCAGCACAAAGCCTGGAGATGCTGAAAGCATGGAAGAGAGTGGCAAAGTCACCCTCTGTGAGGGAAAAGGACAGCTTCCAAGCTACCCGGGAAATGTTCTTTTTCTGCTGCTTGCTTTGTTGTAAATACACAAAAGTAATGTATTGTCATTTACTTGTGGTTCCTTCCAGTAAGAAAACCTCACTGTGTGAAGCCGTGCTGTGGTTTCAGCAGTCCTCTGGCAGAAGGCACGCTATGTACGGCTGAGAGCGCCTCCGTCGAGTTATGTGTGCAGCATCAGGCTGCAGTGAGGACTGTAGTAAGAATCATTTGTGAAGATTTAGGAAGAAGTAGAGGGGGTTTGGGACAACTGCAGTGTGCTGAGTGTTGATGCTTTAAGGAAAAACCTCACTGGGACAGGAATAGATGACATAGATTTTGTGTTCATCAGCTGGGAATTAAAACAGAAATACAACCTGGAGAGTCTAAGGAACTTTCAGGTGGTGGTTGTTGTTAGGAACTTGCATCTGTAAATGAAAGGTATGACAGCAGCTGGTTTACTTGCTGCAGCCATGGACTTGTTTCTTAGCATGCAGAGCATTGCTTTGCTGCTGCGCTGACTTTTAAGCTTCTGTCGGTCACCTCCCCGCCTGCTTCCTCCCCGTTATTTTTAGTCAAACACCTTTTTGATTACAGAGAAGTGGTTGATAGGCTGCTCTAATGAAAAGGCTAGACAAATGCTCCTTCTTGAAACCGACCTCGGCAATGTTATACAAGACATTCTTAAATATGCTGGCAGCTGCCCTGAACATAATGAAATCATGGAAATTAGAAGTTTTGCGCTCTCTGTGTGGCCAGCCCAAGGCTGGCTTCAGTATGTTACCAAGTTTTTCTGTGAATTTCAAAAGGAATCACTTTTCCTGATTTTTTTTTCTTTTTTTTTTTTCCCCTTCCTCGGTATATACTTCAACATGCTTATAATTCCACAATCAGGAAAATTATCCTGATATTTCAAGGCACTATTCCTTCTATTGATTTGCCCATAATACCTCATACCTCTCTCCCTTTGTACCATATAAAATCATTCCTCTTGAAGCAGAGAGTCTACAGTCTTCAGAAGACCAAGAATTTTATGGTAGAAATGTACGTGTAGGGTGAAATCCTTCTCCCACTACAGCCAGCGGTAAAATTCCTACAAACTGAACTGGTTTGAATTTACATGTAGTTTTTGGTCTTCTCTTGTGTGTGACACTTTAATTCATCTGTGATTCGTTCTTAGTACAGATGGTATCCAAGCGTGGGGAAGGTAGGAGAGTAGCAATGATGTGTACCTGGGGTACTAGCACCTTTCCACACAAGGATCACAAAGCAGCTTATGAGTGACAGGTGAGACCGACTGCAGAGAGCAAGGGGTAGATATTATTTTAAGTAGAGGAGTAGATATTCTTCTGAAGCACAGAGAAAGTAGGAGGGGAGAGCCTTATCTCTGGTTCCGTGTATGTGTATATATATGGAAATACCATCCTGGCTCCCATGTTAACTTTCCATACTCCACATGTTTTTCACCAATTTCTTCTCTGTAGATTTGGTGTATTTTCATCAGATATTCTGAATTTGAATTTTACAAGGTGAATCTAAACCTGTGGGGTTTTTTTAGTGCTTTACATTCTTCCATGTTTTCTTTGTTGGAGGCTTACAAAGGTTCCTAAAGTAACTGCAGTTGTGTTGCTTTGAAATCACAATATTCCGTTGCTGTCAACAGTTAATTGCAGTATTAAGCAACAGTCAGCCAAACGAAGACTTAGGCCAGATTCATATGCTCTCGCTTAACACTTGCTGTTGGAACCAGCAAGGTCTGGCTCGAGGATGAGCAGCACGAGAAGGGGACTTTGGCTGCCTTGGCTGCTGGGAAAGGAGGCAGAGACCTGTTTCCAGCTTCTTTCTCCTCCTTTTCTGTTCAACATAAACATTCTGTTCACAGGCAGCGAGAGACATGCGAAGGGTTTTCTTCCGTACCCCGGTTGGAGTTTATTCATTACAAATGAGTTGCAAAAGCCTTTCTGGAACACAGAGGGGCAGAGATGTGGGCTGAGGGGAGGCTTGCGCTGGAGCTAGTCCCCATTACGCTGGTGAGAAAACCAGCTGTTTTGAAGATGGAGATGGAGTAGGGCATCTACATCACTCCTGTCTTGTGACACCCAGAAACCTCACTCTCAGATGCTGCTGTTGGCATGATGCAGGGACAGCTTACAAAAGAAAGCCTGATGACGCTTGTTGGGTGTATGGTATGACATAGTGTCGTAGTTTAAACCCAGATGGTGTCTGAGCACCATGCAGCGTTCACTCACCCCTACCACCCACTGGGATGGGGAGGAGAATGGAAAAGAGCCTCCTGGGTTGAGATAAAGGCAGTTTGATAGGATAACCAAGGAAAAGAGTAATAACAATTAATAATGCAAATAATAATACACAAATGATGTACAAATGCAATTGCTCACCATCAGTGAAAAACCAAACCGATGCCAGGCCTGTCTCCAAGCAGCGATCCCTCCTCCCGGCTCACTTCCCTTCCCCAGTTATATCTGGAGCATGACGTCCTGGAGCAGGGAATATCCCCCTGCCCAGCCCAGGTCAGCTGTCCTGGCTGGGCTCTCCCGGCTTCTTGTGCACTTGGCAGTGCCTGGGGAGCTGAAGAGACCTTGACTCGGTGTAGGCACTGAAACTGCCCTGCAACAACTACAAGTGTCAGTGTGCTGCCGATGATATCCTCATGCTACATCCAAACATAGCACTGTACTGGCTACTGGAAAGGGAGTTAACTTTATCCCAGCCGAAACCAGGACACATAGAAATCTGTTGGGAGCAGATTTCCATGTGCAAACAAGATGGTTTCTGGCATGAAAAGCCTCAGTTGAGACATCAAATCATTAAGACTGCCATGGCCAGAAGCTTTCATAGTAAATTGCTGTAAACTCATGAAAGGCTGATCTTTTCTGATTTCAGAGAAAATAAATCAACAATTTTTAGTCAGTTCTATTAGTTGCAAATGAGAGATGGACTCCTGAAGTATTATCCACCTTCTGTAAATATCACCTATGAGCCCGTATATAAAAGGTTAAATGTTTGCAGGCTATTGTCCTTTGCCTTAAAGATCAGAGACAAATTACTATTTTTACTTTACATTCTCTTGATGAGGATAATGATAAACAGCTGTCACTTTGCTGCTTAGCCAGCTAAGAATCTTATTGCAATCTGCAATTTAAACAGCAAAGAGAGAAAAAGAAAAGGAGAAAAAAAAAACCAAAACATGGACAAACTGTACTTTATATAGACAATGAAGAAGTCAAATGCAGAACTGGGAAGGAGGGGTCATTTTTGGGTCTGCTGTTACTTGTCTAAGAATCTGTGGGTATGTGACAGTCGTAGGATTTTCCATTTATTTGCTGTTTCACAGAGAAAATTGCAGTTACTTTCTTTTCAGACATGGAGGCTAAGGAACGCACTCCATCTGCATGCTGTGATGTTTTGGCATGTGCTGTTCATTAACAAAAAGATTCAGGTTTACAGGGTACTGTATCTACTGGTGTAACAGAATGGAAAACACTATCGTCATCAAGAGCTCCTTCAGTGTCCTCCAGAGTCCCGGAACTTTGAGGAGGCGCCGATAACTGCTTTTAAAGTCCATAGATGAGCTGGCTCTCCAGTAATTTGTCTGTAGTTAAAAACAATCTGAACTTTAAAAATTCTTTTACAAATGATTAATTTTATTTCTAAATTGTACATCAAATCTTATATCTTGACACAACTGAAACTTAACAAATCACAACCATCACCATTTCATTTAGGCTGACCAAGCCGTGGTTTGGAGTAGACACAAAGTGTTTTACCTGCTAATGCTGCATCAGCAGGAGCAGATCCTGCATCAGGAGATGAAATTAGGAATCTCTTTTTGGCACAGCAAGAATGGGTTTCGTGCAGGGAGAAGCCTCTCCAGTGACACGTTTGCATATCTAGCTCTAACGGTCTTTTGCTAATTGGTTTGCTGAACTGCTCTGGGAATCTGTAAAGCACTTGTGGTGTGCAGGTTTTAGTTAAACCCTGTGTTGTAAATGCCATTGTGCCGACAGGGCTCAGGTTGGTATATAACTAGTTCACGTTAACTGGGTTATTCACCCTCTGCAAGTAATTTCTGTTCCTCCAGGCAATGCTTCTAGGTACAGAACAGGTTTAGGTTTTATAGGTCGTGCTAATATGGCTTTGGTGGTCGTTTTTAGGGAGTATTATATGTCAGAGTTTCGGGAAAGGACATTGTTCTTTGTACTTTCCAGGTTGAAATTCCATTCTTTTGGCATCTTTGAGCCTCAGAAAGCAGTTTGCTTTTTGCCAAAAGGCTACTATTCCTATTTTATGTTTTCTTGTATTTATACAGGCTAGACCGAAGCAAAGTACATACCTTTTAGCTTCCCATTAAAGTTCCTGGTATTTTCTTTAATTAGGTCAGCTGTTTACATACAAAGAAGGGGGTTTTTTTCTGCCCAATAAAAAAGAGACCTCTAATATAAAATCCAGCCGATGTTGTGCTGAGCCTTGAGCCCTGGCACCAATGATGCTGTTGCTGTTATCCTTCATAAATCCTTTGTTTATATAGGTGCTATTCACATCTAACAAGTGTGAGGCTGAACTGCAGGATTTGTCACAACTGAGTCAGCCTTAAATAACAAGGGTGTTCTTTACTCATAGGAGGGTAAAATTCAAAATCCAGACTTAGGGAGCTGCTTTCTTGCAGGGGTCAAGCTGGCTGAATCTGCGTAGTTAAAAGATTTGATAATGTGTATTGCAGGAAGCGATCTGAGAGGATGGCTTGGCGTTCCATTTATTTGGTGAAAAAGGTCTTGGATCTCATATCACATTAACCTCTACAAGTCCATATTTAGAGGCATTGAACACTGATATTAAACAGGCTGGTACACCATATTTTTACCTCCAGACATGATTCATGTTGCAGGATTATTACAGCACAAGTCCACGTTTTTTCCCCCAGTATATTTCTAGTTTACTGCTCTCTGAAAGACTTTTTTTTCCTCTTCTCTGCAGACTGAAAATGATGAGAATGGCCAAGCAGACAATTTCTCAATGGACCCCCAGCTGGAGAGACAGGTGGAGACAATTCGGAACCTCGTCGACTCCTACATGTCCATTATCAATAAATGTATCCGAGATTTGATACCGAAAACAATCATGCATCTCATGATCAATAATGTAAGTAACAGCCAGGGTTCTAAATTATTTTAACATGCCTGTCAAATCTCTTTGCTTGTAAGAACACACTTCTTGGATACAGCAGTGACAAAGAGGCAAGCGTGCTCCCGTAATTGCTGTGCTTGTAGACAAAATATTCTGATCTTCCTTAGTAGTAGGAAATGCTTCAGCCTTAGGAGAGGTTGCCTAATAGGAATTAATTTACATCTTAATCAGAATATAAATTGTTATTATTTAAAGGTAAATCAAGGGATTCTCTTTCTGTCTTGCTCTTGAAATAACAGGGAAAGGGAGATGGGAGCTCCATCTAGGCAGTCTCAGAGCAGCTGAGTGAGAGTTGTGCTTCCTTGATTTTTCAATCTGCAGCCCTTTGTCATGGCCTCTTAAACCAATTCTTATTTTAGTTGGGTTTCTTTATATTTTCAGGTTACTGTTTTCAAGGAATAAATCTGGAAGCCTTGGACACTGTTGTTTAGATAAGCAGATGTGGTCGGTTGATTTACTGTGTGCATCTTTCTTAGATCTGAAGATTATTTGATTAAAGAACAGGCTTTGAGATACCCTGATTTTTCCACTGCACTAGTATCTCAGCATCTGCTTCCTGGCAGAGTTCAGAATAGACCTTTTTGAAAACTAAGCTTAATATTAGTGCCACTGATGCCATATTGGAGACAGGCAGCACCTTTTCTGTCAAGTTATCAAACCTACAGGTTTTCAAAAACCAGTATGCTACAAGGCAAATCTGTTTAGCAAGTAGTGTTTACTTTTGACTCAGAGCCACCTCTGTTCTATGGAATTTGTGTTGCACTTAAGAGTTAGGTGGTTGGATGGGAAATTTCAGTGGGATTTCCTGGTACACATAATACGAGCAGAATATTTGCACGAGGCAAGAGATACTCCATTAATTTCTTTAGGTTTAGGGGAGTCAGGCTCCAAATAATGCTCCAGTCATGGGTGAGGTTTTATAAAAGAGTATGGGAACAATGGAATCCCTCCTTCTTTCCCCCTGCTACCAGCCATGGTCTTGGATTGATAGGGTGAGCATGCTCCTTCTGCACGTTTCGGATCACAGCTAGCAACTTGCTCCTTTGACTTAGCACAACTTCGGTGCCTTTGGAAAGGGCTGGGTTCTGTTCTCATTTCATAAACTTCAGAGTTTGGTGAGCAGTTCCTTTTGAAAGTTTACATTAAATTTTCTGCCACTCACCTCCTCATATGGAACAGTTTAAAGGTCTCTGAAGCGGGTGCTTTACTCAGAAGTACTTTTGAAGAAGATTTTGTCCTTTCAGTCTCATCAGCTGTTACACTGGTCTGACCATGGCACGCGGACACAACATACTTACATCATCATCTACCTTTCAGTTGGCCACATAGTCCATAGCTGTGCTTGGGCTTGCTAATGAGCTGAGACCTACACCTCAATCACAGAATTTAAATCTGTGCCAAAGAATCAAAACATTTTCAAGCACTGTGAAGAGTGCGACTAAAAATGTTGACCCACTTGTTTCTGCGCAGCATAGGCAGTAAAATACTGTATTAAAAGCAATAGCTAAAAAATAAATTTTAAAAATGCAAGGCTATTAAAAAGAGAAAGAAATGCTGAATTAAGGCTGCTGAGTCCCATGGAAGAGGTTGTGCAAAGTCCTGGAAAGCAGTGGAGCTGTGGTGGAAGGTAGGTCCTGTGAAGTAGTATATGTGTGTGTGTTCCTCAGACTCTTCAAAAATCCAGCCCATGCTCCAGGAGTTAAGTGAAATCCCCCTCCCTCCCCTGCATTGAGCATATTCTGTAGTTTCTGCTGCCCCATCATGTTGCCTCCAAAACTCTGGAAACATATCGATCCCAAGGAGTTTGTTTCCATGAGAATTGTAACCTCCCAAGTCCTCCTAGAACTTCCTTTCCACTTTGTGGGCCTGTAAATGAGCACTTACAATTCAAGGGAAGTATCAGATTCAAACTCTGCATACAGAAAATAATTAGATGCTGTCCCTAAGCATATTTGGAGGGCTAAGCCTAGATCGTTGTATTCCAAATGCGTCCCTTATTCTTCCCTTAGGGTGGATGTTGATTACCTCAAAAGAAAATAACATTTACCACGTGGAACAGCATTGAGTTACCATCAGTGATTCAAACATGCACAAACAAAACCCACATTTCAGAATTCCCATTTCATGGTGCCTAGGTAGCCCAGACTATACAAGAGGGGTGGTCTTACAGTAGGCAGTGTATACTCTGTAAGCAGTGCTGATATTAATCTCAGCTGAGTGGTAAAACTCCAAGTAAAGTACTTGATGCTATCAAAATAAAGTTGCCAGGCCATCTTCCCCAACTTCGTAGTGACAGGGCAGGTTTTGGACACTTGCTAAGGTTCAGCAGTGACTGCAGGTCTGATGTCTGCGAAGGAAAATGTTTTCAACCATTCCTGTGAGTCTGTTTTCTAGAAAGGAGCAAAGGTGTGAGTAAGCGTCACTTTCCCTTTCTTTCCCAAGCTGGCGAAAGTGGCTATTGTGAAAGACCTCCCACTGTCTAGGACAGCACATCCCAGGGCAGAAGGAAAGAGGTTGATCCAAGAACCATCCTTAATGCAGCAGCCTTCCCCTTCCAGAAGAGTTCAGGGAGTTACTTGCATCTCCTTCTAGTGGCAGACAGGGATCTCATGATAATTGTCATGGGCTGTTTTTTTTCAAACAGATATTTGTGGTTTAACAATGTTTTTACAATCAGCTCTGGCCTTAATCTAATTTTAGGACTACTTCTTTTTTTTGAAGTGATGCCATTAAAATGCTCGTTTCATCGAGTCGAATGTGATGCTGTTTAACTGTGATATCTGTTTTTAATGTGGAGGTTTTGGCAATCATGAGTAGACTAGTGTACTCTGGCTCTTGATCAGTACCATCTACTGGAAAACAGCGTGAGACTCATGGAAAATTTTTGCAGGCTTTGCTAAGAATTTGTGCATCTCCTGTCATACGTGAATGGGAAATGACAGCCAAGCCTGGGCAATATGGTTTTGTTTCCCTGCAAGGTCTGTCCTGGCCTTCTAGTCATTGCTAGATGACCATGACGGTCCCCATGCCTGTGCAGTTCAACTGCTCTCACTGACCTTGTCTGATCACCAGCTTTGCCCTAATCTAACTGTCAAGGTTTAAAACAAACCCGTGTGCAACTGGAGCTCAAGTTTATGTAAGTACAAGCTTGAGAATGTATTATCATCAGTATCTCCATCTCAAAAAAATGCTTTATAGAGAAAAAGCCAGATGAAAAATAGATCAGAGCAGCAATGAAAGCCTCCAGTGCAAGGATTTAGTAGGTCAGCAGTTGGTCTGTTTACCACAGTCTCACTTAACCAGAGTACCTCTAGTTTTTATCTCCTAATTTGACCCAGGTTTCCACAGCAAGGGCATTTGTAGAAGAAATCAGTACAATTAGTTGGATTACTTGGAGACTTCTCGTGAGGTTGAGATGCATGTGGAGGGGGTATTTGGAATCTGGCAAAGACGTTTGTGATGCAAAACAACATCTACAGCAGGGTAAAGTGTTGCTAAGAAAATAATTGATAGAGATGCTATAAAACCTGAAAATTCGTATTCCAAGGGGAATTTAGTGTATCTAATAGTATTGCTAATAGCTGCTGTTTACCTCTGAGCCATTTAGAACTGGACCAAAATGCCAGCTGCCTCCTGGGAGCTGTAGAGAAGCCTGTGTGAAATTAACTGTAAGCACAAGTGACACCTTTGAGACACAGACCAGCGTAATGTGGAGTCACTGCACAAACCCATCTTATTGTCATATGTGAATCCTTGTCTCAGAATGTGGCTTCAAAATTGCACTAAGCCCGTCTGCATACAGACAGCTACTCTAAGGACTGGTCCATCCTGCCCAGCTGCATGTGCCAGCCGGTCCTTGGGCCACAGCAAGACCTTAGGCTGCCACACCATCAGCTCAATTTGATCTCAGCATGGTTTTAGTCCCTATCTGACCAGTGGAACTGATGGAAGGTAGCGGGAGAAACGGATGACATTCAGGTATGTCTTGTCTCCCAGTTCCATGGATCTCACACTGTGTTCATTCTGTATTGTATTTCCAATAGTTTGGGGATTTTTGTTTATTATTTGTTTGGGTTGTTTTTTGTTGTTTTTTATTGTCTGTTGCTATAGGTAAAGGAATTTATCAACGCAGAGCTCCTGGCTCACTTGTACTCTTCTGAGGACCAAAACACATTGATGGAGGAGTCAGTGGAACAGGCACAGAGGCGAGATGAAATGCTCCGCATGTACCAAGCGCTAAAGGAAGCGCTGGCGATCATCGGTGACATTAGCACAAGCACCGTCTCAACCCCTGCGCCCCCTCCTGTAGATGACTCTTGGCTTCAGCAGGCTCGCAGGTAAGGATCCTCAAATCCATGAGGCAATGAAATTCAGGCCAGCATTAGCAGCTCCCTCCCTTCCCTGCCTATTTTACAGGTCTTTGATGACGTTTGTGAGCATTTTCCCACCTACACGTATTTTATGGATATATATGTAAACACCAGACAAAGTATTTACCTCATAGAAGATGATCCAGTGGATCTGTAGCTTCTCTGATGCTTCACATAGCAGCCACTTCTGTCGCCTCAGTGGTGGATCCATGAGGTCTCTTCTTGAAGGTTGTTAAGAGTAATTCAGCATTTCAGGCTCTGTGTCCTAGAAAACCCACTCAACAGGACGTTATTAGAATTCCAGTATTAAAACCCATTACACTGACCTCTCTGCTCATATGCTTATTTGTGAGGCATGATGTCTGTGGGAAAGGGAAGTGTGAGGTGGAAGTATATGTGGTGCTCTGATACTGACAGCAAAGGGAAATGCCAAGAAAAAACAGTTGTCACAGGCATAAAAATGTTGTAACTTCTGTTATAAAATAGTAAAATAAACCAAATCCCAAAGCCCATCTCACTGAACTTCTGAAATCTCTTGGTATTTCACTAGATCACCTCCTCCAAGTCCCTCAACTCAGAGGAGACCTACATTAAACAATCCCCCAACCAGACCTTTATCTGGCCGAGGACCAGCTCCTGCGATCCCATCTCCAGGCCCTCAGTCAGGAGCTCCCCCAGTCCCATTCCGCCCAGGACCGCTGCCTCCATTTCCAAGTGGTGGTGAAACACTTGGAGGACCTCCCCAGGTTCCCTCTCGGCCAACCCGCGCTCCTCCCAGCGTCCCAAGGTAAGATGTCTTGTCTTCCTGGTGGTGGGCATGGTTCTCTCCCTCTAGCATAACAGACAGGTGCGGCACTGTGTCAGAACGTTGAGCACCGTTGTTGAACAAGGCTTGTAGCAAAGCCAAATTGGGCATTCCCTGCAGACCTCCAGAAGCATTTTAAGGAACCATTTTTTTAGCACAAATAGCATTTTCTGAAAGGATAGAAAGCTTTTTCATGGAAAGAAAAAAAAAGCAGTCAGTCTTTTTGAAGATCCCAGATTATCTGCCTTACATTAAGACACCCTGTTCTGGTTGTGTTGTGCCCACCTAGGGGTTCCTGAGGGCAGAACCAGAAGGGTGGGTACACCAGAGGTACAGTGACTCACTCCTGCCATTCTGAGTCCTCACCAGAGGAAGTAATGGCTCTTCTGGGAGGAAACAACAACAAGCATTGTAGAACCAGTGGAACAAACTCCTAGGAGCCTGACTTTTGTTCCACAAGGCAAGTAATTTAAAGCCCGTTGGAAACAGTCCATAGTCATCTAACAGAGCACATCTTACAGTACAAAACAATTAGTTAAGGAACAGGATTTTCATCTCCACATTGTTTCCTTTCCTTCCCAGGGCTTTGCATTTATCAGTACTTTTTAAAGTAGATTTGCATACTTTATCATTAACTTTTTAATGTAAATTATATGAATAAAATGTCCTTAATATTTGTTTTCACAATGACATAATACATATAATACTTCTCTCTCTGTATATATACATGAAAGCCTGTGATTCTAACAGCTTTGGTAACTTCCTAAATGATGAGAGGCAATGTTGGAACAAAGCCATTTTTAATAAATGAACTGTTACATTAAAATTAGTCACAGCTTGCAAAAGAAATGCCAGTTAAATTGAAACAAACAGAAATGATGTAAATTTTCAGGTTTAGAAACAGTAATTGAGGAGTAAGCCTTTGGAGAAAAACTGGCTTCTAATTAGGTGAGATCTGCTGTAGTTGTCAGTAACTTAAATTTGAGGCTTGTTGTTTCTCATCTAATTACCCTTTATCATATGAAGAACAAATAAATGAGGTTATCAAAGGAATCAAGTATTTTTTATATATTTTCTATGAAAAGGACGTTGTTGCTTGTGTCACTGCCCGGCCATGATATGCACTCATTTGTCCTAGCGGGTATCCCATAGCTTGCAGTAGGACCGCTGGGGACAAACCCAGGTTTGCCTTTCTGGGAACTAAACTGGAAAGTGAAGACTCTATGCAGCATCCCCTTACTGGGAGAGCCTGGGACTGAACCGGGGGCACTGGCCCTGGAGTTTCCCCTGTGCCCACTAAATCACACAGTAGATGCAGAGATGAGGTCGAGCGCGTGGTCGGTTGTACTACTGGAGAGAACCATAGCTCCCTGGCACCCCTCGCCTTGCAAACCAGCATGTCTCCATCCTCCTGCCTGCCTGTGACTTTGCATGAATGCTGCTTTGCTGGGGTGGCTCGCCAGGAGCGTGTCTGATGATAATCTTTTTGATGCTGAAGTGACAGGCGGCATGGAGACCCTGCAAGGAACTTTCTAGCACATCAGAGACTCTTGGGTAAGCAACCCGCAAGCCAGTTCATTTGGGGCTGCTGCTGGCGGCGTCCGACGCGGTGGCTGATAAAGGAGGTTGGTGTTTTTAAAATGCTGTAGCTGGATCTATAGTTGAACATACGACTGCCTGACAGTTCCGTGGAAAAAATATCTGCAATCCACATCTTCTGGACTGGGTCCTACATGTCTTTTTCAGAGCTCTGAGAGCCTCAGACATAGAAAAAAAAAATCTCTCGGCTGCTTAGGAATGAAGGAAGGGTTCAGCCGTTTTGCTGAAATTTCAGGTTTCTCCTGCTGACTGAACTTGGAGAGAGGAAATCCCAGGGAAGGGGCTGCAGGGGAAATCACCTGGGGGGGCGGGGGGAGCAGTGTGGCCGGCTCCTGCGCCTATTAAATGTTTCTTTTGAGCCCTGGAATTTCTGCTACGCTTGGTCTGGTTTTAATAACAGCCTTTGCGGGATCATAGGAAATTGACTCAGAAAATGGGTCTGAGATATTAAAAGAGGGGGGAAAAATAGTTTTGAGGAAGAGTTCCTGTGGAAAGTGGAGCTTTCTCCGTGACTTATTTTTGAACTCGGGCTTTGTGCGCTGAGAGCTCCACCACCATTTTCTGCAATGATTCCTTGAAGTGTCAGGGTCTCCCATGTCTAGGGAAATAGTTTAGCTTCCTGAGAAGAAGAAAGTTGTATTTTTAGAGTTTGTCTAGCTTCCCAAAGAGCTTTTTTCTGTTGCAGCCTCCGTCACTGTCACATGGACCTGAAAATCCTGACATGCTGGGGAAATATAAACTCCTTATTTTCTCCTGTTCTGCCTTAAGATTAAAAAAATACCTCACCATAATTTTCAGGCGTAAGATTTGGACTGTCCTTTTCCAATGAGTGGATGAGCACACGTGTGGAGAATTGGGTGCTTTATAGTGAGATATGGCCCCGTCTTTAAAAAAAAATCTTCCCCCCCCACTTTATTAGCATTTAATCAAAAGAATTGTATGGTAATGGCGAGCTCTCAGCATTTTCTCGCTGTTCCTTGCTTACTGTACGGGGAAAGGAAAAGGGTTAGGGGAGCAGGACATGATTTTCTTCCTTGCTTCATTCTGATTTTAAAGCTGGTTTGGGTTATGTGCTCTGAATATTTCTGTAAGGAAACAGAAACTATTTGCATGATACATGCCTTTTTTAATTAATCCCACTTGAGGTGGGTGGATCTCTCCCAGCAAAGCCTGTGAGTAAAGGCCCCTGGCTTTAAGGGCTCAATGCCAAAGCATATATGATTTGTGAAATATTCCCCGCTGCCAGAATTTAGATTATTCCCCTTCTCTCTTAAAAGGCTGCAGTAGTATTTTGAAAGAAAATGCAGCTGTGTGCTCGCTTTGGTAAGATGGCTTTAAGCAGGCACTAGAGCCACTTCAGCTTACCATGATGTGTGTTTGCCTGTTGGAAAGCCTGATCTTGACCAATCTGAGTTCTACTGGGGAGGCTTTGATCGATGGCTTTTAAATGGCCTCAATAGGAATCTCAGCTTTGCTAAAAGGAAGGAAAAAGAAAAAAAATTTAAAAAAAAGGAATTGTAAATGTTTTCCTTCTGTCAGGAGAGCCCGTGGTGTTAGTGGGTGCTCCCCTTTTCTCTCCGTGTCCTACTGTGGGCTCACGAAGGTTTCTCAGCAGAGCACCGGAGGCTGTTACTCACTCTGCCATTAAAACATACCCTGGGACCTGGTTAAACACGGGGGTCTTGAAGGGCTGGACCGTCTGCTTAAGCAGGCAGGGACAAAAATGCTCTCGAGCATGTGTGTCTTGCCCTCTGGCATGCTGCTGCTCGGTCCTTGGGGGCTGAGGGTGGTCTGTATGTGTGAGGCAAGCGGCAGGGAGAGAACTCACGTCGTGCTGTTCATGCGCAGCACCATGCCCTCCCTACAATCCAACTCAACCCACAGCCAGGCAGCACTGAAGGAGAGATGGCTGCTCTGCAGCTATGTTTGAGGCCAATTGCATGGGCTGTTGTGTTTGTAACTACTCCACATTGTAAACCATCACTGCATATTTCTGCAAACCCATCACAAAAAAAAAAAAAAAAATTCACTTACACTTGACAGTAACTACAGTTAGAAATTTCCAATGTGAGAAACGCTGCAGAAAGCATCACTGCCTGACAATTCCTGCTCCTTAGGCTCTGAACTCAGCTCTCTAGTTGTCAAATACAAACCATTAAGTGACTCTCCTGTGATGGATATTTGTGGATTAGAGTTCTTTGGAAAGGTTTAATATAACATCTAACCCTGTGTATTGAAAGATAAGGGGATCCCCTGCAAAAATTGTGTGTGATCCTCTGATTAAAATCTGTCACAGTGTATAGACATGTAAGGTGAGAGGGGTTATCCTGCTTGAGCCTGGGAATCTCCTCTCTTCTCAGAGTTTGGCCCTGCAGCCTTAAAAGCTTACTACTCTATTATTAATGGAATATAAATAATAATTAAGTAGCCATTGCTTCGAACTCTTTTGGCAGGATGAGTAAGTGCCCACCTTAAAGCATTTGCATGCTGAGCTGGGTGATCTCAGTCTGAACACCCAAATAGAAGGGCACAGCTCTGTCCAGCAGTATCATCCATTCGTCCCCTTTGAATGGATCTTCAGGGAAGGTTGTATTCAAAAAGTATAACCAGCACTTAGGGGCGTTTCGTGCAAGCAAAGAGACAAGAGTGTTATATAGAGGGATTTCAAAATCCTGCTGAATTTCAGAGGAAAAAGAAAGCCAAGGAATAACTAATTTAATTCTTCATTTCCTGGCTGTGATCAAAAGAATATACAGTTACCTGGGTGATGCAAAGCCAGAGCCCATCACAGGAGGGGATGCTGCTCTTCCATAGTCAGTATATTTCCATCTCTATCTGTCCAAATGACCCCAAAATCACAAGACATACGAGAATATCAGTTATTCTTTCTGTGATTTCTGGCCTGGGGGAAGACAGCCATGTGTAATTTGTCACCAGTCTAATTTACATTTGTTGAAATGCACACCCAGTAATACGTTCCTTTTGCTGCTGGCTGCTTCAAGCAGGAGGCTCCATTTATTTTCCTTTATCTCTTAGAAAGGAGCTCTGCTTTTCCCCCTCCTCCACTGGCTGCTTTAGCACTACTTTGCTTTCCCTTTTTTCTGCCCTTCCCTCGCTGTCCCTTTCCTGACCATCTTCCTCTTTCACATTCTCCCTTCTCTTGGTTTCCTGCCCGGTACATATGTCTCCCTTCCACACGTCTTCCCTCCTTTTCCTTCTCGCTGTCTTCTCTTGGTTTCTTTCCAACCTATCCCTTCCCTGGCACCTCTGTAAATCTGTCTCCTGCTCCTTGCATTTCTGTCTCCTTTCAAAGCTCTTCAGACAGTTTTCAAACCATAAAACGTGCTGTTTGGCAATCTTTGTCACTGGCTGTGACAACCATTAGAAACAAGGGCTACACAAGGTAGCTTAGCCCTACTGCCATGTGCAAATACCAGCTGAGCAATACTGGGGTCGGGTCCTAACAGAAGCAATGAAAGAAGCTGCATTCTAAATGAGGTTCAATATTGGAGGGATTGGACAAAAGCAGGTCACGAGAGGCTTTAAAAACATGTAAAATAGCACAATACAACAACTCCTGTGGTTGTGTTATGATTCTGCAATATCGGTTTTGTGAGAAATTTGGAAGGGTGTTTGCACAGAACTGATTCTTCAGCTGCCTGAATTGTAATGCCGATAGAGATCCAGGAGAGTCTCCTCTTCTGCTCCAGGAGCTTCACTGATTGCTGCCCCTGAAAGGATGGCTTTCTTCTTGACTTTGTTCGCTGCCTTCCTTCATGTGCCTCTCCTCCAGATGACTGTCCTGAAGGTCAAGTAAAACAAAGTTCATGGGATGTCACATGCTGCAGCCTAGGTACATTATCTGTTCCCTCAGCATCTCCTTTCATCAGCCAGGGGCAGGCTCTCTACTTCCCACCTTCAGTGGTCCAGGAATTTTCTGATGGGCAGTGAAAAAAATGTATCTGAAGAGTCACTTGCTCTATGTGGTGTTTAGGTTTGATCTTACTGCATCTCAGGTAGTTTTGATTGTCTTTAGTATTATTCCTGAGCTACTTGGTCCTGCCTTACTCAACAAAAAAAGAGGTGAACTAGGAGAGATCCATTTGATTGCAACTCTTGCTAGTTACTTTGAAAGTTCAGCCAAGAGCATCAGGCTGGGAGATGGCTCTTCATGGCTCTTGGTATAGACCAGTTCCATGTGATGGGGAAGGGCAAGTAAAAATACAAGATAGATTAAGAGAGAAAAAGAAGGAACCGGAAAGGAGTTGAAAGAAGTGATTCTGGAATAAAGATGATGATGTGGAAGCTTTCTTTGGGAGTGTCAGCTGGTGAACTGGGTGAATAAGTAATTTATTCTGCTATTTCTTTTTTATTTCCTTAGTCTTTTCTCTCCAAGATGCTGTTAGCAGAAGGAAGTGGATTTTATTTTTAGTGTATGTCAACTTCATAAAGTCAAGTCAAACCAGAAATACAGGAACCTGAAAACGCATTTTTGTCCCCAGTAATTATTTAATCTCAGAACAAAGTAGTTTAACAACAGTTGCCAAGAAAGCTATCCAGGATTACAGCAGGGGTGTTTAGCAGGAAATCCTTGCCTTGTCTGGAAGAGTGGGCATTTCTAGCTTTCCTCATGCTAGAAGATAAATGTATGACTGTAAATAGAGAGAAAGATGCGATGATTTGAACATCCTGAACCTGCAGGAACCTTGAAGGGCTCTCCTTGACACCTGCCTGTCCCCTGCAAGCTGTATTGGGTCGTTAGTGAATGAGGGCACTCAACAGCCACATTAACAACACTGACACTAATAATCACATTAGCTGACATTATGGACAAGAAGAGATGCAACTCCAGCTGGAGGTGACAACCAGGATGTTTGCTCCCTTCCTAGCACCAAGGTAAGTGAAGAGGAAAGAGACAGAAAAGCAGAGAAAGGTCCAAGTTGAGTAGGAATGAAGAACAGAGTGAGCAGAAGCAGATTTGGTGTTCAAAGACAGGGTATGTGGCTCATGCTGATGCTGAACAGTGCAGTTAAACACAGGCCCCTACGCAAGACTTGAGCCACCATACAAAAATGTAGATGTTCTTCCTGCTGATTTAGTGTCCCTTTTGTTGTTATCTTCTGTGGGCAGAGGAAGGTAGAGCAGCCCTCCTAACTCCCTCTTCCACGGCAGTTTAGATTCTCTTTTACACCCTGACCTAGGGTTTCTGAAAGGTTGGGATGGTCTTCCAAAACAGATGCACGCTTACTTGCTTGGTGTGTTCCCCACTGAAGGGCAAACTAGAACATATATAGTTTGTTAAGAATAATAGTCTCTTGGTCGCTCCATCGAATCAATATTTTTGTTTATTCAAGCTATTTCATGTATGACACATTAATTCCTTGAAATGACCAATTAAAAATGCAGCACCTGAATAAACATACAAATATATTTACATATGTGTGTGTGATAGATGTCAGTTTATGATGGTCATATAGAAAACGTAGCTTGAGTTGCAAATGATAAATTAATCTAGTGGAGCATCATGTTTTGAACCTCTTTGCCTCCGAAGGGAGTATCTGGATGAAGTTAAATCACACACAGTGGAACCTCAGTGACCCTAATTCTGTGGAATTGTGTTAGCATTTGAATTAAGGGAGATTTATACCACTGCAGTGTGGTGGTGGCTACTGAAAGGACACGTTCTTCCCGTTCAGTCTCATTGATGTTTGCCTCTTTCACTTAAAAGAAGTGGGTATCAGATAAAACTGCATACCCTAACAACTTCAACTTGCTAACACTTCACACACAAATTCTTCCACTGAGTATCATGCAGCTGGGTCATCTGAAGTAGTGAGGTTCAGCTGGATGTGTATCCGTACGAGCATCCGGCAGTGCGGTCACAGCACGCCGTCCATGCGCCCGTGGAGCCCAGTAGGTATGTGTTCAGCTGGAGCGCGGTGTCGGAACCGGTGTGCATCCCTGAACACTGTGCTGTGTGCCTCGGGCTTCCGTTCCTGACTTGCCCACCGACAGGAATCCTGTGGGAATGCTTAATAGAGACACTTCGTGTCTGACAAAATCATGTTTTTCGGTACGGAAGAAATGTGAGAAATTTCCACTCTCTTGGGCCACTATGTTGGGGCAAGGAACCATCTCAGAGAGATATTCTCCAACTACTTTATTTTTTCCTTTCATCACCACTGTGTGCTGTTTCTCATTTCTCCCATAATCATCATCTTCTCCTGATTCTTGTCCACAATTCCTGCTTCACTTCTCTTAATGTCATCATCCTTTTTCCACTTTCCCTACTTTCTTTTGACCTGTGTCACTTGTATCAAAAGCCTTTCCTCCTCTTCGTTTTCCCACTTCCACTCGAGATCCCTTCTCCTCAGTTGATGTTCAGGAGACTGCATTAGCCATGCTGCAGCCACTGCAGACCAGCAGGATTGTTAAGTATGCACAGATTGTAGACTGTCTAATCAAGCTTTGCCTCTGTTCTTCAACCATGATCACTACAGCAGCTTCACTTCTGGTTTGGTTTTTCTTTCAAATCCAGAGGCAGGTGGAAGTTGAGAGGTACCATGTAGGAGTTAGATAGATTGACATAAGCACTGAAGAGTAGAGGCTAAGCTGTACGGGTCTGTGGGATCTTACTGAGACAGAGAAAACTGTATCAAAATAAATGAGNTCAACCATGATCACTACAGCAGCTTCACTTCTGGTTTGGCTTTTCTTTCAAATCCAGAGGCAGGTGGAGGTTGAGAGGTACCATGTAGGAGTTAGATAGACATAAGCACCGAAGAGTAGAGGCTAAGCTGTACAGGTCTGTGGGATCTTACTGAGACAGAGAAAACTGTATCAAAATAAATGAGTCAAGACAATATTGGTGATAGGAAAAGGGGAAATGGCCTCAAGCTGCACCAGGGCAGGTTCAGATGAGATGTTAGGAAGAAAGTCTTCCCCCAAAGAGCTGTTGGGATGTGGCACAGGCTTCCCAGGAAGGGGTTGGAGTCCCCCTCCCTGGGTGTATTTAACAGACGGGTAGATGAGGTGCTCAGGGATATGGTTTAGGAGAGGACAGAATTGTTTGGACTCAGCAGGGCTAAAAGTCTTTTCCAACCTTGTGATTCTGTGATTATAACTATCCAAGAACAAGCCAGTTAGTCTCTAAATAAATCACCCAAACAAGAAACTATATTTGTTCCTCACCTGAGACCAGCCAGTCCTTTACCCTCTCGCTGTTTTGTGAGAGGGTAAAGGTTTGTGTCGTCACATGAAATGATGAAATGATTTGCCCACAGCCAGTCTTAAAGCTGCTTAGAGATTTTGTTTAAATGTTTTCTCCTTAAATTCTGCAAAGACAGTGTCACACATCGCGGTACTCTGAGAGGGCTGCGTTACAGGGAAACCAAGATCATGGAAAAGGGAGAGAACAGGAGACTTTTGTTTGCAATTTCAGATCTATAGGATGTATCACAAGGTATAGTTACGCACATGCCTTCCCCAAATGTTCTCTGGTGTCCACAAGCAAACAGGAATGTAAAATGTACGTGTAAGTAAAAGCCTTTTATTTGGAAGTAGGTTGGCTGTGCTCTGGGAGAAGCCATCTTCGGAGCGGGGCCTCCCGAGGTAATTACAGCCATGCTTTACTGAGAGCCTGTTTTGTGGACTCGGTGTGCGGAGCGATAGCGCTTCTCAAAAGGCGAGTGCTTGAAGAGCTCCCATATGTTTCTGATCGAAATTTTACGTCTAGACTTGCTTTATTTAGTTTCTTTTGCTCCGAGTTTGCCTAGCTAAAGCTTTTAAGAGTTCTTTTAAAAGTGGAAAAATGGGGTGTGCTGCTTAGGTTAAAAATAAGCGTAAAACTTTTCTGTTTCTGTATGGGAGTAAGAGTTATCCTCTGTTCAAAACCCCACTGAGCTCTTCAAAGGAGGAGTCTCTGCACCAACATCAGGGAGTTATTAAATACATACTTAGCCCACAATTTTCATTGGTAAATTCTTTATGTCTGCTTAATGTGTGCTAGTTAGAGGGACTGATTCTTTCTGCAGACTCGTTTACTCAACCCTGGGGACCTATGATCTCCTGCCCCTTTAGCACTAACTTTTACAAACAGTTTCCCTTT
>VXBZ01008084.1:1459466-1474797 GCA_013399135.1 Heliornis fulica | reverse complement strand
GAATTACCACAGCAGTGATATTTTTATAAGGAGCTTTCTATGAATCAGGAGCTGCCTCCAGGGCCTGGGAACAGCTCGGCACCGCGAATGCACCCCCGGGCTGTCGGAGTAGGTCTGATAACGCGGAGAAAGCGCGGTCTACGCTGTCTCTACCGCTATCATCTTCTGGCCTCAGACTAAACATTGAATTGGGCTTAGTCACATATTTGCTCACTGACATGGCAGCTGGATGCCGAGCAGGGCTCTGGGGGAGGTTGTTTTCCGCTGGTTTTCGCCTGATCTGCCCACAGCCAGGCTGGAGCTCCCCCTGCCGCTCTGCACTCCGGGTTGCTGCCCCTTTTTTTCCATGTTACCCCACATTTGGAGGGTCTGACAATGCTGATTGACGTCATTTTCGCTCGGAAAGCGATGGTGGCAAAATCCCGCTAGGTTCTCTTTAGAGCTGTGTTTTACAGAGGTGCCTGGAACAGAGGGGAAAGGGGCTGCATTTGCAAGGAGCAGCACAGCGCTGGTTGCTGGCTTTGTTATCTCACAGTGTTGGTTTGGGTGCTTGGGGTTCTGTACCCCTCCATTCCCGGGGAGCACTGGCACTCCCAGCCACTGCTTTGGATGGGGAGAGAGGCAAGAAATTGGGATGAGATTACTCTTAGAGGAATAAAAAGGCCTGAATCCTATTCCCAGTGTGGAAAGGGCCTCATAATGACTTGTCACTTTGACAGGGAGGTCTAGTGACAGGCAACTTCTGGGCTTGACCTTTCCTTCACTTTGTCTTGAGCTTTGGCTTGTGCCGTTGTTAGTGCATGCCAGTGGCTAATGGAGCCAAGGTGTACCCTGAGCTGAACCTCATGCTGTGCTCTGCCTGGGGGCTCAGGACCACAGCCTGGGGAAACAGACACTGGAGACCTTTTCATGTCTTTTCCCAAGTCGCTGTCTTTTCCCAGGCATCTGCCACTCTTCTGGAATGCATCACTGATTTCCAGGATGCAGCTCCCACTCCCCAATCCACAGTGCTTGGGGTTAAGAAGCTGGCAGGAAGCCCTGTGCAACTGCTTTGGGAGCCAGACAGCACCCTCACCAGGCAGAGGAGAGGGACTGGAGCTAAGGGGAGGTCTTGCCTGTTCCTCCCATACATCCCTGTCAGCACACGTTGGGAAGACCCACACAAGTGTACGTATGCAGAGCGTCCCGGATAGACATGTGCATCTCTGCACGGAGGTACTCGCTGTTGAGACCTGGACTGGGCTTGACTGGAAATTCAAAGTAGTGGTCAGAGTGCAAAAACAGCTCTGGTCTGAGGAGGAAATGGGGCTCAGACCTGATTTTGGCCCGGGTTTGGTTTGACTGATTATACCCAGGAAACTCTCCCACTGCGCTCTCCAGTTTCTGATCCTGCTGGGCTAAAGAGCAATTTGACTAAATTACAGTGCTTTAATCCAGTGTGCTGCATTCAACCCAGTATTAAAGTGCACACTTGGGCTTGTATCTTTTAAATTCGATACGAAGACAGCTGTATGCATTTTCCCTTGTTTGTAAATTGTATACACATGATACGAAGTTTTCAGTAAGCGCTAAACAATGCAATGTGAGGCATTTCAACAAAGGAAGAGTTTAATGCAACCCAGCAGAAATGCAGAGCCTTAGAAGTGGTTCTTTATGAAACTACACATTTTGGAAACGGGTCCAGAAGACCTACACTGGAGCAACACAAGAAACAATAGTTAACCCAGCAATGTTTTTTCTGTAAGAAGTATATGCCATGAGGAAATTATGTTTTGCCTTTTTTATTTTTTTTTCAGCTTGTTGATTTACTTGAATGCTTCGGTTGGTGTAGTTTGTATTTGTTGCATGTTAGGGATTAAAATTCCCATTTCTTCACCAAAAAAGAATATTGTCATACAAGACACACTTTGAGCCAAGCAATATTTTTTTTGTCAACTGTAAATTTGTCTCATATATGATGCTCCAGTTCAAAGAAGATTAATGCATTGTTGCATGCTTTTCATCTTCTGTTTAGCTTTAACAGAATGAGACGTGTTCCCTTTGTAATCTTCAGAGCCAGGTAGTGGTTCCTCCTTCCACAGGTGGAGGACAGCGTTAGAGAGGGCTGCACGATTTGTCTCGGCCAGTAACTATGTCTGATGAAGCTGGGTGGGACCTGAAGAGCCCTTGGCTCCGCACCCTGTTCATACCCCGGGTTCGTGCCCCTCACGAGGCAGCTGTGTGCTCCCATGGTGATCTGGGCTGGGTGGAGGAGTAAAGAGAGAGCTCGTACTTCCTGGTAAAGAAAGTGGGGAGCAAAATCATTGTGTAAGAGAGGGACTGGAATGACTGCAGCAACAAGGTGGTGTTGGAGAGCTAGCGGAGGGAGCAGGGTGGCTGTAAGGAACAGTCTCTCTGGTACATCTGTATAGCTCAAAGTGTGTTGGGCAGAACTGTCTGAGCTGGTGAAGGTGCTCGAAGCCAACCAGGTATTGTCTGCTCAGACTCAGGCAGGCTGTGGTCAGTGGTGGCATGTTTCAGCCCAGATGGAACAGGGCATTGACAAAACACTCCTTGTAACTAAACTGACAGAGGTATCCCCACACAGTGCTATGGACCACAGACCCTAAATACACACAAAAATGCAAGAGGCAACTAGGTAGTTGCCAGGTGAAAGCTGTTTATGACCCCTGAAGAGTTGAGTGAGGTGAGGGAGGGGAAGGTTTCAGCCTAGACTACCTCTGCTCAGTCTGGGCTGCAGGTGGAACATGCTCAGTGATTGTACCACTGCTGTCTTCTCTTGCACTGTGGTCTCTTACCAGATGACAATGCACCTGGAATTAAAATGTGGAGAGTTGCAGTACACAGGAGTCTGTGCTGAATCAGCCAGGTGAAATAGGGGAATAAATACCCATCGTGCCTTCCAAAAAATGTGAGACTCCCTTAGCAGTTACTGAAGTTGACAGAGGAGCAGTTACAGGTGAACGAATCTAGAAGCCACAGCCATGGCTAGAGTTTTCATAACCGGTCATCGATACAAAGCTTGGAATTTGGGCCTCAAACTCAGGCATATCAGCATGGCTCCAGTCTGCCCAGCAGTGCAAGGAGCTGCAGGTTTTGCTGCTTCTGCAAACAGAAGCTGAAGTCACCACAGGCTGTCTTCTCCAGTCCAGCTGCCTCCTCTGAAACGTTCCTGTAAGTCCGCTCTGTGGTTGTACAGGCTGGGACTGACCCCTGAGAAAGCAGAGTGGAGAACCTTGAGGCCATGAAGTGAAGAGCTGTCCAAGAGCCAAGGCATGGTATGCATGTGGCAAGCCTGTTGCTTTGTTCCTTACTGTGGATGCTTAGGGCTGTCGGTGCACTGGGAGTGATTGTTGTGTTTGGGTGCATCTGCATGTTCACAGAGGGTGAACACAATGGGAAGAGGTGAGGGTTTGTTCTCAGTGTTTGTGCTTACTGTTTCTTCTCTCTCTCTCTCTCTCCAGTCGAAGACCACCCCCTTCACCTACTCGTCCCACTGTAATTCGTCCGTTAGATTCATCCCTGTTAGACTAAAAGAAGTTTCTGGCATGTCACTCACTGTTAACCAAATATGTGGAAGCAAGTTGCTTGATAACCATTGCAATAACCAATGTATAGTCGCATGTACGGACACCTATCGGCAAGTAACCAACTTCACTGATATACTCTCTGTCCATTCCACGTAGTTCACGAGGTCTTAAATGTTTTGGGAATGTCTGCACTGCTGTGACTTTTCCCTCTGCAGTAGCTGATGTTGTCTAACTTACTGACACACGTGTTCACCCAGGCAGCTGCGCCCACAGTCTCGTACTGTCGAAGGAGGGCTTGACTTCTTGTGTGTTTGTACACGTGTCAATGTGCTGCTTTGTTTCCTCTCGTCTGAAAGGAATCCTGCTTTTGTTTGTGCCTTTCAGGGCTTCTGTTATTTGGAAATACAGAGTTGTGTCTCTGGGCAGAGAAAAACAATGGGGGTTCTTATCGAGCCCTTCTAAAGGCCCCTCACTTCCATGTTTTGGAAGCTTGCTGGATGGCTGCTCCTATAATATTTCCTTATCCAAAGTCTAGTTTTGAATGAATTGTTGTTGAACAAGAAGGGTGTGTATGGGACAACACGTGTTTTACTTTCTTTCCACGTTGGTAGTTGACATGCAGTGTTGGTGGGGTGGTTGGTGAGGACCAGGCTGCGGTGCCCCATCTTGCAAAGCTCAGTGTGGAGCTTTCTCACTCTGCAGCATGGATGGTGTGGAAGGGTGGTTTGAAGAGCTGCTACAGGACAGAGCAGTGTATGCCAGCTCGCTTTGTCCTCTGTCAGTGCTTGTTCACATGCGTACTCGCGCTGAACTCAGGGGAAGCCTTGGGGTATGTGAATGCACATAGTGTGTGTAAACGTACTGGGCATAAGGATGCAGACAACTGGGTGTTGCTATTCGTCATTATGTAAAGCAGGAGGAGGAACAGATTTACACACAGCTGTAAATGGGCTACTGCTCCTCTGCCCTCCTCTGTGTGAGCCAATTCACAGAACTGCAGCCTAGATCCTCATCTGAGCTTTCCAAGGGTCCATTTTGGGACTGAGATGCTTGCTCACACCAGCGGATAAAGTTCTGCTATGCTCCCTGTGCAAAGGTTTTTCTCTTTGCATCACTTGAAGCCCTGCACACCTCGGCTAAGGGTTCCTTTCTCCCACTGGGAACTGAGAAGTGTCCAGCTGTGCATCCTGGCAGTGTGTTACTTTGGCAGATGGTCACTTGCAGAGGTCCTCTCTGCTTGTTGTTTTACACATTATCTATTAATGTGTTACAAAAACCTGTTGACTTAACTGCATCACTTCACTGTAAACACTTAGGGTCAGTCTCACCCTTGTAGCTTTAAACTTACTGAGTCTACAGACTTTAAAACTAGAGATGAAGTTGCCGTTGCATCTTCAGAAAAATTTAATTGCTGTTATTACAACTGTGGTCACATGTCCCTAGGCAAAGCAATTGGTGGTTTCAGAGGCTCCCAGTACAATCAGTCTAATAAATCCATTTATTGACACTGCATGTGCCTCTCCAGTACGCTGTAGCCCCGTGGTTAGGAAGAATCCAATCAAAGAGCCACAACAAATGGTGATTTAGCCTATTAAGTATTCCCAGACTGCTGATTAACTAACCGTTGTGTTCACCACTGAAGCAAGTCGTGTTTCAGTTTGCAGGAGACATGAATTTGGGAAAGCATCACTATTTGTGTGTTAGCTTAGCTTTAATTTCCTGTCACACCTCATGCTCGAGGTACACACCTGGCGAGTCTAGAGGTCAGCCTCTGAAGGACAGAGAAGATGGAGTTTGCCAGAGCGCCGCCATCTTGGTGATCTCGGAAGACTGCTAAAGTGGCCAGTGTTTGTGTGGAGAACAGGCCTCGATCCCCAGTGCCAAGCACACAGAACAGCTTTCAAGGGAAAAAGAAAAAGGGTTGCAAACCTGCAGTCATATTGATTTTTACTACATAAAAAAATACCATATTTTGATGATTTTTCTTTTGCTCTATGGTATTCCACCGTGTAGCATCTATGAGATGTATTTTTATAGCTATGTTTTTAAAGCAAGCCTGCGTACCTTTGGTCAGCACCCTGTTCCTGACTGGCAGCTGCCTGCTGACAGAAAGCCAAGCTCTGCCTCCACTTCAGCCACAGAAAGTCACTTTAACCCCAGATTTTGAGATTCATTCAGTGACACTGCAAGGCCATGGTCCAGGTTTATCCCACCGTATCCTGAACACTTGACTTAGTTGCCCCAGGTTCCCTGTGTTCAGTGGCAAGCAGCAGCACCTCCAGAAGGTGACTCAGCCTGGTGTGACTGCATGGGAGGTGAGGGTGGTAATGCCAGTAAGGTGAGAGCCTCAATTAGATGACATAGATCCTGGCCTAAAAACATGTTTTTAAATCCTTTGTTGTTGAGACTCATTAATTTACTTTAATGACTGTTTCTGTCAAGAATAAGGAAGCAGGTAGTGCAGTTCAGCACTGTCCTCACCTCTGCCCTCCAGTAAACTGCATCCCTCAGCAGTAGTGCTGGACTGTGAATGAAGCTCTCAGAGGTGATTTACCCGAAAGAGGAGGTGGCAGGGGTGGTGAAACACCTGTGGCCCCACTGTTGGCACCGGCCGGTCGTGAGACACAGCTGCACCACCTGCCCTTCCTCTGCATCCTCATTCAGCTCCCGTCTGAACCTGTCCCCGCACCTGAAACACAACACTTCAAGGCATGCAGGTTAATAATCAGCCTTGAGCACAGAGCCAGAGTGCGATGGGTTTACCTCGAGCTTCTTGCATATACGCTTTTCAGAATAAACTCCTTAGGATTGTTGTTTCTAGAAAAAAAAGCAAAGTGCTTCTCAAGAAATTCCCACGCCTGATTAAGTACGTACTGTCCTCCCAACCTCGGCTATTTCCTCCTGCTGTGCAGTGCCTGGAGCCAGTTTGTTTGTCCCACTCACTCCTGCTGCTGGTGAGTCGCGTCTCTGCTGTGCCCTGTTCTCAGAGGAGCAGCCTTGGCAGCAGCTCACTCCACGCCTGAAGGACAACAGGATGAGCACCCTGTGGATCTGCTAGAGGGACCGGCCACCTCCGACTGGCCACCGTCTCCTCCACAGACACCCTTACACAGGGCGAGCTAAGCCTGTTGGTTACTCTCCCTTTCTCTGACTGCTTCTGGGAAAACTCGGGTGGTTTCCAGGAAGCAGTGGACATGCCTGCTAAGCAACAGCAGAGTTTCTGGTCGTAGGTGAGGTGTGTAATCAGCTGGGTGATGTATGTAGTTAAGGAGGGCACTCATCTAGTACTGCATTTAGGCTAAGCCTGGGTCTCTGCCCATGGTCCTCTCATGGAGGACCATGGGCAGAGACCCATGTTCTCTCAGCCGTGAGAACATGGTCCTCCATGTTCTCATGGCTGACTGATGGCTGAAGAGCTTGTGCCTGCCGTAAAGAGCTCTCGGCCTCTCATCTCAAGGGATCTGGTGTTAGGATTAAAAAGATTGTATGTCCACTGAAAAGGCTTATGTACATAGTTAATGTGTGTTTATTTTATCGCTGATCTTGTTGCACTTTCTGAGCAAGCCTCATAAAAGTAGATTATTTATTATATTAAAGGAGATACATTATAGGTTATGGCATCTCATGTTAAAGCATAACATAGAAAATATTCTACTCTCTATCACCGACAGCTACCCCAAACAATGTGCACACAGCATTATCGCGACTGCTGCCTAGTTCTGTCTTTCTGTCTTAAAGTAGTCCCAAGCTCCTGAATCGAGAGCGCAGACTCGGTTTGACCTGAGACACCGGGGAAGCATCCGACCTCGTGTGTGTACCGCACAGTTCCTCCCGCCGTGATGCTGACCCCCCTCCCCGGGCTCTAGCAGAACAGCTCCCTCGTATAAATGAATGTTACTCTGCCTGTCTTTCCTCTTGCTTTGTCTGCAGGCGAGCTGATACCGATGGCTCCTCCCGACCAGACAGTCCTCCACCCTTGCTTGATATATGATTTGTCCCGTCTTGGCGGCCATTTGCTTTACTGCCTGTCTCTTTACTTTTCCAGGATGGTGTAAACGATGACTTCTTTCTGTAAGAAGCAAATGCTTAATTTCTTTCTGAATTTTGCTCTGTATGTTAATGCCCTGCTTCATACGAGCCACAACATCTGCCTTTGGTTTCATACTCTGTAAATGGTTCCCGGTGTTGACCTTTGAGCACATCAAGTCGATTCCCAAAACCACGGTCATTACTGAGCCCCACATACACCCGCTGTAAAAATGTTATGCTGCATTTCTGAACCTGAAATAAACTGTAACTCTTGATGGGCTTTTATGATTGCTTTCTGGATGCACACGAGCGGTCTCGTGTCTCTCGCACCATCATCTCGGCGTGCCGCGCTCCGCCTCTGTTGGGACTGCAGCAAGGATTTCTCAGATGTGTGTTGCGTTGGGATCACTGGAGGTGTCGCTAAAAGGGGTGAAGGGGGAGAAGTCACCTGTGGGAAGCTTTCAGCCTGCTGCCCTCAAGGGGCTTGGAGTGCTGCAGAGATGTTTTGCTGGGAGGTGGGTGAATGTTTTTCGAGCCGTACCTAGTAATCATTTCATGGCTGGAGAAAGTGTCTTTGGGGGGAAATTCGGAGCTGAGCAGGCGGCCAGCTAGATTGGGTCCTCCAGAGCTGGAGCTGGAGTAAAACTGTGCATGTGTACTCATTATGTCTGGAAGGGATTTCCCCCCAAAAGTGGTTGTGTACAAAAGCACAGATGTCTTGATGACTCAGTTCCTCCTCCAGAGCAGTACGAGCCAAGCAGCCGGCACCGGTGCTGGGAGGAGATGGGCTGTATGGCCCAGGGCCTCCCTCGCTGAGCCAACGGTCACCACTGTGGTCCTGGGGCTTTGGGAAATGGGGGACAAAAGGTTGTCTTTTGCTGTCACAGTCAGATTTTTTTTAACAGCTATGCCTGTGCACTCCCCCTCAGCGAACAGCAGTGTCACACGTGTCCCACCCGGCTGGAGCGCGTTACACACCCCAGTATGGTTTGGTTCCCCGGCATGTTGGTCAGCGGGGCGTCAGTGCCATACGCTGGGTAACAGGAGCAACAGGCACTCTTTGACTGCTGCTGAGGATCTCTCCTGCTAGGTTGGCAGGAGATTCACTGCAACACCATCCACGTTTTTAACCTTCCTAGCATGGGTCCTTCTGTATCCAGCCCACAGGCCACTTGGTTTGATCATTCCCAGTGTCATGGTTGACTCCAGGAACAGTGTTAGAAGCAGAGAGAGGTGCAAATTTTAAGGCTGGCTGGGGAAAAGCTCTTCCAGAGGATATTATGTGCTGCAAGAAAATTAGAAAGCCTGTGACCAGCGACCTCCACGCTTGCGATGTGATTGTCCGAGTTCTCTGGTGGCAGCAAGTCAGATGGGAAGCGGTGAGGGTGAAAGCCGAGGCTGTGCTGACAGCCAGCTCATTCTGGTCTGGCTCTTTTCCTGCATGGGCATGTTCTGTGTCTTCTTCTCTTACCCTGTTTTATTAAGATAGTTTTGTATATAAGTCATTTTATCATATCTTGACCTTTTGGTTTAAATCTCTTCTCCTCCTCACCCTGTGAATTTTGGGTTATTTTTTTGTCTTTTTCCTAGGCGACCTCCACCAGCTCTCCCGGGAAGATCGTCCTAACACACACATTTCTTTTTTATTACATGCAATCCACCTCTTTTTTTCTTGTCCAAAATTATCTTTAATTTGCACTAGCCTATTTGTAAATGACAGATTTTATTTTCAGATGTCAATGGTAAGCCTGGATATAAAGAAAAATTAAAATTCTGACTGCAAAACAAATGTGTGCTGATTTTCTATCGAAGGATCTACCCACTTTTTCTCAAACGGAGCCACTGACACCCCATGGAAGCAATTGCCTGGGCTCTATGGAAACTCCCACCCTCCTTGGTGGTGGAAGGAGGGACCTTCTGCTGGGATCCCATCTCTTCCAAATTCATTCCTCACCAGGATTGCTCCATAGCAGAAGCTTTAGCTCAGCATTAGAAAGAAGAGCAGCCAGCTTGTGTAATGTCAGATCCAAGGTGGCTGATGCATCAGTGGAAGCACCTGATGGTGAGCGAAGATGAAAAGCCAGAGGAGACTGCAGCAGTCTCTCCACTGATGAATTTGCACAATTATAAATAAATCACAGCTGCTGTGACCTTTTTTTTTCCCCAAGCTAAACCTCTGCATTCCTCGGGACTCCACCTCACTGGAGCATCTGAGCTCAAAGAGCTGTAAGTAACCAACTCTGGGATTCCAAATGTGTCTGTGGGAAAGGTAAAATCTGGGATTTAATGTTTAGAAGACACACTTGCTCTTGGGGCCGAGAAAATAGATGAATAGTAAGGCTAAAACAGGGAAAGTTGACAGGATTTATTGACTTTTTTTGCCATGTGAAAACAAAGGGATGTCTCGCACCCCACTGTGGATAAATCTGAGGGAGCTGCACAGATAGGAACTGGAGGCACAGCACAGCATCAGGAATCCAGCCTGGTGTTTCAGGAGCACAAACAAGACATTTCTTTATAGTAGGAAGCTCAGGGTGAGGTGAAGCTGGGTGTCCTGTGCAGAAAGGGCCTGACATAGGCTGGGCTCAGCTTTGCTGAATTTGGGCAATTCCTCCTGGGCCAGCTGATTCAGGTCCCTGCTGAGCTCTCATACACCCAGAGAGCTGCTGAACCACCTGCATCTGCTGGTGCATGCCAGGCACTGGGTTTACTCAGATGAAAAGGGGGTGCAAGCCCAGGGACCTGTAGGCTTACACAGATGTTTCTTCTCGCTTAGACTTGGTCTTTTGGTAGAGGCCAACAGCGATGGTATTAACAAAACGGGGGAAAACCCAAACCCAAGTATGGGGAGAGGGAGATAAATACCAGTTCCTGCTAGATCTCTGAACTGTGTGTGCTAAACTGGGGATCACCGGAGCTGGGGAGAATGAGGTGATGGGCAGTGGGGATCGCTGGAGCTGGGGAGAATGAGGTGATGGGTAGTGGGGATCGCTGGAGCTGGGGAGAATGAGGTGATGGGCAATGTGCTTCCCAGCACCCCAGGGAATGGAGGCGCTGAACAGCGCTGTGATCACAACTGTTCCAAGAGCAGGGCACGAGGAGGGGAGCTCCGACCAGCCGTGTCTCATCACTGTCAGGTGTGAGGCAAACGAACCTCAGTGGAGCTCAGGGATTGTGTTTTCATGACTAGTATGGAAGTGACGGTGTTTGTACCCAGCGGGCTCTTCTGGAGGGTCTGGCCACACTTCACCTCTCGGGTAAGAGGGGATGGGAACAGGCTGAATTTCACAAGCTGCTTTTCTCGCCGGGTTGTTCAGAAATGTGTTTCGCAGTGGGGGAGGTCTCGCTGCATCCCCCCCTGGGATACGGTGTGGTACTAACACATGAACCAACAACAAAAAGGAGGTGGCTGATATTTTAATCGGATGGCCCTACGTGCAGCACCCCGGGCAGGTGATGCTGCATTCCCCAGCTGCTGGCTGACCTCATGTGTTTGTGTCTTACAGCCCAACATCTGCCTTGGGACATTTTACAGTGTTAAACCTTTCACTGAATTCTTTACCTTCTGTGGGAGAGTTTGATAAAAATATGCTGTTGGACATAGGACTCTGAACTTCATAGTTTTCTGGTAGCTATTCCTGAAGTAGAAGGACAAAGCATTTGTGGGCCAGGAGACCTTGGCATGTTGTCTAGCACCGACTCACAGGATGACTTTTTGAAGAAGCTGCTTAACCTTATCTGTGCCATTTCCACCCTGCAGCTAGGTTCCATGGCTTGGTGGGGAAGGCTCAGGCTGCAGCAGCTGGTGGCATCATGTGTCCTAGGCTTCTTTCCAATGGGTGGGTTCCGAGCAAAATCCTAGTTTGGTCTCCTGATTGTTCACATTGTGGCTGTTGCCTCTCACATCACAGAGCTGAGAAAAGCTTAGCGATTACTGCAGGAATTTAAGAGATATAAAGATCTTACCTTCAAAGACTAAAGCTTCACTCTTTCCAGCCTTCCCAGATCCACGCTGCCATGTGGGGAGGGACATGGGCGGTATGGGTGGCCAACACTTGCCTTTCCCTGCAGCAGAGGCTCTAGATGGAGATTCCAGACGGCACGTGGCAGCAGTTCCCCCAGGAGCGGGGCTTATCCCCAGCCAGTTTACAATTACTTGTGTTTGGCCAGCTTCAAACCAAGAGGAAATGTCCCACTGAAGTACTTGATCTCATTGGGCTTGGAAACTAAAAGGAACTGCACTTCTTGTAGTGCAAACACTTAACTGTAGAGGTGGCTGGTGGTGACTCTGTGGTGTACACACTGCAAAAGACTGAAATCTTTGGTCTGGACTTGTGCTCCATCAGAGGAGCCACAGGCTGGGGTGCTAAGGGAGAGAAAGCTCAAAGGGAATCCAGCTTTACAGCTGAGTGGGTGTAAAGTCATGGCAAAGCTGTTTTGTGTAGAGCTCATCCTGACCTTGGGCTATAAACCTACTCATAATGGCCATATTTTTGGGATCTTAAGTAACTTCAGTGTTGCAGAGCACGTGTCCTCATGAGAGAGTTTCCCAGGGTTCCCCCTTCCCCAGGAAAACTCCACCTGGCTTTTGCACCTTCTGCCTGTCTCATTTTTGCATCCTTCCCTCCTTCAACATCCCTTTGTCCATCCAGGCCATGCACTGGGCTGTACCTTTTTAAGGCTCCAAGCTAGGGAGAGCAGGGTACCATGCAGGCAAGCTAAGAGCATCTCTGGGCAAGGGCTGAGGCTGAGGTGAAGGGACAGAGCTGGGCAGAACAGAGGCCTGGGGCGGAGGGCAGGCATGACATAGCCTGTGGTGGACACATCCTGACTTCCTCCTGGAGCTGGCAGACACAGTTGCTGAATCACCCAAAGCCCAGGGATCTACACTGGTGACCCACGCAGTGGGTTCCAGCTGCGGTGGTGGTGGCGGCACTGGAATGGTGTTTGGGAGCTGATGTTTGTGCCTTCCCTAATGCTGAGCTGGTTTTGGGAGGCTCAATTTGGGAAGAGCATTTTTGGGGCAAATATTTCTCCTTGGGGAAACAGATGCAGCAGAAACTCTGCCTTCTTCTGGCCTCAGCCACAACAGACGTTACCGACAGGAGCCAGGCAGGATTTGGTTCATCTGGACTTGGGCTCAAACCTTGCCCTGCCAACAGACCCTGCGCATCCGCCTCGGAGGGGGGCGTTACAATGGCATTAGCCCAGCGCGCGATGGGGCATCCCGCTTGCTCAGCCGCTCCCTGGGAAACCTCCTTGTGTAAATCAGTCCTGGCAATGACCTAAAACATGTCATCCTCACCAGGAGCTACTCTGCGAGGCTGGAGTGCTAAACCTCTGCAGATTGCCTGTAATTAAAACCAAAATGAGATATAGTCATCACGATGACAACAGCAACACTTCACACTTGGCCAGAGCAGTACCAATGCGCTGGAGGTGTTGGGGACCCGGCTGGGGGTTGCTCATTTCCGAGAAGACCCAAGGAGTGCGCGGCAGGAGGCAACTCGCTCGCTGTGGTGCAACGCCAGTGCCCCACGGGACAGGGTAAAGGAGTGAAAGTTGCACTTCTGCAGCGCTGGTTTCTGAAAGAGCTTCTTGACAACCCAGGTAATGGCCAATGCATCCCTGCGAGGTGGGGCTGGGGCGGGGGTGTGCTTCCCTTCCCTCCCCTCCAGTGCTGCCGGCTCCGCTGGGCTCTGCTCCCTGGGACAGCCGGAGCGGGGATGGGCTGCCGAGGAATCTTACGGGATGGGAGAGGGAAGGGAAAGCTATGGGAAAGCCCTCCCGGCACAAGGCCAGCTCGGCCTGGCCTCCAGCGGGACTTGTTTGCCGGGAGCGCCCTCTGTTGTGGTGTGTGCGGTGCTGGACAGATGGACACTAGACAGACAGTACCAGACAGGACTTCGATGGGCCCCACCGCTGTCGCAGCAGCCTGGCATCTCCCCAGCCGGTGGGGGCACTCACAGGGGTCTGCACCACGCTTTATCCTTCTGGCTCAGGGTCTGGTGCTGCAGTGAGGTCAGATCCTCCTCTGGGCAGGGGCTGGAGGGGGAGGAAGGCATCTTGCCTCCTCATCCCCCCTCTCACCTGGCATTGGTGACTGGAGTCAGCAGCGCTCTGCACTGTACCCATCCCACACACCCTTGAGCTCAGTCCTATGGGCCCAGCAGTAGGCAGCACTGCCACCCTGCCTGCAGTGACCCTCACCAGCCCCCCCCCAGCCCTCCCAGCAAAGTGCTGTCAGTCCCCATTGACACAGAGGTCTCTGGGGCTGAGGGTCTCCGTGGGCAATGCTGTGGGGGATCTCCACTCTACGCCAGACATGTTTCCATGTGGCGTTTCCACTTGGATAATGCACAGCCCCTCTGTACCCCCTAGACACAGGTACAGTCTGTGTGACCGGGGCACACACCCACCCCCCCCACCCCTCGCCTGTGCCTGGAACTGCTTGCGGGTTTCGGCTCCTTCCTGTGCCAAAATCAAGTGGGTCAAGTCTGGAAATAGATGCTGAGGGTAACACAAACATGGTCCTCATTGCTGTGCAAGAGGGTTTATTGGGCTGTTGTCCCACCCCAGGACATGGACAGCAGAAGGTCCCCACAAGTCAGGCCTACATGAGGAACCTGGAGAGGTCCTCCTTGATTTCAGCCTCATCCCACGGCCCGTGGATGTTGTCCTTGAGCAGCTGAAGGCGGATGAGCCAGTAAGGGCAGAGGCAGGAGATGGCGAGCAGCAGTGAGGTGAAGAGCACGGCACCCACGCTGGAGACAGTGCCCAGCCCTACCAACGCTGCCAGCGCAAAGAGCACTGTCACCCCCACGTAGCATCGGGGGGTCTGGGCTTTCAGCTTCTTCTGCAGCATGGGCCAGAGGGCAAAGATCTGCATGGCGAAGGTGACCATGACAAAGGCGTGGAGGGAGCGAGGCAGGCGGGAGGCCAGGCACACCGAGGCAAAGATGGCCATGTTGAGGGACAGCGTGCTGGAGACGATGGCGGCGTTGGCGCCGTAGTCGAAGAAGATGAGGTGACCGAGGAGCATGAGTGCTGACATGGCATAGATGGTGTCTGTGCTGATGGACTCCGTCAGTGTCTTCAGCACTGGCGAGAAGCCATAGGTGAAGGCACCGAACACCAGTGTGCTCTTCAGGTCAGCCCACCGTGTCCGCCCGCTCTCCCGCCGCCCGGCCCCGCCGTCCACGGCGTCGAAGAGGACATAACCAAGTAGGGAGGAGGCCAGAGCCGCCCCGAAAAGCCACTGCGGGCTCAGCATCCCGGCGTCCATGTACCACCAGGTCACAACGAAGATGCAGACGCTGCACAGCTGCTGCACCACCGCTCCCGACTGGAAGACGCCGGCCCCGTACCGGTACCGGCGGGCGTGGACGTTCTTCCGCAGCTCCTCCAGGAAGCGCTGGTCCACGTAGTTATCGGGGAAGGGCTGCCGCTCGTACAGCACCTTCTGCCACCGCCGCCCGGGGACCGGCTCCATCTCCCCGGGTGGGGCGGGGGGGACTCCCCGCCGCTCACGCACCCGCGGCCCCAGAGCCTCCGGCGGGCCCCGGTCGCGGCGCAAGGGACGCCGGGGCGCTCGGTGCTGCCACCTGCTGGCGGGACCGCCCGNGCGGCTGGGGGGGTGCAGGAGTGGGTGCTGGTACCGTCAGGCCCGCGAGGGCTTCCCCTCTGGGGTGAGCCCCCCCCAGCCCCAACACACCGTCCCACATCTCCAGTGTGCACTGGGACAGGCTGCCTAGAGAGGTTGTGGGGTCACC
>VXBZ01008084.1:1448714-1459387 GCA_013399135.1 Heliornis fulica | reverse complement strand
TAATCTAGGTGATCCTCCTCAGGGAGGAGGGTTGGACTAGATGATCTTTCGAGGTCCCTTCCAACTCCTGTTCTGAGATTCTGGGATCCTGAAGCAGGTACTGAGATGGGCACAGACAGTCTGTCTGATCCTCTCCCTGCACATCCATCCATCCCTCCCCCTATGTCCAGCCTCACTGCTCATCCAGTGACCCCAGCCCCATGCCCCATCCCAGCATCACACAAGGCACCTGTTTCTGGCCAAACCAGCCACTAGCACCCATGTCAGGGAACGTGGGTGTGATGCTGTGAGCACAGGTTGCCTTTCCCCTGCAGCTCCTGCCTGCTCCCTGCCCCACTCGCGCAGCCTGCCAGCATCCTTGGGAAGCTGAAGGAGAGGGAGATGCCACAGCAGAACAGGGACCAAGAAGTGCTGCTCTGCAGGGATCCCCATCACCTGTGCTGCCCACCCACTCAACCAAAGGGACGGAGCTAGCATGCACTGAGGGGTCTGGGGACCAAAAAGGGATAGGAGAAGGTTTTGCAGAGGCAAGAGGTGTTTTCCTCAAGTGTGTGTTTTTCATGCTCAGGTCAGATACCCCCCAAACCCCTGAGGTGCTCACTGTGGAGGAGCTGCTTACTTTGGCATCATCTGAGGCCACGACCGGCACCCGAGAGGCCCCAGCCCGGGGTAGTGCAGCCCCAAACACTGCCGTGCTTGTGCTCCGGGAAGAGGCGTGAGTGGCTGGCCTGTCATGGAGGCAGCCCATGAAGGAGCTCACGGTTGGTTTTTGCACCCTCAGACATTTCCCTTCACAGGGCAGGAGCCGGCCAGCGCCCACCGTGAGGGATTCTCTGAACACGCACCCACCTCATCCAGGTACGTGCAGAGCGTCAGGTAACCCCCACAATGCTGGTGTGCCTTTGGGGGGTCTCAGGCTGGGACATCCCTCGGTGATCTCTACAAAGTGCCACCCTCTGCCCCAGCCCTATGGTGTCACGCTTCCTCCGCAGGGCAGGAGCAGCTGCTTACCCTGTGCTGAGGGGCACAGCTGGCAGCCTCTGAGCCAGGACAGAGCTGGACTCAGTTTTAGGTGTGCTACCTAAAATCCCTGTCCCTGCGCCCTGTACACGTGTGGCTCCGTGCGTGTGTCCCCTTCACTCCACGTGCTCAAGCCGGTGCCCGCAGGGACAGGGAGTGCTGCCAGCTCCCGCCATTGCTGCCATCGCCTTGAAGCTCAGGGCTTGGGAACTCAAGACAATGAAATGTCGTTTTGCCCAAGTCACGGAGTAAAGCTGGGAGCACATAAAGAGAAACGTGAAGAGGCTGCCGTGCCCCTCCTCCTCCCCTGGGAAGTGACGTGCCCACCGCAGTGGAGAACCCCCACCTCCCACGGGCACAGGCAGAGCAGCAAGTGGGTTGCATCAGGTTTGGTTTGACTTGGCTTTGGGCACTTATACGTAACCATCATGCTCTGGGGACCAGGAACAGCAGGGCTGGGGCATGATGCTGACTCAATACGTCAGGTGCATCTGGAAACTCCAGCAGAGGGGGCAAAATAGAGGCAATGGGTGCTTCTTGCACCCTTTTACATCTCTGCTGTGGGCCACTGAAGTCCCCCTCAGGGCAGGGAGAGGCAGGAGAGCACAGTTCTTTGGTGACCCTCTGCATCCCTGAGCCATGCCAGGTGATGCCAGGCACAGTGGCAGCAGCACTGGATGAGGGAATCATCCCAGTGCTGGCTCTGCACCTATGGCAATGCTGAAACCAGCTGGACCAAGCACCTGCTCGGTGCTCAGGGGACCCCAACGGGCATGAAGCATCTGCCGCTGGTATGGCGGCGCCGTGTCCCCACCGGAGGGGATGATGCTGTGTCACAGTGTGTGCTCTGCCGCAGGGAGACTGCACCGCCCACAGTGCAAAGGGCGTCTCAGCCCTGCCCAGGTGGCCCAGACTTTGTCTGCAGGGGAATGACTCATCCCCTGCACCACACTCCTAGCAGGATCTGCCACGGGACCTGCCTCAGAACCAGCCACGTCACCATCCGTCTCCAGCAGTGGGGAACATCAGAGTCACCCTCAGCCCTCCTGAGGCTACGTGGCCCATGGGGCTCTGAGCGGGGATGAGCTGTAGCTAAGGTCAAAGATCCGAAAACCCCTTTGTGAACATCTCAAGACCTCCTTCACCTCGTGATTAGGTGTCCCCAAGTGCTACTGGCCTCTGGAGAGGTTGTAAGAGGTTTTAATTGCTGTGCAGCCTCTGCTGAAATGCAGGAATGAATCACAGAATCACTAGGTTGGAAAAAACCTTTAAGATCATTGAGTCCAACTGTCCCTGTCCACTCCTAAACCATATTCCTGAGCACCTCATCTACCCATCTGTTAAATACACCCAGGGGTGGGGACTCCACCACCTCCCTGGGCAGCCTGTGCCGCATCCCAACAGCTCTTTCGGTGAAGAATTTCTTCCTAACATCTAATCTGAACCTGCACTGGTGCAGCTTGAGGCTCCCCTTGTCCTATCCCCTGTCACTTGGCAGAAGAGACCATCGCCCACCTCTCTACAACCTCCTTTCAGGTCACTCTAGGCAGGGATAAGGTCTCCCCTCGGCCTCCTCTTCTCCAGACTAAACCCCCCAGCTCCCTCAGCCGCTCCTCAGAAGGTTTGTTCTCCAGGAGCTGGACATCACAGCAGTGCAAACCCCATGTAGATGGAGGACCCGTTGGCTTGGATGTCACCTCCCATTTACAAAGGGACCCCCCACAGACTTGTTTTGTTTCTGATGGGTTGCAAACATTTGAATATTTGTAGGAAGGCTGGAAAAAGGGACAGGCTGGCTCTGAAACCGCTGTGACTGCTCTGGGCCTGCAGATGGGTGGATATCAATGGGTGGAGGGCACTGTGCCTCCGTTGCTTGCTTGGGGGAGGTCTGTCTGCTTGTCCTCAGGCCAGGATCATCGCTGGTGCCACAGGGAAGTGGCTTTGAAACACCCACACACCCTGCTTAGGGTTTGAGCTTTCCTGAGGCTGCAGGGATGAGGGCGGATCCTCGTGTGTCCCCCCGCTGGGGCTGCTCCCCTGCATCCCACCCACATCAGCCTGCAGGGACGGGGCTGCTCCAGCTGCAAGTGTGCAATGCCACTGGCAGCTTTGTGGGCTTCCTCGGTGGGTGGCTGCCTGCAAGGGCTGTGCTGCACATCCCATGTCACTGTGGCAGACCTGGGTCCATCCATGGGCCTGGGGCAGTGGGAGGATGCTCAGGGTCTGTTTCTCTGCCAGCACAGCTCCTGCCTGACCAGACTCAGCTGAAGCTTTCCAGAGCCCTCCTGCCTCCTCCAGCATCTCCCACCACCCAGGAAGTCTCTCTACAAGCTCTGGTGAGGATGCTTGGTCCCATATGGGCTCAGTGGAGGTCTCACACCCCATGTGCCAAGGTGCTGGTGATGCAGCCAGGGCATGGAGTGTTCCACCATCCCCCATGGGACTCTATCCTGAGGCTGGACAGTGTGGGAGCACCAGGAGCTCCTGGTGTGGATGCCACTGGTTTCAGTGTCAAAGGTAGGTCATTTCCCGGGTACAAGCCAGGACCTTGTTGGAGACCCCATGGAGGCATTCCTGGGTGAACAGCCCCTGCTCAAGGCAGAGAGGACCTAAATGTTTGTGAGTCACCATTTTCCCTCATAGCAGCATCCTAAGGGCACAGGGTACAGGCTGGGCAAGACATGGGGGCTTGCAGGGGAGAACGAGGGTGGTGGGAAGGGAGGCAGAGCAGTCAGGGAGGGGGGAACCTTGTACTCTCCCAGGCAATGAGCTGAGGAGGACATACTGAAGCTGCTCGAGAAACCTGTCAAAGCTGCTGGGTCTAGGAAACAGTAATTGGGCGTGAGGAGCCCAGGCTGGGCTGACATCTGCCAGGGCAAAGTGTGGGATTTGCTGAGTCTGTTGCAGGTGGAGAAAGGTGGGAACACTGCAGTGGAGCTGGGTTGAGGAGACAGGGCAGGAGAGACACGATGTGGAAAGGCACACGTTTGCAGGGACGTGACCTCTGGAAGACACAGCCTCAGGGGTGGCTGTGAAACCGAGCTCCCTCGGCCCTGGCATTCCCCAGCAGTCAGCACGGGTCTGTGAAGCCCCGTGGCAAAACGCCCTTCCCATCGCCTGCGCTGGGCTCCGGGGAGAGGGACATGCCAGCCCAGCTGGGGTCCCGGACAGCTCCAGGGCAGTGGGTCAGCAAGGTCCTGTTTTGAAGGGGAACTCTGTGAAGTTCAAGCTGTCACCCAGTGCAGATGGGTTTTGTTGTTTAAGCTGCTTTTATATATATTTAAAAAAAAATCCCTAGGAAACTGCAGCCAAAAATAATATCAGCGATGTGCTTTGCCAGCGGCAGGGTGCTCCAAGGTAGGACCAGTCCAAACTTCAGCTGCCCAGGTAAGCTCTGCTCAACCCTCAGCTCTGCTGTGCCAGGTTCCTAGTCCCTAACACACAGGGAGGAGACCAGAGCCTGGGGGGGAAACCTGAAACCTGCCTGAGGGACCTGAGCTCAGTTTTCATGGACTCTGGAAGGTGCAAAACCTCTGAGATTCAAGATTCAGGAGCGAGGAGGGTCTTACAGTTCACACAGGTGTCCCCAAGACCCAGCACAGCATGGCTGGGGCTCTGGCAAAGCTTTGTCCAGCGGTTTCTGACTCTCTTCCCCTTTGTTTAGCCCCGAATTGAAAGCGTGGGGATGGGGTGGGAAGTGCTGACCCATCTCTGCTGCAGTCAGGGAAAATACATCAAGAGCTGCAGGTGGCAAAACCCTGAGAAGCCCAACTCTGGAGAGCAAAAGCAGTGTACTGGTGGGGACAGCTGGTCACCAATTTGGTGGCTGCTGGTGTCCACTGCTCCAAGCCTCATCCAGCAGCTGCTTCCCTCCCCTTGCAGCTCCGGGATGCAGAGCAAGAGGTGTGAAAGCACACGAAGTCTCCTATGGAGATTTTTACTGTCTGCCCTGGGGATGTTTTTATTCTTTAGCTATGTAAGTGCAAAGCCAGAAATAGGTGGGAGGGGGACACTGGCTGAAACAGTGTGTGCAGGGGTGCTGGCTCCTTAGAAAGTGTCACTGGGGAAGGACTGGCATGCACAGGCCAGGAGATGTGGTAAACCCTCCTGCAGCTTGGTGTGCTGTGGGAGGATCCTGCTCTGCACCCATCTTCCCATTTGGGTGGGAGAGATGTGTTTCTTCACAACAGTGTGGCCTCAGTCTGGGAACACAGTGGGTTTGGACAAGCCCTTCCTCCCTCATGCCAAGAACATCAGTGAGATCCCCTGCAAGTGTGCGGGTCCCTGAGCACCCACCCCATCACCCGCCTCCCTGGTTTTAAATATCTGCCAGGGAGGGGATGGAGCCAGGCAGGAATGTGGTTTATTTTAGTGCTCAGCAAGAGGGGAAAGGAGGCAGCTGAGCCATCTGTGGGCCCAACTGCCCCATCTCCCTCACCCCCCATTGCTTGTGTCTGGCAGAGATGCTGGTGCTCCAGCGCTGGCTGTGACACCCTCCCAGCACTGCCTGCCCAGTGCCCCCACTGTCCTCACAGCCCTGGGGACTGGGGACGGCTGTGTCAGTTTTGGTTCATGCGCTGTCCTGCCAGGTCATGTGCCTGCAGTACTGCTGGCTTTGGCCTCGCTTTGCATGTGGCCACAGAGGAGATCCAAGGTGCGTTGCACCGGGTGCTTTCCCAGCCCCTCTCCACTCGCCCCCGATGCCTGTGTGCATCTTCAGCTCATGCTCTCCTCCCAAAAATTAAGACTCCCCCCAAAAAAAGCCTTATAGGAAAGTTTGCTGTTTCTCGGTTTCTGTAGCAAGATCTGCTTTATCTTTCCCCAGGGGAGCTCAGCTGGTGGCTGCAGAGAGAACCAAGGGGCTGGCAGACACTCACCGCAATGGGTCACCCCACGGGGCAGTGGCAGGAAGCCCCTGGCCCCACACCCCTTTTCCACCTTGTGACTGAGAGTTCAGTTTGATTCTCAGTGTCTCATGTGCCAGCAGCTGTTCGGACTTTCCCCACGGGTGGCAAGGGCTGGGGCCTCTGCACCGGGCTCACGGCGTCACGCCGAGGTGCTGCTGAAGGCTGTGCCCTGAGCATGCAGCCAGGAGAAGGTGGGTCCTGTCTCCTTGAATCGGTTTTCCATCCATTCCCATGCTCTGGCTGTAGGTGAAGGTGTTTTCTGTCATGTGGGGGGGCCCTGCAGTCCTGAGGTGGGGTGTGGAGATGAAGCAATCACTTCATCTCTTTTTCCCACCAAAGTTAAAATTTAAATGAGGCCCAAAAAAAAAGAGCAAACTAAATAGAAATGTTTTCAAAAGTGGAATTCCTGTTTCAAGTAATTTTCTTCATTTTACTCAGATTTTTAAGGTTTTGTGCCGATAAAGAGGGAAAAACTCTCTCCATACGTCAGTGCTGCTGGGAGCTGTGGGACCACCAAACCCCCCGCCTCTGCCAGACTTCAAGGCTTGCTCAGCCAGTTGGGGACACCTGGCTGGAGATCAGAGCGGTCACCCTCCTGCACCAGGTCACGCAGCCCCTGCCAAGTGTCACTGCGTGCCATCGTCCCTGCCTGCCAAGAGGAGAGCTGCCTAGCCGCCCCGCCGCCGGCGCACCTTACGTGAATCTAAGGAGGCTCAGCACAAAGCAAGCGTTTCGGTGACCCAGACTGTTTGATCTGCAGGTCACTGTGACCACAGTCACAGCCCAGCAGCCTGGTGTGGCATCCCTGTGTGCTAAAGGAGGGGTGTGGGAGTGGGAATTAGTGCCAAGGACCTGTATGTGGGACTGCAGACACATGACCTCACCCCGGGGGGTGCAGCCCCAGCCTCACAGAGGCTTGACACGAGCAGAATCACCAATACAAAACCTCCACCGAGGGTCCATTCTGCCTCATCCCAGGGGTGAAGCTTGGCAGCACCCTCCTGAAAACTCCGTATCTTGCAGAGATGCTCCTGTTTGATTTTGTAAGGACAAATTTACCTCCTTTTATTTTTTTTTGTACAGTTTGTTTCCCTTTGGTGTGAATCGCAGAAGAAATAAAAGAAATTCAGGATTTTTTTTTTTAAAGTTTTACACTGGTTTGGTGGCTTCTGCCCTGCAAGTGGTTAATGGTTCATCTGAAGTCAGAGGAAGCTCTGTGAAGCAATCTTGCAATTTACAGCTTTTCCTTTACTAAATAAGAAACGGTCAGGAAATTAAACAGGAAATTGTGTCTGGGAGGAACAAAAGTTGCGTTGTCAGAACCTGCTTATGAAAGATTTACTTTATTTTAACCAGTAAGGTGCCAAGATCAATAGTCAGAAGGGGAAGGAGTTGGTGTGAATTAAATCACATGTGATCCCTCCCCCAACCACTTGGGAAAACAAGAAGCCTTTGTAAAGGGCAGGTGAATGGGAGAGAAGGCTCAGCATCTGCAGCAGCCAAATGCTGGCAAGTGCTGAAAGATGAAGGCCCCGAGTGTGACGTGGGATCAGGTGTCTCTCTAGAACTCAAACATCACTCCACAGCCTCGGTGCCCAAATCTCTGAGACCTGTACAACACGCTGGGTCTGCTTGAATGTTAGAGTGCAATGGACAAGCATTGCCCCATCGGTGGGCTGGGTTTGCAGAGGAAAAAGAAATAAATGAAGGGTGATGAGGAGGCTCTAATTCAGCCCTGTGGCACAGCTAACCCTTCATGGGAACCGCCCCAGCACGCCTTGTCCTGAGACTTGGCCAACAGCGAGGCGAAACCCTGCTGCAAACACGCAGACCTTTTTGAGAATCCCATGCAAATATTTGTTCCCGGGTCACCCTACGGTACGTTGGGTTTGAGTTAATTACGGGCTCCAGAGATTGGGTAACCTGTAATTTATTTTTTTTTTTCCATTATACTGCTCATCTTATCAGTGGTTGAGAAACAAGCTCAGCCAGTGCTGGTATGCGGGCATGTCAGGGGTGATGTAGCAAAACCTCTGACTGACAGCACCAGGCTCTTGTGAGGAACTGCCTTGACAAGGCTTTTTCTTCAAGATCTTGAGCAGCCACTTCCTGGTTCCCCTGAAATGATCCATCCTCCGTGATGACTCTTTAGCTGTGCTTGCTCTAGGGCGTATGCCATTAACCCCTAGATGGTAGCAGGACCATAGCGTGCATGTTGGAGTTGTGCCAGTCGAGAGCAGCCAGGTGGGCTGGGCTGAGCAAGCGTGGCTTTGTAGCCTTTCCCCCTCTTTGTGTGGAAAAGCTCTTGGTGAGGAGTCTGGAGAAATCCAGTCTCGAGAGCACAGCACAGGCTGGCAACGGCAACAGGTCCAGCTGTGAGCTGTGACATGGCCCTTGGCAAAGCACTAAGGGCTGAGGGGAATGCTCAGGCTGGAATACTCAGTGATGGGTTAATAAACATTTACCAGCTTGTCTGGCAGATAGCTACTCAGTTGTTTAATGCTTTACAGATGGATTTCTCTACTGCTGAGGTCCTGGCCATCCCCAGTGCACCGAGTTTGTGGCCAAAGCTGCGTTGGTGGGACAGGAGGTGTTCTGTTTGCTGGGTGAGGTGGCTGAGTGGATCCTCTGGCTGGAGGGAGGACACAGCAGAATTTCCCGTTTCCCTGCCTGTCTGTGGTGCTCTCCAGCCCCCACGGATTTGAGGAACTCCCTGGTAGGTTAAAGCACCTGCGGGTAGGAGGTGCACTGTCGCTCCCATGACTTGAACTGTGGGGAATTTCCCAATGCCAAGGCAGCTGTCTGTGCCCCTGGGCACAGAGGCTTTCTGCATCCACACAACCGGGCCCTCCACACCTCACCTCTGCTCTTTACCCTTCATGGGACAGTGAGACGCCCGCTCAGCCAAGGGTCTGTGCTGCTGCTGTGCCATGACATCTTGGCTCCAGTGCTTCAAAATGCTGCATCAAACCCTCTGTGGGAAGGTGCTGGCTCACACCCTGTCAGCACCGCAAAGCCGCTTCGCAGTGGTTTTCAGGACTCGCCTCACTCCCACAACTGGCTGCGCTGCTCCTGTGTCATCTTGCTCCTGGGGTGACAGGACCTGACCTGGAGGTTGAGCAGCACTGGGGCAGCCACGCACACTGCTGACCCACAGGGAGAGCCTGTGGGATCTGTGGGGCACTTGCACTGGGGACACAAAGTGAAGCAGCTGCCAGAGCCACCACTTTCAGCTCAGTATAATCTGTGGGGGGAGGCAGATGGGGTGGAGGAGGAGAGGGGTTGGTCAGCCAGCCCGACCTCCTCTGCCAGAGCTTCCCATAAGTCCCATGAGTGTCTTCCAAAACCTCTCAGTGACTTGACATGAGCCACAGCCTTGCCCAGCAGCTGAGGTGTAAGGTATGGGGCAGCAGGAGCTACTTTGCACCCTGGCTTGCTACGCTGCCTCCTGTCATTCCCTGTTTTCTGAAGAGACACAGCAAGATGTGCCAGGGATCTTCGTGTAACAGCCCCTCATTTAGCCCCGCAGAACAGGTTGTTTCTGTCCCAGGACGCCCTGTGGTTTACTGGCTGTGGAGGGGGGTTAAACCCCAGCCTCTGTGGCAATGGGGCTCAAAGCTGGAGCAGCTTCCTTTTCCCTTCTCCTGACGTGCAGGCACACAGGGCTGTCTGTGGCACAGACAGCTGTAGCGCAGGAGGACCCTGCTCCTGCCAGGATCATTGTGATTCATACCCTGCTGTGCCTCGCTCAGGGCAAAGCTGTCCTTCCTTGTTCAAAGCCCTGACGTGAGCACGATTACATCCTGGCGTGCTCGTGACTAATCCACCTGTGCCTTTCACAACTGTTGTAATGAGAGTGAGTGTTGGGAGAGCAGCGCGTGTTGCTGCTTGCTGTGGCTCCGATCACACTGCGGAAGCGGAAGCCCTGACTTTTGCCGAGAGTGAGTTGTAAGGATGGTTTTCTTGGCTACTGTTGCTCAGTGTAAAGCCCACTTTATGTGTCCTTTTTCAGAAGGGCACATTTAGGCTGGGTTTTATGATAATTGTGGTGTCTTTCTACCAATGTACCCAAACATGTCAGTGCTGGGGAAAGGCAACTCCCTCTGTCCCACAGCAGGAGTGGGTCTCCACAGTTGTCGAGATCACACAGCTGCCTGGACTGCACTCCCCTCAGGTATCAGACAGAAGGCAGTGCTGGGGAGGGCACAGGGGAGGTCTGTGCAGGCAAAGGCCCTCGGAGAGAAGTGAGTGTCAGGAGGACAGAGCCAGGCTCTTCTCAGTGGTGGCCAGTGATAGGACAAGGGGCTACGGGTCCAAGCTGGAACATAGAAGTTCCATGTGAATGTAAGGAAAAACTATTTCACTGTGAGGGTGACACATTACTGGAACAGGCTGCCCAGAGAGGTTGTGGAGTCTCCTTCTCTGGAGACATTCAAGATCCACCTGGACACGTTCCTGTGTGATTTAATCTAGGTGATCCTGCTCAGACAGAGGGGTTGGACTAGATTTTCCAGGTTCCTTCCAAATCCTAACGTTCTGCTATTCTGTGAAACACCTCAGCCGCGCCTCTGGCGCCCCAGGGAGCACAGGGCCGAATAAAACCCCGACACCCACTCACAGCCCCCTCAGGCCGCCCACTAAATGGCCGCCGCCCCCGCCCGGAACTACAGCTCCCAGCAACCCCTGCGCGTCCCGCCCCTCCCTTTCGGACACGGGGTATTCCTCCCCCGGGGGCTTCGGGCAGCA